>VZRF01012565.1:0-68482 GCA_013396875.1 Vireo altiloquus
CGCTGAGCAAGGAGCGCAGCCCCTGCACTGCTGCCCGAGGGACTGAGCCTCGCCCTGAGCCTGGCCTCTCAGCCAGGGCAGATTGACAAAGGAAAAGCCTTTGAAATAAGGTGTTTCTTTAGCCTGTGTAACACACGTTTTACAGTATCTTTCCATCCAGCTTTCGACAGGCTCTGTCTTTCTGCATAGATACCTTTAGGTGTGGTACATATCACTCACATACCCCTGCCAAATTTGGCAGCTACTGAAATTCACAGATTGCAATTCTTAATATACCACACTGTCAAAATAGAACTGGGACCCTATGACCTGGTCAGTATGATTCTTGGTTCTTGTGTACTATCCTGTCAGGTCATCCTGCCCTTAGTGTAATGTTTTGAGGCACAGCGATCTGCTCTGAATGCGTCTTTAAGGGAGGGGAGTGCCATAGACACAGAGACATGGGAACCAGAACATATATGGTGCCATATTTGGTCAGTCTTCCCTGGATCAAGTGTATTGTTACTTCCCGTACTATCTGAACATCCAGAGCAAAGAATGAAGGGTTTCTCTCAATTACTTTCGATCATGACTTCTATTAAAACATGTTCACATTTTAAAAATTATTTCTTCTATTAAAACCTATTAAAATATTTTGATTCCACCAGAACATATCAGAGCGGTTATTAAATGCTTCTCTCTTAGTAGAGGCAAGATGAAGTTCTTGGCCCTTTCTTGTACATTTTCAGAGCAGTTTTAACAAATAATGCCTACTGTTCATTATTTTGTATTGCATTTTGGTATACAACTTGGAAAATGCTTCATTAAATTCCAGTGCCAATCTTCCACAGAAAAGTAGCTTGTGTTAGTATTCATCCTTTCTTGATTAATATATTTTAATATATATTTATTTTGTGCAGCTTCTTCTGAAGCTAAAAAATTCTTGATATGCTGTGACGTTTTCTCCTGCCGACACAATGCTGAAGTTAATAGACCCAGTGGATCCATCCATCCCCCAAAAGGATGCCTTGCACCCATCCCTGATGCTGGTGCAGGCAAACTGAAGTACACATTATACAGTTGCATAAGACAACATAACTTATCCTATGGCTAGGACTGCACTCTGAGGCTTTGGAGTTGCTCTGAGGTGAGTAGGATCAGTTACTGTTAATGGAACTTGTTTCCCTGAAATGTCCATGCTGCTGTATTGTCTGAAAGAACAAGAACAACAGATTAGCCATTGTTGCTGTAAATTGTTTATAGTCCAAGTTATGATTCTCTGAGGGACATGCTCCGGTCTTAGCAAAATAAATAACATGGTTGACATGGATTAATCATAAACTTATCATAAACTTATGCCAAACTTATGTTGACAATTGCCAAGTTTGCTCCCCAAATGTCCACTCAGGGAAAAGAAAGGTGAAACCTGGCCATATAGTGTGAGAGTGATGTGAATTTTAGAGTTCATTGTTTGTATCTTCCTTTGAAGCTAACTTTCCTTGTTTGTCATGTGCACACACCCCTCATCTGCTTGTCCCCTCCACAAATTACAGCGCAGGTACCATGGTTCAGCAGTTGTGGGTTATAATTCAGATCTGTGAATATTTCTATATATCTAAGGAGTTCTTGCAGAATGTAATTCTTCAATCAAATTTAGTGTTTTTACTGTTACTTTCAGAAGATTTATTAACTGCTAAAGGTGTGTTTTTAGTTCCAAGATTTTAATTAGTGAGTAGTGAAATGCTACATTGAGAGTTGATTTTTTGTCATCTTTCAGATAAAGTAAAGGAAAAGATTATGTGTTAAAATTTTCTCAAATGTCCTTAGAGCCTTGATATGTTATTTTCCCAAGCTTCTTAAGAAAATTCTCATCTTGCACACTATGAACAAAAAAACCACTGGAATATTTTGTGAAGGTAGCTATTACCCCCAGAAATTGATTCTGTGATGTACATGTGACTGTTGAACCTTTGGCTACGTGTTTAATTGGGGACAGGTAAAGCTAAAAAGTTTCGAGTTTTAGAAGGTGGTATGAGCATATCAGTCTTGCCACAGCTGTCAAACTTCTTGGTTTGGAACCCAGACTAGCAAAGGCAGTTTCACCTATAGTTCTCTACAACAATAGCCTGTATCATCTACAGTCTGATGTCTGTAACTGTTCATGGACTGCTATTGTTATTGCACATAAACAACCCTCTCTTGCCATTATTGCCTCCCAAAAGTATAATCCAAATATACTGTATTTATGACTGCAATCAGTTATTTGAATATTTCAAAATAGAATCATGTGAGTTTATGTGTTTTTGTTGTTCCAGAAGTGTAACAGGGTGAAATTTGAGCTCTTTGTGCAAAACCAGTGAGGGCTGGTGTAAGTCTAAGCTTGTGCTGCATTCCATCATGAGGGTAATACATCATGGTGACTGCCATGGTGTAAATTAAATGGAGTTCTTGTCCATTGTGTACTAATGGGATTAAAAGACTAGATCACTGCCCTAAAGTCTACAAGATCACAGTTCATGAGAATGAAAATCAAGACTACTGCTGTTGCCTTTTTTTGTTGCTTACTAATTGGCTAGATTTTGGTGAAGTTTGTTGCTGTGAAAAATCCCAGGGAGACTAGAGATACAATTTTACCTGGAGAGAAGCAAAATGACAACTCTCTGACATAGATTTATTTTTTAATTTTGTTTTTGAAAGCTTCAAAGCTCCCAGTCTTCACTGAATTGCAGTCCCTGAGAAAGGATGAAATAAAATCTGATTAAGAAGTTTAGCATTTCCTTCTTAGATACCTGAAATAAAGAATAGTTCTCTGAACCACTCCTCTCCTGAAGTATAACTGATGTGTGCAGAACTGTTTTGAGTATCTGATATCTTTCTGATTCAATTGGATGTTTGTTTTCGTGTGCTTTTTTTTCATTGAGCTAAAACATGTTATTATCTCAATGAAGGTGGAGGCAGATGATTCTGACCTTGGCAGGTTTGGTGTCTGTAGTGTTTTTTCAGCATTTTTGTGAAGGAGTATCAGAGCTGGCTGTAGCTGCATGAAGAGGGAGACAATTTCTTTTGTGAGCAAGGTGAGATACCAGTTCAGAGGAGGCCATAGGTACTCTGATTGTGGATTACTTGGTGCCTCCCTTTATTTTCATGAACCTTCTCTGGCTACAAGAGCAGGCAATACCACCCAGTTGCCATACAAAGGAGCATGCTTCTTTCAGGCTGTGTGGATGCAATTTAGAGAGGCTCTGTAATCAATGCTTATGTTTGTCCTTTGCTGTAATGGTAGCTACAAAGAAAAGAAGTTATTCCCACCTTTTAAATAAACTCACTGAGAAGTACTTCTGTCTTGGTTCTGATATCAGCCAGAATAAGGGACACCTGAACGAAACCTGATTTCAGAGGTGGAATTAAATTGCAACATTCAAAAGGTCTGTGCTCAAGAGAGTGAATGTTTTGGTTTCCTTCAAATCTCTGAAATTAGAAGAGTGAGAGATCTTAGAGAAAAGCAGCTGCCATTGCATCACTCTTTTATTGCCTTGACAGCAAATGACCATAAATAAATGCTCCAGCGAGAACAGATGTTTTGATCTACATCTCTTTTTTTATTGCAAAACAATTGTTACAGAAATTTCAGAAAGTTCTACTGTAGTAATTGCCGACTTCTGCTTTTTATTACGCATCTAAACACAGTCTAAAAGTGCATTGTGAATCCAGTAGACCTTTGGAAAGGACCATTTTCCCTAGTTATGTACATTTAGACAAATCATACTTGAAAAGCTTTATATTAGTAGGAATTAGTTTAAAATGACATTTTAGTAATTTTTATCCCTTTATAAATGATTGTTATACACTTACAAATGATAGCCCAAATAATAAACGATTAAATAGCTATTAGTATAGAATATTGCAAACACTGTTCCAGACAGCAGTAGCAGCAAATAGACTCTCGTCATGTACAACAACTGCAGTGGTGGAAAAAAGATATAACTTTAGTACAATTTACTCTTGTGCCAACACAGAACTGTATTTCACATCCAGTTCCCTCTTCTGTCCCTTCCCCCTCCCTCCCAGATACTAAAATAAACAAGAGTTATCACTTCCCTGCAGCAGAAACAGCAGCAATTTTATAATCAATTTTTTTTTTTTTACCTAACAGCCTTTTGAAATAAGTATTGTGTGGCTCTATGAATGATCTGAAAGCATACAGCAAAAATTAAAAGGTCAGAGACTGTTTCACAACCAGACTGGCTCAATGGCTCCATCATTAGACTTCCAACCTGACGATGATTTAGTGTAATCCATGCCATGACTCAAAGTAACATTGAGTTAGAAATGCAGAATAAATCCATCTCCTGACAGAAGTCAGAGTGTGCCACTGAAATCAGTGGATTTTCTGCAGATTTGCACCAGCATTGGTAAGACCATAATTGTAGTCAATCATGGAGAAGAGAAGCCTGTATGACCTGTGTGACCCGGAGTGTTCACTGTATGACTGGCTATGAACAGGGTGCAGAAACAAAGTCCCTCTGCATCCAGTACTACTGCTCCCATGCCACTGGGTGGCAAGGACAGTGAATTCCACCTAGAGCAGTGAAGGGTTTCACTAGGTAAGCAGACACCCCCAATGCTTCACTCCTCATCCCAGTTCGGACTGTTTTTATCTGAGGTGGTTGAAGTGAAAATTCATGCTAAGAATCTTACCCATTTCTTTTGAAGAAGATGATCTATACCAAGTATCTTTCAACAGAACTGAAAATGTGGCCTTTTTTGAACCAATTATGTGTATTTGTGCAAAAATGCAAATATACTATCATTTTTAAGCAGGGGAAAGACATCAAAACTACCCAAGCACTCCAAGGGAAATGCAGGAACAACCAGCTCCCACTTTCCCTTCGGGCAAGTATTAGATCCTCTTCAGTGTTTAACCTGAGCAACATAACAAGACATTTATGCTTGTTTTGAAAACCTGCACCACGAGTTTACAAAGAATTTTGTTTCTCTGGCTCACTCTAATATTTTTGATAACTTCTGCTCTCAGGACAGATACTGGCTTGCACCCACTGCAGTCATTGGACTAAGGCTGTGTGCTGCTACCAGCACTTTTTTTTTGAGCAGTTATTCATGTAGTTGCATTTTCCATGCACTGACAGTTTCTAAGAAACAAATCATTTTCTTCTCATACAAAAAATATACCTAACTAAGATATTTATCCCCTGACAAAAGGCTATCCTTTCCTCAAAAGGTACAAATCAGTTTCATTGGTTTTTTTTACCAAAAAATCTATAAATGGAAAACTAAAAAAAAAAGTAATCTATGTCTGGAACCCAGAGGGATTTCCGTATGTAGATGAATGGATGTTTTGGTTTTTCATTATATTTTCAAATTATCCCCTCACTGCCATTTGTTAACTGGCACTTGTGCTAAGAAAATAATGTAGCACCTGATCTCTTCCAAAAAAAAGAGAGAGCCAAATGTCTGAGCACTGCTGTAGGTTCGCATTTTGTGTTGAGTATTCAAATTTCATAAAATACAATTGTCTTTTAAAAATAATAAAAAAATCACTTACTTTGCTAAAGATCAAAAATAATGGAAATAATGTAAACATCCAAAAGTTTGAATTCATTCCTAACTGGATTCATCTTTACAGGCAGGCAATAGCAAAATGTTAAGTCTCCTAGCAGTCCAAAGAAACTCATGGAACAATGCATGCATTTTCTTTGACACAAAAAAAGACTGGACTGTAAGGAAGAAAAACTACTTCAGTCATATCACACTGTTATTGTGAAAGAATAATGTGCTATAATACAATACCTAGGACAAGTGTATACCCCAACTGTAGAATAGAATCACTTAAACTGGAAACAACAGAATGGATTACTATAGGAAAATATTTATAAAATACTGCACACTGCTTCCTCAGTCAACCAGCATATGTAAACAAACAGCTAAGCTCAGTTGAGTTTTAAAATATTATTAAAGTTCATTTATCTTATAATCTTTTGCATAACATGCCAGTTTGTCTTTCATACCATCACAACTCATCTGTCACAGCCCACAGTGGCTCATTAGAGGTTTATACATCAGCTCATACAGACATTTAAGTGGAGCTATACAAAGAAATGTGTGGAACATACCAAACTTACACACTGTGACCAGAAATGCATATTCCATATGTAAGCTAATAATTGGATAGTGGAACTTAATGTTTGATGCAACATGTGCTATTTTATTGAATGTTACAGATTTACAAACAAGACCATGTAATGAGATACTAAAACTGTCCTGTAACGTTCACTAATATTACCACATGTCACAACTACATATGTGTCTATTTCATAAGCTATCCTTTGATACAGAATACGTTGTATGGCACATGCTATAGCTACTTGATGATGGATAATGAGACTTCTATCTCACTAAATGGTCATAATATTGAGAATGGGAAGTCTGGTCCTATTGCAAGAAATGGGTGTTTTATTATCAAATTCAAAAAGCAGCAGTTTGATGCAATGTTTAAAAACCAGGTGAAAACAAAATAATCTAACACCCATCACTCTGTAGACACCACATTGTAGAATAAATGGGAAACATTCAAGAAAAGTAGTGTTCTGACATCTTGCAATCACACTTTTAACATCTGAATTTACATTTTATATATAATGGCAAAATTTACGAGGTAAATAAAGTGTTCTGTTTCATTTCACCTGGAATGTGTGCTCCAGATCAATAAGGTGCTGTATCCTAAACATTTATACAGCTTCTGGGTTTGGCAAATTTCTTTACCCTGACAAACTAACCAATGAAATCTACCCCAGAGGAGAGCCCTATGCCTTGAACTAATTCACTAAGCACTCTTGAGGAATTTCTAATGAGTCTGGAATTCCTCTCAAGTAGACCAGTAATGCGATGAAGATGAAAGAGTTCACAACAGTTTTAGCAGACATTCATAAAAGTAACAAAGAAAACAAAGTAAGAATATCCCCCTCTACTCTCCATAGATAGATAGATTTGGAGAAGCCTTAGGAAAAGGCTGCTAACAGAAGGTTGGCACATTTGAAGCATATTGTTAAATACAAGTTCCTTTGCCCTTGGGCATTTTGCTATTGTTCAACAATCAGCCTGCCACAAGCATGCTTCATAATGCACAGAAAGGTTTCTGACCTTTCTTGGTATCGCCATGTGGCTGTAATGCTGCACATGGGCTGCAAGGCAATTGCATATACATGGTGTCTCGGTGGAGCGTAGTTCATTGAAAGCCTGATCAAACAGAAGAAAGCAAGGAACACGGTGCAGGAAGTATGAAACACATTGTTCTCAACATCCCCTTGCTGCATTTCCTTGTTTCCTGAACCTTCCAACGCAGAGACTTGTTAACTAAATGTTTTTACCTTCTTTGCCTCTTTTCTTGAGGCTGAATAGTTATTTTTCTGTCTGGATTAGTTGCCTTTTGGACTTAATTCTCAGGGTGCTCAGAGTCTGCCAGGGTGAGGACTCAGTGAGAAATCATCAGCTTGTATTCTCAAAGCTGCCTTTGAAAGATTATTCCTATTTAAATAATGTGAAATATGTACCCCCTCACAAATGTTCATTTTTAATAACAAAAAGGAGCTGGTTCTACACAGATATTGGTAATTGTTGAGATATTTTTAATAGCACTAGTGTCAACTTTTTAGAAACTTAAAAGTTGTGCCTGCATAAAGGAATCTGAATTTTTTTTCCAGTAGCAGTTTATGCTTCTCCACCCTTTTCCAGTCTTCTGCATACCCTTCCACCTGTGGCAACTGTACACCTTCTCATGAGAAGTTTGAAACTCAGGTTGACAATGTGGACCCTTGGAACGTGGGTGGGGTCAGTGGAGTTACAACTGTCTTCAACCAAAATCCTTAACTGCACTACTGTTCAGACACACTTTCTCCTACTAAAAATGCTCATCATGTGATATGCTGATGAATGGCAGATGCCTGCTCACAACTGATGGCTTTTGCTGTTTACAGACACTTGCAGTTTCCCTTTGGTTCTTTTACTTACCTTAGAAGCGTATAGAAATTCTAGTGTTTTCCAGTCTGCTGCCAAAAATACTTTCCTTTAAGCAGCTTCAGTCTAATGACATTAATCTGAATTCAGACTTCTTGATAAATCTTGTATACTTTAAAAAGTCCAGATACAGCTATGTTCACATGAAAAAAAAAGGTGTATGTTTTTAGGTGGAGGAATGATGTAAAAAGTAGGCAGCTCAAATGAAACAGCAAGAAGAACCTGGTAGCAGCATGGTGGATAAATCTCCCTAATTTATATACATAATTAAATGGAGCAGTGAGAACTGGACACTATTACTATGCTCTGCTTTGATCATCCTGTTCTTATTGTTTCATCACATCCTTTGATTTAGTGAGACAACAGACTGATGACAAATGTGGCAAAAAAATAAATATATGCTATTCCACTTAATTACATTCATCCTGAGCTAGCTCAGCTGTGCTAGAATCTAGAATGCCTGTTTTATATAGGAAATCACCTGATATTTTAACATAAATTCTTCTTCCATTTAAGTTGCAGTAAAAAAGGCATTTCATTTCCCTTTCCACTCTTTAAAATATAAACTTTCTGTGGCACTAGAAGTGGATACAAAAGGAGACAAGTGAACATTTATAGTTGGTATTGTGTTCATCTTTCTTCATTTCCACAAGTGTGGGATGCAAGGGACTTGGGAGACATTAGGTTTGTTTGCTGCCAGTTCCTACAGAAATAACAAATGCTTTTCACGAGTCATCACAATGGTGACATAGATGAAAAAGAAGTAGTGATTGAAGTTTGGAACATGTAATTTGTACATCTCTTTTTTGCCAGTTAATTCCTGCATCTTAAAAACTTGAATAATGATAAACGATCTTAGGATTCCCTCTAATAAAAGGCAGATATCTGGACCTATTAATTTCTTTCTTCTGACTTCGTAAAGGGGGCTTGTAATTCCTCTTGTTTACTGAAGTTTACTGAAGTTTTGTAAAGCTTTCATCCCTCCCTTTTTCCTTCAGTGCAAATGTCAGCTGGGTCAAGATGCAGTACCTCAGTGGTGATGCTGAGATTGAAAAGGTACTCCCTTGACCAGTGGCTAATGCCAATTGGACTCGACACAGGGTGATGTGAGGGGTTTTTAAAATTCTGCTAAGAAAAACAGACTGAAGAGCAGATGACCCTTAGACTGCTGGTGAGCTTTGTCTAAGCCTAGCTGTGTTTGCTTTCAAAGCTGCAGAAGGCTCCTGCTCTCGACAGTCTCCTCATGGACAGATTGTCCCCTCTGCTCTCTGGCCTTGAGGACTTACTTCTCTCCAAGGGGTTCCGCAGCCCTGTTGTGTTTCGCTGTCTGTCAAGCTTGTCACTGATGGAGTAGCTCTTTCTTGTGTGCTGGGCATACAATGTGTTGGACTCCTCTGCAGAGTAGCTGTTGGCTCGCTCTATTTTTGGAAGGGGGATGCTGTTGGGCAGAGTCGTTGTAGCACTGCTGTCTTGAGGAGATAAGGGGATTCCCTTCTTGTCTTTGACCTCAATATCTTCATGATCAGAGCTTGGGTGGGTTAGTTCAGCTTCTCTCTCTGGGTGGCAGCATCCCAAGTCTTCCACTTTGCCCCTGAGACTTCCAGGGAAACTGGCCCTCTCGGCAATGGCCTGGGGAGCGCTCACACACCTCGTGTCTATGCAATCCGTAATGCTCGTGTACTCCGCGGTTTTGACCGGGACGCCAAGGCTGCTGAAGTAGCTTCGAGAAGGAGAGAACATGAAGCTGTGAGATTTCACAATTGGTGTTTCCTCCAGAATATATGGAGTTGTAGCCAGGTAACGACTGCTTTTAGATCGCTCTAAAGTATGATACAAGGGAGGGTCTGAATCCCACGGGATTTGGCAATCTGTGATTTGTGAATAGTCTGAAGAAAATGCTCTTGTTTCTATTCCAGAGGTTTCTTCATAATCAAGGCTCCTGCCAGAGGTCTTTTCACCACGTGTACTGCTAATGTATGCACTATTAGCTAAAAGGGAAGAGGCTATGTGAGCTGGCAGAGCTGCATCTTCGTGACCAAGAATATTTATGGAGCTCTCGAGAGGTTCCGTGTCAGACTGTATCTCATCCATGGCAGAAACATAGATGTCTATACAAGATGAAGGTCTTCTGGAGTCTGGGGCGATTGACAAAGTGCTGGTAGGGGCTAATGGAGCCTTTCCTTCTTTTGCAATTGAGTGGGAACTGATTGCCCGATGCAGGCTTGGAGATCTTTCCTTAAAAATGCATTCCAACTTTTCCAACCCACACTTGTCCTTCATATTTGTGGCATAGAAGGAGTGGCTTCTCATGCGGGGTGTGATCGTAGGTGATGTTGGGGACATGGACTCCTCTCCTGTGGGATCAATGCTCTCTTGAAGCTTGTAGGCATTTCCTTCCTGACTGTTGAAGCTGCTCTGCCTCACAATGTAGGCTGCATCCGTACAGTCGGATGAGGTCCTGGATCGTATCTTAGTCGTCTCGCCTCTCTCAATGCCAGTCATTTTTTCTAAGGCAGTCACCATTCGTCCCATCATGTCTTCCAGCTGAGCAAGCCTGATGTCAACAGTCTGCAGAGAGGCCTTCATGCAGTGCTCTCTCTCATTTACTTCTTCCAGTCGCATGGCCATGTTCTCCACCCTTTAAAAAGGGAAGAATTAAAGAGGTTAATTTCTACAAAGCAATGATGTTCAGCTAATAGGTCACTTAACCAGTTGGAAACAAATATGTCTCAAACCCCAAAGGCAATGTACACCACCTGATCTGCTTCAAAATCCTGCTAAAAGAGGTTTTCCAAAAAAAATACCACGCACTCAGGAAACCACTCCAGTGGGTTAAACCAGGGGCATCAGCTGTGTAATGTAGAGAGGGTCTGGGTGTGCCTCATTCCAGGGACAGGACTTATTACATAAATGTTACTATGAATTACTGCCTCTCTGCTTCCAAACCTTCCAGCTGGGTTACTATGAATGAATAACACCTACAGCAGATGCCAGATGATGTTGTCCCCACTTGTGCCACAGGCAGGACCATCACAGTTAAATGCAGAGCTAAATGAAGTAAGGAAAACGGGCAATGTGCCATAGAAGATAGGCAGTGTTATATTCTTTTCCTAGTGTTTGCCCCAGATTCTCACTACCTAGTGCTATGTTGATCTAAGGAGATAGTTTCTTTGTTCTCTGATTAATTTTTAGCTCAGATTTATAGAAAAAAATATATCAGCTATTTTATTCAATATATGTGATATCAAGTTAAATACGAATGAAAACTGCAAGGAGGAGAAACAGTTATCAAGCCAAATACAGCCTGCAATAGGGTATGTGCACTAAGATTGCTCCAGTACTGTGATTGTGCTTTGGGTAGCCTGTATTAATAGTTAGGGATTGAAATGATGGATTTTAAAGCTAGTTTTCAGCTACTATCATAATATATAAATAAAAATTTAGATTAGAATATCAATAGGTAATAAATAAATGTAAGATTCATTACTTTTGATTAAATTTAATTTAAACTTCAGTATGTCTTTTCTATACCATTGATCTGTCACATTTTAAAATATTTTCAACTTTTAGGGAATTGTGTACAAATTTATGCCAATGGCTTTTAACCACTTCAATCTTCTGACTTCTAAGACATGTCTTCTGAAGGATTTATAGGGAGTCTGAAAGTTTTACACAATGAAGTTGCCTTTAGCACATAAGAAACTTCTTGTAATTATTTTCTCTGTAGTGACTGGCTGGGACTTCTTCTTTCTGTTGAAGAAGTACTAAAAGCAGCAAGTTCATGTAGTTATCGTTGTCTAGTCGGTTATAATTCTGGTTTTCCCCATTGCTGTAAACAATGAAAAATGATCAGAGAGGCAAAAGATAACAAATGGCATGATTTCCATGCTTTTTTCTTCACAGGTCTCTTACTCTCTGCCAGTTAGTCCAATTCATGCTCAAATATTACTGGGCACACTGTTGTAGTTAATAGGCTCACAAATCATTGCCAGGATTTCTGATGAGGTAAAAATCATTTTCTACTACTGCTAGTTACTTTTTCAACAGGACAAGTGATTTGGAACTGACAACACCATAACTGCTCTTATTTGTACAGAAGGAAAGATTTTAGCAAAGAATGAATATTGGACAGCATTAATGACTTGTTACCTAATGCTCAGAACTTTTGCTGGTAAAACACACAAGTCTGACTACCTTGTGGTGATGAAAAACAGAAACTGCCCACACAGGAGAGGAGAGGCCAGGAAGGAGTGTGACTCGTCTCCCTACAACAAGTTTCACATTCCTGGGAAGTACAGGCTTTTCCTGTTGAAGTCTGTGAGTTTTGAAGGCACGGGCACAACAAATGAAATGTGCAGTAGTAACTGCATTGCTATCATCAGACTTCAGTAGATGAATGATCAAGTAATCACTGCTAAGAAATGAACTGGTAGCTTCAAGGAATCTCATTCTACTCATTATCATTTAGGCACCAATCTGTTTCTAGTTCTACCAACTTCTCCAACAAAACAGATTAATGTTATTGCAAGCAGAGGATGTAATGCCATAGTGAGAGCGGTTTATATGGGAAGCAGTTGAATTTTCACGCATGTTATTACTTATCTGAACTGCTATTTTATAAAAGCAATTATACTTTTGAAATATTTATTAGCCAAAAATTGCACCCTTCACCCCACATTCAGATTTTACAACAACTGCTCCAAGATGATGAACAGATAAAACATTACCATTTTAGGGCTGTCAGACATAAGGAAAAATTTTACTGGAGTTTACTGGAGAATTACAGCTCAGATTACATCTTACAAAAAACCTTTCACCCCAGCAACAGTTACCAAGAACTGGAATGAATTTATAACATTCTTTGAAGTTGACTGGATAATCTGGTTAGGGTCTTGGTGTTTTGTTGTTGTTTTTGTTGTTAGTTTGGTTTGATTTGTTTTTTCATTCATGCTTTGACAGGTGTACACAAGTGAAATAATTTTCAACCAACCTAGCCAGTTGGTATACAGGTAGAACTGCCCATAGTGAGGTAAGTTTTGCATCCAGCATTCATGTGAGGACTACACAACACTACTGAATGCAACTAATGCATCCCAAGGAGAACCTAGAATAAAACCTCACTGGTACGTGTTCCTGTATTCGTTCTGCCTTCCCTGAATATGATCTAGCAGCTACTGTCAGCAGCACAGAGCGTCAGACAAGGCAAAGAGAGACTTTTGAGTTACGTGGTGTCTTGGTTGCTATGGAACTGATGACAAATGTGATTGCATTGACAGTGGTGGAAAATTTATAGAGAAACGTAACAAGATAAGGACAGAGCAGTCGGGGTTTGGAAACCAGGGGTAACCAGAGATGTGCATAGATAACTGAAAAATACATACATGCATTTACACTTCATGAGCCCTGACTATATAATTTTATTCACAAAAAGAAAGCTTGAAAGATGATGGTCTCCTCCAGTCCCAAAGATGGCAGCTTTGTCATCCTTAATTATATATATTGCATATGGCTGCTCCAGAATATTTAACAAATATTTATTCTATTAGTGATATTGTCTTGCATTAATTTGATGTTCAGTTCTGTAATCATTCATCATACAGAACAGCACCATATACTGGGAATGAACCTATTAGAAGCATGATAATATCACATTAGCCAAACACTGTGAACATAGAAGGATATGGTCTGGAGACATACAGCTGTAATGTGGTATTCAAAAATTAAAATGTTTTAATAAGTAAGTTTTTCTACTTTCCCATATTCTTGGGAAAATATTCTTTCACTCAGTGAATAGACAGCCAGACCTGTATTTCCTTTAGGAATAGTTTTGAATTAAAACACTATTTCAAAATAAGAATACCCAAGGTTTGCTTTGGATTTTTTTCTCCATGTGTATTCAGGAGCAAGTATAAACCTTTTAGCAAATACCACAATATCCATCTATGATGTCTCTTTTGCACCTGTGCTTTTCCTTGCAGCAAGATTTATTCAATGTATTACAAAGTGCCAAGCCATACTAACAGAATGAGAAGAGAAAAAGAGGAGTCTACACATTAAACATACATCAAGGTGTGCTGCTGAAAAATTTCTAAGAGTGGAACAAATGTGGACTTTACCAGGACAATATTCAGTAACTCAGAACCTGGCAAAGATTTTATACTACTAGTGATAAGACTTTTTAATTATGGTTTGGGAGATTATGACTTTTGCTGGCATTCACTTTGGTTTATTTATTTTTAACCTTTGCACATTAGTTAAGCAATAATTTAATTAAAATAATTATTTAGTGGGAGCAATGCACTCTTTTTAGAAGTAGACCTCTTAAGTGAATGCTAGAATTAGGTTCACAAGTCTCTTTGTGGACATATGTCCATTTCTAAGACATCGTTTATACTTCAAAATCCTTTTCAGCAGCCACAAAGACTGTTGACATGAAAGTCACAGAGATACCACTGAGCTTGTGATAGGTGATGGTGGAATGGTTTTATTTAAATGAAACATAGACAGTTGTTCCCAAGCCTCTAGCAGGGTACTTTTCCTGACACCTTTTGGTAAAGCAGTGCTGATGCAAGCAGCCAGCCGCTTTCCCAGGTGCAGTGGTTTTTGCAGGCTAAGGAAGTTGGGTTGTCATGGCTGCGTTCCCACTGGAGCCTAAGACCACTTAACTCTTTAAGAGCACTGAGAGATGCCACCAGAGTCACAGACCTTTTCTGCTGTCACTTTTCATGTGTGGGTGGGCCTGGTAGGGTCAGTCCCTTTTACCAACACAAAGCTATTTCGGTGCACTTTAGCCTGCCGGCTCTGAAATCAAGATAATAGCTATGTCATCATCCACATGGATGCTGTAAGTGTAATTGCACTGCAGATTATAAAGTGCTGTACTAATGGATACCACAGAGTACCAAAGATGACCTAATAATATCTGCTCTAATCAGCTTATCTGCTTTTCAAATACTGTTATGATGTGACTCTGCTCCTTTGAAATCAACAAGAGGTTTTGCACAGGTATGAGAAGAGTTGAGACCTGCCCACATGGAACAAATGCTTACTAAAGTGATTATTTCAGTAGCTTCATGCCATATCAAGAACAATAGTGTAGTGTTTTTTGATCATATTACACATGTCTTTGTGCTGGTCAAGATCTAATATAGTGATTAGAAAGGAAGATTCTCCAAAACCGATTGTGGTTCTTCTGCTGCAATGAAGTGAATTTGTCCAACTTGGCTTTCCTCACAGGCCTCCAGGAGATTCATCATGCCTGCTTTGATAAATGCATTCAAGGGAAACACCTTACAGACTTGTATTGCTTTATATTTTTCCACTTAGTCCATAACTCCCTCTGATATGTATCAGTAACCTGATGCTACTTCCATGTGCTTGTGTGAGATCTCAGCTAGTGGGCTACTGTAGCAGAGCATCTCACCCCCTCAAAGGAGCTTATCTGTAGTTTGTTAGCCAGTCAGATAACTCAAACAGGACCAAACTGTCTTGTATTGAATGATTTTGGTGCCATGGGGTCAACACTGGTCTGGCAGCTCCCAAATGCCAGTAAAAATCTTACTGTTGAAATGAGATCTGGCAAGATAGGCTGAATTTCTGACTGATAGCCACTCACTTTGTGACTATAAAAGCCACATAAAACCTTTGCAAAGCAGAAATCTTGTGTACATTTTCCTGGAAATGTGTGGAGTTTCTCCTGTGAGTAGAAGCCTGCTTGGTGGTTTACATCCTAAGGGTTAAGTGAAGGTATTTGTGTCCATTACCTTCATGTTGAGTTACATTCAACTCCTAATCAATACTGCTTCTTTTGCTAGCTTTAATATAGTGCACTGTTTTATGCTGTAATCTACTAGTAGTTCTCTTACTCATATACTCTGGAGTAACTGATTCTGATTAAGATTTTTCATCTGTTATCTTTTGTCTGTTTAATAAATAATTCACTTTTATATAAATATATCTGATTTGCTATCATTAGAACTTGCCAGACAAAGTGATTCCTTAAATTTAAACTGTTGCCAAAATCTGAGGCTAAGGAAACATTGATCTTCATTTAAAGCCCTTTCTGTGAAGAAGTTTAAATACACAATGGAGTTCTTTCTTCCCGTCAGAGTCAGCAGCAGGGCTTCTAAATTAAACTTTGTCTGTAGTTCCCACTCTCCCAGCAGCAGCTACTCCTCTGAGTTGCTTAGTACTTAAGGTCAAGGAATGACAAACATCAATGATCTATGCTTTTAATTCCTGAATGTGAAATGATCAGGTAAAGGAGGGGTTCTGTCTGGTGACATCAAATCCGGAGACATCTCTGGTGTTCCTTGTTACAAGAGAAGTAAGGAGATTCCTGAACTGAGGCAGGCCCATATGATGCCAGGGTGGACTATTCCAAGGTGAGAGTATAAACAGCAGCTTGTTGCAGGTGTGTCAGACAAGACACCATGGTCCTGCCCCAGCACAGCCACTGACTGTGTAGCTGAAATTGTCTATTGACACCCAGGTCAGTGCATCAAGAAACAGCATCTCTTCTTGTTTTGATTTTCTGAGCCCCTAACCTGTCTCTGGGACCCAACGAGACTTGAAACAAGTCTCTGTTCCCGTCACATTTCCCTTCCCCTACTCCTTCTTCCAGGTACACTGGGCTTTGTAAGCAGGGTGTGCTGCTGTAAGCAGGGTGTGCTCCTAGTAGGACCTGGGGAACTTTGATGAACCCAACTGCAAGTAGGAGCTGCTCAGACGAGGGAGGAGCATTATTATGCATGCATAGAGGGGAGAGAAGGCAGTGACTGGTCCAGGAGCAGGTCCAGGTGCAGTTATGCCACCCAGGGCTTGTCCTAGCCCTTCCCTCCTGAGCCTAACAGCATGCTCAGCTTCTTGCAAATGGAAGGCCTTTAGGAAGAACTTCACTCACATTTGTAGGGGTTTTCTAGTTTAATTTTACACCACATAAAGCTGACTTAATTGGATAGATGACTAAACTGGTATCCCATGACTTTAAAATGGGCACTGTACTTGGTCTACTTCTGCAGGCTAATGAATGGATGTTGGAAGAGAAACTGCAGTTTTGCATCTTCTCTGATTTCTTTGCTTTGCATCTTGCCACTTGTGCAGTGATAATTCTATAAGGAAACTCTAAAATGCAAATCTGGATTTTATATATTTGAATGTTCCACATGTTAAAAAAAATATTTTTAGTGTTGTCATGCTTTAGGAATGGTATTCTCCAATCTAGAAACCATGCTGCCACTTCCCCTCCCCTGCTCCAATTGGAGGCGCAAAAGGCAAAGATCACGGGTTGAGATAAGAACAACTGACTGGAAATAGCAATGAGACAAGAAAACAAAGAGTAACAGCAACAAAATTACAACAAAAGGTGGAAGAAGAAGAAGAAGAAGAAGAAGAAGAAGAAGAAGAAGAAGAAGAAGAAGAAGAAGAGGAAGAAGAAGAAATAATTTACAGTGAAAAGGTCCTGACAATAAACAATACCAGACTGTTCCATCCACCATGTTTTCTTGACCAGAAGGAATCTCTCTTCATCAGAAGCACCCCTGCCCCTGGCAATGACATGAGGTGGTATCAAGCAACCTCGGGGGTCCTCACACCCCTTCCTGTTTTCTGCAAAAATTAACTCTGTCCTGGCTGGAACCAAGACAAGTGTTTTAGATTTAAGAGGACTTGGCCATGATTGCAGGCAAAATAACATTCTAAAAAATAACAGGCATCCTGTTTCTAAAATGTGTTTATGTACGATACTCAGATAGCCCTGTTTCCTCTAGCATATTTTAAATATTCCTCAGACCTATTATGAGGTAAGAACTGCATTGAGCTGGGATTTCACTGCTGAAAGCCCTATTAGTGTGCCTGGGCCTTGGAGTGTCCTCTGTACCCCACAGGGTCACTGCCTGTATCTCTCTTACGGAGCTGGGGCACCCTAGTCTCCACATTAAACTATTGGTTAATAGTCTAAATGGATTTTTGAAGAAATATTTCTTGGTGAGGCTCAGGTGCTTGTCTTCATTTAGGATTCATATTCGTGAACTTCATTCTGAAACAAGGTGCTTTAAGCTTTTCATTTAAATTAGAGATAAGGGCTCTTTTCCTATAAAATAGGGCCAGCACAGAGTGAACAGACAGACTGTTATGTTTTCCTTTTCAAGGACTTACAACACTTGCATTATATAGAAGAGGACCCAGCTAGATTACTTCTTATTTACAGGTCTTCAAACATACCTCTTCCTTCCTTGGCCACCAAAAGAAAAGCTATACTCAGAGATTTGAACCTGCATCTATGATTTTCAGGTCAGTTATGTTGCCACTAGACTATCAGAACAGAAGAAAAAAAGGTACTCCGTTGGACCACAGACCAATTTATCTACTGTCTTACTTGGAAGTATATGTAATTCTCCCCCCTAAATATTCTCCAATCTCTGAATAGTTTCTGCTCAGGAACTTTATTTTATATGCTCAACATGATCTCTATGTATTTAGCAGTCCTTACTGGATTTCTCTTTCATAAGTTTGTCTAGTCTTGTTTGAATGCATGTAGCCTTTTAGCTGACATCATCAGCTTATTTTAGACCTCTCTGGCTTTCTAAAATTTGTTCTGCTACATTACTTACTGCATGAAAAAAAGATCATCAATTTTCTGTTTATTTTGAACATGGGATCCTGATAAATTATTCTGTTGCTCCCCTATATCATGTTCTGGGTGTGACAGCAAATAATTGATTTCTGCTCACCTTTTCCTTGCACTCATAGCTATATAGACCTCTATAATTTCATCCCTTGTTTTTCTCTTCCAGATCTAGTAGTGCTGGATTACTTGGCCATCCTTTACAAGGTAACCATTCCATGCCTTACCAACTTTCACTCTAATATAGTTTTTAAAAATATATGTTTTAGGACTACTTTTGTTTTCAGTAATGCAGATGATTAATTGATGCTACATCTTCTAATCCTGCACTGGGATAGATTTATTTCAAAACCAAATTAACTGCATGTTCCCTTGCCTACAGAAAACATCGTTTAGGCATAGCTGAATCAGGGGCAGTGCTGGAAGATTGTATGTAAGGAGAAGAGTGTCATATCTATGTAACTGATGAAATGACAACTCACCTGACTTCTGTTATTCAAATTAAAATGAAGTTTTCAGGGATTGGAGTGGTTCATAGATTTTATGAATATCTGACAGGATATTACCCTAAAATATTTATTGGCAAAAGTGCTATGAATCAAAACACAAACTCTGTCCTCTACAGCTGAGTTCAGCAGTGTTCCATGAAAGCATATAAGCACCACAGCAGATCAATAGACCTAGAAATTTTTAGGACTGGTGAATTTGAAGACTGGCAACTTCCACTGAATTAATGTATTGTGCTTTTCCTCTGTACATTGCTGTAGATGAAATGTCTTGTTCCATTTAAAATCCATGTCGCTATTGGTCCCAATGAAACTAACTTATCCAACCAGGGTGTCCTGAAACACAGCTTGCTCCTTATCTGAATGGCTCACAAATAAACCCTAAAGTCATGGTTTTCATTGAGGAACTCTAATTTACTCTATTTTTTTTTCTGACACCTTGTGCCCTAAAGTTCTGCTTTAGAAACTGAATTGCAAGCATAATTGGTGCCTCTCACTGCATCAGTTACATTTTATTACAACTGGAAAAAGATCCCTTTACAAAACTTATCATACAGTGATTTTTGTTGGAAGGTACCATAAAGATCATTTAGTTCCAACCCTCCTGACATGGGAAGGGACACCTTCCCCCAGATCAGATTCCTCAGAGCCCCATCTAGCCTGGCCTTAAACACATTTACTTCAGGAAAAAAAAAAAAAAACAGAAAAAAAGAAAATAAATTCATCACATTTTACCACTTTACTTTTTAATTTAGACTTACCAAAACTACTTCATTTCATTTTTCAAAGAAAAAAAAGGAAGAGTGAGACTGGTGACAGAAACACATTTTCAAATCGGCTTATGACAACAAACAAAAAAGTGCACCTTTCTGAAGTGACACGGATTCTTTCATCATTGGAGGAGTTGAATCTGTCGTCCTTTTCTCTGAAATACTCTTCTATGCACTGCTCTTCAAAGTCATGGACCTTTTTCAATTCATCCTCAGTTATGAAAAGTTCTGTGGAAAAAAAATTGAGAAATATGAATCTGACAAATATTAATATGTGCAACTAACTACATTCTTATTTGTGAAATTCATGGACTAAACTTTCAAAAACAAGCTTCAAATTTATGTGGCATTTTGATATGAAAGCAGATAGATGCTGCTAATTACCAAATTAGTGGCTTTAGTTATATATGATTCTGGAGATAGAAGCAGTTAAGCAGGCACATGCTGAGCAAACATGAATATATTTTGATTACATGAGATCTAAACACAGCTGCTGGTCAGGTCCTGGGCAGATGGTGGAAGCCAAAGCCCACTTGTAACCTAACAGATATATAATGAGATTAGCAGACTGCTAGGGAAGAGTCTGAGAGTGCAGGGGTCTGTCTGACATCTGCAGGCAGCAGTGTGATGGGAGTGGGGGAAAAGCCATCTGGTTGCATCTCCAGAGCCACATGTGACCCCTGCTCCCTCCTCACAGGGAAGTGGGCTGTGGCATGGGCTAATGCTGGGAAGAGTTGCACATCCCTTAGCTCCCTGCCTGTGGCATGTACATTGGGCAAGGTGGAGATATTCTGCCCTGAAGAATTAGATGGAGAAGAGGAAAGTGTTATCAAAATAATCTGGCAGGTTTTCCATCATGGTTATGGGACTTCATTTAAAGCATCTTGAGAAACCACTCCTCCAATTTGAGTCAGAGTCAAGGAGAGAATGTGTGTACAAAATCACTTTTCACCATCTCTCCCCTTATCTAGGCAAAAAGTGTGCTCAGGGCAAGAATGTGCTGTTTGCTCAAAAAGTGGAATGCTCTCTCTGTATTTTCAAAAATAAAGCTGTAAGTGTGATGGAGTGAGAAGAATTCCAGCAATAACTGGCCCCTAGTAACAGCGTAACAAACCTCTTTGCTTTGAAGGAACAAACTGGGCAACAGCCCCAAAGAATTTCCAGAAAAACACAGCCTCCTTAGCATTCCAAAGAGAACAAAGGGTTGGGCAAATCAGGTAAAACTAACTTATTCAGGCAAGGTTTTTGCAGGTAAAAGTTGTTATTTTGCTGGGAAGGCTATCAAGGTGCAGGACTTTGACTTCATGCATGTAAACACTAGCCATTATGAAAGGCATTGGAAAATCCCCTGTGTGCATTATCTAAGTCTTACTCAATCCGTAGTCTCTCTCATCTGGATCACTTTCATGCTTCCTCCATCTGCAGCAGAGGTGTTGAAATATCATCGTCATGTGGCTGAAAATGATCAGAGGTGGTGGGAGAACCGGTCTTTCGTGGAATGTCATGATAAGCTGGTACCTTTGAAACTTCCAAACTTGGTTTGATATAGATTTGACTTCGAAAAATGTGTTGCTAGAAAGCAAGAAGAGGAAAATAACATCAGACTGAAAATGGTTTTGGGTACTTCGCCAAAGATGATATGACAGCATTATAACTAGCTGCATTTCAATAATATTAGCAAATGTTTCCTTGTCACAAAACCAGGAAGCTAACAAAAGAGTAAGTTCGTGCTTGGGCAAAGCATAGTGGTGATCAGCCTTTTTGAAATACCTTACAACTGTGTATGACAAGCCCTGTGTCTTACAACAACCCATTGAGATGGGGAAGTATTTTTACTCTTGTTTTCCCTGCTGGGAGTGAATGATGCCATAACTGAACTTTTTTTGGCTTCTTTGCCTTGATTCCCATTAGGTGTCTGTCCTTGGAAATGAGCACAATGTGAACAACTTGGCATTTCCCTCGTTTCCCGGAGACAAGCCTCCTTCCCTCTCCCCTTTACATCCTTGGGAAATGTCTCTCAGCCAAAGCCAAAGCTCAGCAATCTTTGTAGGCTGTAAACAATGTGCATCCTCCCCAAGACTATAACTTGCAATGTTTCACTCACTTGAAAACTGCAATGAGGAGATTCACCAAAAGAATGTTTGCTACCAAGAGGTAACAGGCCATGATGGCAGGGACGATCCATGCTCCTGTTTTGCAGGGAGGTAGCTGGATTATTTTGCCATCTTCTCTGGTTTCATTTTGACCACAAGGTGCTGGGAACAAAATTTAAAAACAAAAAAATGCAAAATGGGAATGAATCTTATTTTTTCAGTAGTTTTTGCAGAAATATTTAAATATTTATAACAGCCTGCCTGCCAAGGCAGTACTTTCCAAATAACAATGGCATTGACGTTCTCCCTCCAGAAGTTTATGCTTGATATCACAGATTTTACAGGCTGCTGTTCTTGTTATTTTGTGTTATGTGCTGTGGGTATCAAGATATTTCCCTCAGAAATTGCAGGAGTCATGCCTGGTGTGAATAAGTTGCCTCTTTGCATACGTAATACAAAATACCAAGGTACTCTGGTGGTAATTAGTGGCCATGCAAATGAAATTACCAGAATGCTTAATCCCACAAAAAAGCTTGCATATTATTTATTTAATGGTGAAAACCTGGTCTTTTTTATTGATTGAGAGGGATGTGATAAAATACGGAAAAGAAAGTCCATGAAAGTAAATTGAAGAGTAGATATTTATTGCTGTGCACTGCACTGTCTCCAGCCCCTCTAGGACATACTCATAATGACTTTCTGCTATTCAGGACTCTTGACTGCATGCCTAGAAACAGTGGGGGAGATTATCAAGTCTTTACTGTACCAGGTAGAGGGACATGTATGCAGCAGAGACAACACCTGTTTCTTCCCGAAATATATCAGAATCACAATGTTCTCTGTATTAATGTTGTAGAACTGAAGCAAGGGGAGAGAAAATGTGGTGAAATAGTTTTCCCTGCTTGTATTTTAATATGCCTTCATATACAGCGAGGGGTAATCTACATTTGCAAGCATGGGTTCAGTTTATGTCTTTTTAGCCTCAGTCCTACAGGTTCTATGTTTCTCCATAATCAGCTCTTCAAGAAAATAATGGAAGCAGCAGCTTACATATACAACCCATCTTAGTAAATCTTGCACAGCACGACAGCTAGCTTCCCCTCATCTCCATCAAAAAGAAGTTTAAGTGAGGAATTTCCATAGTGCTCAGAACTGGCTCAGTTCCTATGGATATCAATGGGGGTTTTCTACTGACTTCATGGAAAATGAAGTTTGCTGATGCCATATGTAAAATTTCATTGTATGGCAACAAATTCGTATTTCCAGTACCACCCATTGCATCTTCTCAAAAAAGTCCTTCTGAACTTGGTTTCCTGAGCTTGAAATTCAATTGTGGACGTCTGTTCTGCCAATCATATTACATTATGCATGATTTTGGTACTTTGGTTTGGGCACTACACAATGATTCTAGCCTATTACACACAGAAGTATTGTAGCCATATGGGATACAGGACTACATGACCTCTCCAAAAATATTCAACTCTCCAAAAAAAATTACCAAGTCAAATACAAGCAACACTGCTTTTTACCAGCAGCTCCATTTTGTCTGGACACATGGTGTCACCAGTCATTCCTATTTACAAAAACACATTTTATTACTGGAACACGCTAAGAATATGCAGTTCTTCATTTCTCAGTAAGCATCACTTTGCAGATCATTTTAAGGCGGTGCTAATTTCCACACTGCTCCATGCAGTGGTTTCATTTTGACATTCAAAATGCTGTCAGTGAGCTGCTGTGAGTGTGGGGCTCTGTGCCCTTAGCTTTCACCCAGCAGAAATTGGACCACTCAATACCTCTTGCTACCAGCACTCAATCTGGCACTTACATCTCTGTTTGTGTGGAAACATTAGCTTGCTCATATATTGAGTCAGATCTACAAAGTCCAATACAACACAGTACCGAAACCCATCATGATTTCATCAGTGATGGAACAATCACACTATCAGTTGATGAAACCTGTTGTCCTTTTTTGTGCTGAAAATAGAAGAAATAATATCTTTCAAACTAATGAGAAAAATTTTGAAAGGCATTTTTCAAACTTTAGACCAATGAGATGAAAAACTCAGTTCCAATTCTGGTTCCAATTCTGTTATCCCACTTTTTTCCCCTAAAAACTGATAGAATTAATTCTGGAAAAAAAAAGAAAAAAAAAATCAGATAAGAAGTATTTCTCCAGCTCTACTTGCTTACAGCTGGATAATCTCTGTTGGTTTATGCCACTCAGTGATGGCCAAATTCGATTTCCTATGCAGACATGTTCCCACAGTCTATCTTACATACCCATTGCGGTTCAGCTTGTCCCGAAGCTTTGCAAAAGTTTTTCTCTTTTGCATGTTCTGTTGTGGGTACAGTTTTCAAATAACATGGGAATACTCATTTCCTGCCTTACTTATGGAGAGCTGAGCCACCACTTAGTTGTCATATCTTCAGCTGCATAAGAAAATGTATAACCTGTGTCCAGAATGTAGAAGTCTGTGTTCCATGGCACATCACTGAACATCTTTAATCTTTAAACTATGACATTTATAGTTTATCCCCCATACTAATAAATGGGATTTTAAAACAAACTCTCTGAGGAAACCAGAAATTTGAGAAATGAGAATTCTGTTTGTAGGCTGTGAGAAGAGTTGCCTATGGGACAGCTGGCCTCCCCACCTGAGTGTGCCGAGTCCCAAGCACGCCTGTGTCCTTGTTCCATAACCTGGGGTATCTCACTTCCCACTCGGCGCTCGCTCCGCACGTTCACCGCACGGCTGCCAGCACTGCTGCCGGGCTCAGAGCTCAGACCGCAGCCCCGATTCCACCTGCAGGTCACTGAGGAGCGGAGCAGAACGCTGCACGCCCACGGCTCCTCGCTCAGCACGAGTCCTTCGCCAGCCCTGCGCTGCCTTCCCTGGAGCCTCGCCCCGGGCAGGGCTCCGCGGGGCCGGCTCCCGTTCGGTCAGTGTCCCGGTGCTCCACGCTGCTACTGCCAGCCTGCCACAGAGCCAGGCTTTGCACTTGCTGAGTGCTGTGCCTCGCCCCTGAGGAATCTGCACTGCCTTTCACGTGTAACATCATTTGAACGTTTTAATTATTTTTGGAGAAATGAAGTAATTTTTGTAATATGTGCAGTAATATATTGTAATATATTTCCAAGCACAATATTAACATGTATGCAAACTTGACTCATCTGCTTTACTTTATAGCCTCACTTTAACAGAAGCAACAGAATACTTAATTCCAGCAAAATGCTTTACTGAAGCAAATTCTGTTAGCATAATGATATGCCAATCTCAGGTAAGTGAAAAATCCAAACACACTGCAAGCCATTGGATAAAGTTCAGACATTATATCCTGAACTTAGGCTTTAGAAAATAGTAAATGCTTGGAGTTTTAATTTCAATTATACAAATTAACTTCACTCAGCTTTCAAACATTGCATCCTGACACTTGTAGATGTACAGACTTTGCACCTTTTGTTTCCTTTTTCAGAATCTCTTTCCATGCTTATTTTTCCTTCCTGATTCACAGTTTCCTGCTGGACCTTTCCTGCTGCATACCTAACCCTTCCTCTTTCCTGTCCAGGAAATAATAGCAAAAAACCAGTAATTCAAGTTTCTGTGGCTTTCAGGCCTGGAGGCAGAGCTCAGGAAGAATTAGTTTCCCTGCTGTAATTAGTGCCCCTGTAATGACATGGGCACTGTTCATTTTTACTTTGCATTGGGCAGAGGGCTTGGCAAAGGATGCTTGCGAGTTTCTGCGTCATGGCTCTTCCCCCAGCTGCACCCTTCCAAAGCAGGTGTGGGAAATAATGAAGAGACTAAAGTGCATTAATTGAACAGCTCTGTCACTGAATAGCTTTTCACCTTTGATGAAGACTTCTCATATAAAAATGGATACCACTTTTACAGTACAAGCTGATTTGTTTGAAACCATGAGAAACAGAAGAATGTTTTCCTATGTTCACAGTTCTAAATAAAGTGGAAACAAATAAGTGCAATCAAGTAACAAACAAACAAAAAATATATTTTTAATTCAAGTTTGGATATTTTTAATGCTTTCATCACCCTGTTTATGTATATAGGCACCTTCCAATTCTGACCCACAATGAACCCAAATGTGAAAGCGTTTTTTAATTTTTTAATCAAATGTCTAAGCAATCTTACCAGCTTACCAGGCTGGCAAATGTTGAAACCCACCCATCTAAAAATATTAAGTGGCCTTCTAGAGTTGTTCACTTCTTCACTGATGGAGAAAACAGTGAAATCTGTGAACTCTGAAAAATCAGAGAATTGCTCTGTTCATCAGTAGAAACATCCAGGGAGTTGAATAGTGTCTCATTACTTCAAGAACGTTTTTTTAACTACAGCATCCTGACCTTACATGTTGCTTCTCACCTGAGGCCACATTAAAAGTGACTTTGAAGGGTCTCTTCAATCTGCTGCTATTTTAATAATAATTTATAGTAAATCTCTGTATTTTTCTTGTTCACTCTAGTGCTTTCTTCCTTCTTCTACTCTCCTCCCCTCATTAAAAATAGCCAACCAAATAGAATCCAAGTTACAACATCAGGAGTGCTAGATACGGGAATACTGCTGCAATCCAGCCCAGAGAGACTTTCAAAATTGTTTGGAGTCCATGAAAAAATCTTATCCACCACCTTTGTCTGACAGCATTAAAAGTATTGCCACAAGTATGATTTATTCTATTTTGTACAGAGCTGCTCTGTTTTTTCTGATTCCAGAATGGTCCATGCAAATGATGGAATGGAGCTTCCTACGAATGGTTTCATAGGAAGCTCCTATCGATTCATGAAAAGCATGAAACAGAGTGTAGTATATAACTTTCATTTATACAAAGAAATTTTCAATAATTATAAAAATTAAACAAATCTAACAGATCAAGAAATTTAAAGAATTTTTAAAAAGTCTTTTGTAGTATTTATAATTTCCTCTGAAGTTCATTGTATAGTTAAAACCTGTGTATAACTGTTTCTCATCTTCTGAAACAATTGCATTCTGGTTTCTTGATATTCCTCCAATACAAGTGAAAAAGAAGGAGGCCCCATCTTTTTCTCTTAAACTAGGTAGGTTTTTCCAAAAAGGAGTAGACACAAGAAACAAACACAACTCAGACTGATCTTCAGATTCCAGATGGCATGTGAAGTACTGTCAGCTAGTAAGAAAATCCAGATGGAAATCCAACCTATGAGACACCTGGAAAATCTGAAAAACTTCCCAAACCAAAAAGCCCAAAGCCATGTTGAATAACAGCAGGTTCAGTTGCTTTGCCTTCTGAATACAGGAAAATGTGAGCTCTGATGTTCATTTTCTACAAATGACTGCCATTTTCTAAGTTGGCATTTATTTCTTCTATCTACATGTTTTTTATCAAGCAAACTCACCTTTCATCTTCAGTATTTCTTATATCCTTTTGTACCCATAGTATTCTGGAGGGGTGGATAGTTTTGTAAGGCGGAAACAAAGTTCTTCACGTGTGAGAACTGTGCTATGAATTTTTCTGTCTAGAACTGGTGGCACAAGTGCCAATATGAGGTGAACTGAGGGAGAGATTTTACAGTGTTTGTGAGAAATCCACTTCTGGACAGGCATTCCCTAAAGCAGTTACGTGGCTGGCTGCTTGCCCATGGATCCCATTGGGCAGCACAAGCTCAGACAGATTAGGAAAGAGCCTAAAGTGAGACAGTTGCATGTGCCCTGATTCAGATTCTCCTTCCTCCCCCAGCTATCAGTGGATAATAATATATCTTTACTTAACTTCATAATTGATATCAGTCTAATTTTTTTCAATTTATCAAGCTCTTATTATTATTCCTTTCCTGAAATATATTAATTTTTCATTTCCTGACCTTTAAATAATTCATAAATTTGATTAGCTTACTGCCTGCTTTCAGTTCTCTGGTTTAAGCCTTTATCTGAATCCCAAGAGTTGCTAGCTGGGTTTTTCTAAGCCCAAGTCAAAACTTTAAGCCCAAGGTGGTTTCAGTCATTACTGATGTTTCACTTACACTAGTATTTTGACCGCTTGCACTTTTCCATTAAGTAGCTTGACTATTCCTTGATCTTTACATACTTCCAAAGACTGTTTCACATAATTGCTAAAACTTACTGAGTAGAAAACATGGTATGTGTAAACTTCTGTCAGTGCTAGATCAGCTAAAAGGAATTAGCTGAATAGCAGGATATAATTGTGGGAACAACCTGGTCCAATAAATCGCAATCGCATCTCCTTTTGTTATAGATTATACTCATTTCCTGCTCAAACACCTAGAGGAAGACCATTATGATGGCACTGTGATAGTAAAGTCTGTCTTTTCTATTCCCCCCTTCCCCAAGACTGTATGGAGCTGGGATGTGGACTTAATGGATAGCTGGGACTGATAGAGCACCAGGAACTCAGGATATCTCCACTGCTAGCAGCGGTCATTCTTCTATATGTTACTATCTGTGGTACCTCACCCAGCACTTTATAAGCATATTCAGAGGTTCTTCTCACACTCTCTGTTCCATTCCATCTGAGAATCACTGAAGCTGGCCATTCTAGTTCTACATCTTTTTATATGAAGCACCTGCTTAACATGACAAGATTTTTAGATTTTTAGTGTTCATATTGTGATGAACTGTCAGTCTCAGAGAAACTACTTAGAGACTGGTTTTGCTGGTTTTGTTGATTCTACCTGAAAATTTGAACACAGAGCTAAAAGATTTATTCTCCTTCCCCCCATTTTACAACTGAGTCTTAGTCAGAAATTTGTAGGTATATAGTATTTATGGACATTACTGACAATAAACACCACCAGTGAGTAATGTATTCATAATCCCAGAAGTGAGGATATAATCTGTCCTCACTTTTGAGTTGAAGATGAGATCACATACCAACAGAACACTAACACATACTCCAGATAACGTTTTCCATTAAAAAATGATATGATTACATGAAATATGGGTAAAAAATGTATATGACATGCACTGTTTTAGAGCAAGGCATTTAGCAATATGTTGAAATAAAAATCAAAGTAGACCCACTGGATGAATAGGCTGCCAGCTGATGAGGTGGATCCAGATATTGTATCTGGTCAGCCTTAATGTCATGCTTTGCAAATGAAATAAAAATAATTAATGAAATAGATAAAAATTATTTTTCTAAAAGAAAATAAATTAGAAATGTTAGAGTAGCATACATTTTTGTACATTTCTCAGATACTAGTGTGATTTCCAGGAGAGTGGCTCAAATCAATGTCTTTCCATGATCAGCACTTTTGCTGAAACCCAAACTTGCTTATAATGTAGCAATATAAAACACCAAAATATAAACGAAATCACAAAGCAAGCCTTTTCTTTTGTTAAAATAATACTGATTAAAAAAGAATTTGCTCCAAGCCATAGAGTTAAATTGCAGTTTAGATGTAGCATAACAATTTTAGAGTGTGCTTATCTTATTTGAGAAAGTACAAACACTGTAGCACTCTAACATGAGTGGCTGATTTAGCTTAGAACAACATGGAAAATATAAATAACAGCAAATGTTTAAAGAGTGAAAAAGTGTGAGTATACTAGTAAAGCCTTCAGGGTGTCCAATGGGTCATTTTAATTGTGTAACATCATCACCAACCATTGCTCATGCTCCCAGTCTATTCCACAGGTAACAGTTTTGAGACAACTGAACGTCAGACATGACATACTGTACACATTTTGTGCTGGGAGAGTGGCAGATACTAATTCCCTGCATTGTCTACCTCTCAGGAAGGAGGAATTAGGTGTCGCTTTTCATTTTGACATCATCACTTTTGCTGCAACTCCGAGTTTGCTTGACACAGGTAGAAAAACAATATGTCTAAATTTAAAGCCAGAATTTTGCTTTCCCTAAGCTTCAGAAGTCATTACTCTGCATCTTTTTGCATGGTTTAAACATTTGAATAACACACAAGACAATTCTCAAATCCTTATGCAAGGGTGTGCAGCCTGCCACCTTGTTTTTATACTTAAATGCCATGCTTCATTCAAAGACCCTTCAGTTTCTTAAGTTTCCGAGTTCTAAACTGTAATCAGCCCTTCATTAAAAATGAGTAACAAGAACACTATATTCAGCCAATTTCCACATTTGTCACACTATGGTAGTTACTTAGTACAATATCAATAAATGGCCACTTGTAGAGGGACAGACAGAATTCTTGTAGAAGGAAGTAACAGTTTAATGATACAAACCTTTATCCCTCTAATATGCTTTCAGAGAAAGATGAAGTTTTATATCCCAAATTATTATGTCTTTGAAATTAAAAATATTTTTTAAAATATTTTTTCCCTTTTTAAAAATAAAAGGGAAAAGGATAAAAATTAAGGAATTGGATAAAAAGTGAAACATAGTGACAAATTTTGTGATTATAGGGATTTGCTTATTCCCTTGCATGCTGTGCTGCCTCTGAAAAGCAAGCAGGGGAGTAAAGATTAAAAGGAGGTCTCGTCTGTATACCCAGTAACGATTCTGTGCTAGCCAGGAAGAAGAAGTGAATGTGAAACTGTGGAAATATCTGCCATGGAATATGTACACATATTTCCACCTGCAACTGTATTCAGTTGGGGACATTATGTGTCATATAGATACATTCACTACTTTTAACCAGCTCAGGAAATAGAAACATCTTTTTTTTCATTCAAACTTCATCAATACTGAACAAGCCACAAATAAATTTTGTCCTTTCCTAAGATGGTACATAGAATAAAATGAAATATCCTAAACACAGCTTTAATGGAAGCCATCTGCCACTGGAAAAGGTACTGACTTCCAAATGCTGCCAACACTTACACATTGTTAAGTAGGAATGATGAACATCAGTTGCATGACAGTATTTACAAAAGTTAACATTGTTTGTGATTCTTTGTTTGGTCATCTACTGCATCATTTCTCATTAACAGCTCTTAATTTTGTGGTTGGTAATGCAACGAGTGGCACTGGAAGATTTAACCTAAACAGAAAACCAGCATTTTCCTGATCAATTACCCAATGAATCCTGAGGAGATAATATATTTAATACTGTCTCTTTTCCTGTTTGCATTGGTGTGAGCAGAGTCTTGCTTTCTAATAATAAATGAAGCAATATTCTAATAATGGATCAAATAGACCCAAAGAATTGCATCACAGAGTTTAGTTAAAGGTTACACTGAGAAGGTAACAGAGAAAACTCATTGGATTAGATCCTCATGAAGTACAGGAGCTGAAAGGCCTAACCCTCAATTATTAGACATGATGCTCAGTATGAAGTTAGATAAAAAGTATTCAAGTCTAAAATGAAACCAAAGGATGAGAAAAAGAGAAGTGACTTTTTGTGTCCCAGGTATACCCCCAAATTCATGCTGGATACCTGGAAGGAGATTCCTGTCACCAAGCTGGTAAAAAGGACACATTTATAGTCTTCTTCATATGCAAGATAATTTAGCATTACAGATTTCCAGTTAAACGATTGCAAAGTTATGTCAGAAGCATGTTCTGAAATTGACACCTCAATATTAGCTGAAAAAATATTTTTGCAACCATTCTCTGTGTTGAAGAAGTTCCTCTATCTGGAGCCATTTATTGAGCAAACACACATGATCTAATAGGACATCATCTGATCAAAGTTGGATACCTGACTTTGGAGTATGAGAATCATAAACTTGCTTACGGTCTATCTGGTCTGCAAACACTTCCCCATAGATCATCCAGTAAGGCATGTAAAAAATGTTTTTCGCCAGCTTCCACGAAGGCTCCTCATTGGGGAAGAGAATTGCTTGTCTTGCCACACCAAAGCTCATCAGAACCACCAACATGATGATGACAAAGTACATCATGTCTATCATCTGAATGTAATGACAGGAAAAGGGAGAGAAAGAGAGAGAGAGAAGACAAGAATCAGAGGTACTTATTTGTCCGTATTCTATTTATTATGTGCTGCAAAAAAAAATATCTGTGAATCTTAGAAACAGAATTTTCAAAAACAAATTTTGAAAAGCCATTCTCATTTACACATAAAAAAATTCTTTTTCAAAGGAGTGAAGTGATATTATTGTGTCCTTGGTTTTACCCAGTCTCACTTTAAAGAATAATTCAAATGTTATGAATAGGCTTGAAAATACAAAGTACCATCTGTTCACACCAGTTGCCTCCACAAGAATACAGGTTCACTGGAATCAGCAGCCTGGTCTGGGCAAAGGTCGTGAGATGATGTATTGTTTATAGGCACCAAGTGGCAACTGTACCTAAGCAAAAGGACTGACATGGATAATTTTACTCACTGGTACTCATTGTCTTGGAGCAAAGGGAGCTGCAACTAACATACGGAGGAACGAGTGGCAGAACAGCCTGTTACTGCAACATAAGGGACACCATGGTGGTAACCAGTGAGAAAGGAAAGCTGTGATATTGGCTGGGCTAAAAATCTGCTTGGTGGAGGAATCTGACAAATGCCATATTAAGAAAACCCAATCAGATAACAGACAGTGAACTCTGTTCTCCTCCACTGTTGAGGGCCTCATTAGCATATGCCCAAGATTAACTAGTGCTTGCAAACAGTACCCACCCATTCAAAATGTTTGTGAGAAAAGTGGGACAGCAAACCTACAAGATGCTGAATAGAGTCCAAAGATTAGAAGCCCTGTTCTAGAAAAGGCCTTCAAGGGAGCAGAACAATGGGCAGATACAGCAGAGGTGCTTTATAATCCAAAGTGAATGTGAAAAAATTGGGAGTCCTGTAAAGTCCCTGGTAAGATCTCTTTAAAACTTTTACTTACAGACTTGCCTGATCTTTAGAATTGTTACAACTGAGTTGTTTTTAACCATTCTGGACCTAACTTTTGTCTCTAGCCAAAACTCAACTTAAAAATCCTCTAAGCCTTATGAGTTTTATTCCCTCCAGTCTCTGCATTTTCTGGCTCAGCTGAATTCAGCCTTCCTTGCAAGAGAGGCATGAAACCAACCTGCACCTCAGCTGGTGGCCTTATGGCTCCACGGGGGACCTGCTGCAGCCCAAGGCAGGGCTGCTCATGACAAGAGCTGCTGGAAGAGGGACCTACTTGGAGCAGATGGATCTGGCACTGCTTCATGGGTTCTTCAATTTTAAAGAAACCTGAGGTCAAAATAACACTGGGAAAGTGTGTAACAGAGAAAGAAGCGTTACAGGTAGCAAAGAGAAAAAGGTACTCTCATGTTTATAGAGAGAGGCTGTGGGAGAAAGGCACCAGCAGAGCAGGGGTCAGATAAGAGAGAATCAGGAAGATGGAAAGAAGGAACTGAGGACAAGTGAAAAAAAAAGCAGGAGAAAACAAAAGTCTCGAGGTCTATAAAAAATGCAGTAAAGAAAGAAAAAAACCTTGGGGACATGAGAGAGGAAAAGAAATGCTTTAAATAATTAAAACACAGCAAAGTCAATCATCAACATTCCTATTTAACTCAGGGCATTAATTTCTAAAAAAAAATAAAAAAATCCCTTCATGACAAGGAATTCCAGATCATTGTACTTCAGAAAGCATCCTGAAATGGGAAAGCTGCATAATCATATCCAGTTCTTACTGCTTTCAGGGAACAAACCTTAAGGTAAAACCTCATTCCTTCTTTCTTGTCTGATCGAACTTTGTTTCAGATAGCAATACATAACTTGATATGATGTAATGTAATAACTATTTTAAAATGTCACACAAGCAAGTAAACATAATGGCAATTTAAGGCAATTTCTCAAATGTTTCAAGCATCTTTGACCAGGAATCACACAGGTTTGACCTCATTCTGCAAGAAATAAAATTTTCAATGCTGTTCTCTATCCAAGATGCATATTAGCTTTTCCCTCCTTCAGTTGGGTATCTTCTGAACTCTCAGTAACTTGCCTGAAATAAAATTAAATATATGGACAAGTTTCCACTGACTTTAATGAGCATTGTATCAGATCCTTTGGCTTGTGGAGTCAAATTGCAATTATTAGTTTAGCAAAGCAATGGCCATTTCAATCATTCTGAAGAACTCATCAGTCACCTGTTTAAAAAAGTGATAAAAACCAGTATTTTTTTGGGGTGCAATTTTATGAAGAAGTTGGCTGTGTTTCAACTTCTGTATTTGCATAAAGGCTAAGAAAATGTAGATATTTCCACACTTTAAGGGAACTGCTACACTTCTGATTCTCTTGACATTCCACAGTCATTTCATTTCATTTCATTCCTGATTGGAAGGAAATGAATTCTATCACTGTGCAAAAATCAGAAAAGCACAAGCATATTCTGTTACTGAAATTAGTAGATGATAATAAGCTTGGCCATTCATTTTCCTCCCTGTATCTTCATGTTTGCTTTAACTTATTGCTTTTAAACCACTCAAGCCCATTCCTGCTCCTTACTTAATTTCACCTGCATATTTGTTTAGAGTGGACAGAGGTAAAACTTATTACAGCTATTTTGTTGACTGCAGTGTAGAGGCAGGTGAAGAGAAAGTTCAACACTGGAAAGATAGAAAAAGCCATGCTTTTCCTCCTGAGTCCAAAACTTATGATAGAAGCTCAAGAAAAAGGTCTCAGGCATTAAATATGACCTGTTGAGGATCTCAGTAGCTGTGATGTGCTTACTCTGTCAAAATATGCATAACCAGCTTGATGTCCTGCATAGTGCTGAACTGAACTTTCAACACCACTTGGAAGACAGAATGCCAGGAGGTAGACAGACGTGATTTAAGCAAAAACACACACGAGAGCCCATGGAGCAGCCTGGAGTCAGCAGGTGCAGCTCCCAGGGAGTGCATGAGTTGGACATTGAACAAGAGAGTAAGTTGGTCAGAAAATAGATGTGAGAGGCTGATCTGTGTAACTCAAACTGGTTGTGCACTGCATGCGTGGGCAAAGGGGATGTGTCAGAGTGGCTAAAAGTGCATGGAAATTTGGACACACTATGAAAACCAAGTAACATGAAGGCACAAAATAGAAGAATTTTCCACCTCTGCTTCCCGGAGCATCAGAACAATTAGGCAGCTAAATTCAACACCTTTTAATGGAGGTGCTGAGCCTACAGAGGCTAGTGACTTTCCTGCATTTGTTTTCCACATAAGGTGGAGGGAGGTTTGATTTGCTGTACACGTGTGAAAGTGACAAAGGAATGAAAATAGAAGAAAAAATAGACCACTCTTACACTACTGGTGGAGTTTGGCTCCTATCAGCCACCTGTAACACTGACTACTAGAAGTTTGTTATTCATGGCCACTCTATTATCGAACTGTTGCTCACACTGCCTGTGTTAGCACTGCAGTTCTGAAACTTTTAGTTCTGAAACTTTTAGTGCAAGTAGCTGTGAAAAATAAAGCAGAGTAGAAGGGTAGTTGTTTTTCCAGAAGTTTTACACACTGTGTATTGTGTAAGCCCCAGTGACCACCAGATCACTGGCAGAAAGACAGCCCAAATGCAGTAGGAAAGAAACCTGCTAAGGCAATGTTTTCCCTTTGATCTGTATTCCTTTCTCTGGTCCTATTTTTTGCAATAACCTCCAACAAGAGCTGTTGAGTATTTTCATTCTCGAGCTCTGCAAAATCTCATGTCAACATCCTATAGGCTTTCTTGAAGGAAGGACACTTCAAAATCCCTTTTTCAGGACATAACAACTCAATTATCTCATTCTTTCATGTTTTCCCTCAATCTCTCTCTGCCTCTCTCTTTTTTTTTTCCCCACTAAGCTGTTCTTTCTTTGTCAAACCCACCACTACGGGCTTGCAGTAGAAATCTGGTAAATTGAGGGGGTAAGACAATGGTTCTCTCGTCATCTGTTGGGTAGGGAGTGTAACTGGATGTATGTTTTGCAGTTCAGTTTTATACCTGCTTACTGAGCCTGTTGTGACTAATGTAATATCAAGGAGATATTGTCATCCATGCACTCATATATGTCTCTTTTTCTTATGATGGTGAGGATGGCTGAATCTTTTCCTTAAGGGCCATTGTAAGACAATTACAACAGTCAGCCTCTTTGGACTTGCTGATTAGTGCCACACAGCAAACAGCAGTAGTATTCCATTTAGAAGAGCAAATATCCAGTTTACTTTCTCTTTCTTAAAGCCAGCTTCAAGGGGTTTTAATCCATTTGGAAAACCCCAGATCTTAAACCCTAAAATGCATGAAACAGATATGATTTACACAAGAAAAACTGGATAACTGCATGTGAAACATGAACATGTGCTATAGCTGTGTATCCAAATATCAGAGATGTGTGCTTGTGCATCTGTAAATTCAGCCATTTTCTTTAACTCAACCAAGAAAAATGCTGCTTAATTTCAACATTTCTATTGAAACATAAAAACTAAAAGTTGAAAAATCAGAAGTTATGCACATGGAATCAAATGTCTCTTGATTCCTCCTGCATGCATTTACTATTACACAAGCTATTCATATTCCGGCTACGGTGTGTGCAATGGATGTGGCCAGGACACAGTTATGCAAATGGATTTCTCATATCACAAGGACACACCTGAACTTAAAAGATGGAAGAGCATGTGGATATGGATCAAACTACAGAAGGGTCAGTCTTAATCATAACCATTTGAACACTCCATGAGTATTACAACACACTGAGAGTCTCAGGGTACTAAATATCTGAACAGTGGTTTTTTGACCTTAATAAACCACCTTCCTTTATAATTACCAATCCTCCTTTGCACTTTCTGCAAATGAGATGCAGAGGGGAGTAGGGTTGCTCTGCTGTTGAAGAGTGATCTCAGAGAAAGACCAACAACCCATCATCTAATAGAACAGGAAGAATCTAATCCTCAGTTCTGGGGGCCTTGATTCTGGAGGTTTTGATTCAAGGAGGCACTGATTTCGAGCTTACATGAAAACACAAAAGAAATCCAGGTAAATCTGCAGCAATGTCATTGTCTGAGGACACTGAGCTGAGCACACACTGTCAGACAGAAGGGGTTTGCCAACTCCTCTCACCATTTTCCCGATCATCATGACGTAGGGCCCCAGGTACTTGTTGACCCCGAAGATGTCCAGCAGCCGGATGTACCAGTAGATGATGTTGACGCAGTAGATCACGCGCCCGTCGCTCCGGAGAGGCAGGTCTTGCAGGCGGAGAACCATCCCGACGGAGAACAGCAGGATAGCTATGAGGTCGGTAACATTCCAGTACTCCTGGAGCCAAACTTTGACTTTTTGCAGCAGTTTCCCAGGCTCTGACATGAGGATCTGAAGGACAGAGGAAATTGAGAAGAAAGGAGCTGAGCTGTCTTAATTTAAACTTTAGGAAATCTATAGTAAGCAGATAGCTATATGCCACACAGACCAAGAAAGCTGATAGACTCTTATCATCCAAATACCTCAGGTGTTCTCTGGGGTTTTATTTTCAGAAATCTTCCATTTCAACCATTCTTAATGTGTATCTATGTGCAAGATACTTTAAAGGACAAAGTGATCACTCAGTCTAAAATTCTCATGAAATCAGAAGAAATATATGTATGTATTTCTGTTTTTCAAATTTATTAACCTTACTTAGAGTCTTGGAACAGACGGTAAAATATAGAAATATTTTTTAATCAGAAAATTTATATTTAAAGAAGCTTTAAAGAAAATTGTATTAAAATGTGTAATAAATGTGTAATAAATAAATATTTTTATCAGAAAATTTACATTTAAAGACGCTTTAAAGAAAATTGTATTAAAATGTGTAATAAATGACCAGGTCTAGTTCTCCAGAGCATTAGTTTCAGAATGTACAAACATAACTGGTTAAAATTTCAGCCCAGGGGTACAAATGTGCTATTTTGACCAGATGAGGTCAATGGGACTCACATTCACTCACATTAGGGCTGAATTGGGCCTCTAGTGTCACTGTGGAATAAAAGCACATCAGTTAAAGGGGATAGCATTAGCTGCAAGTGGGCAGGGGCACAAGGGGCAGGGTTAACAGAGCCACTTTGCTCCCTTTATAGACTGAGTGCTACCTTAAATGCTCTGTCTCTGCTCTATGTGTCTGCTGTTGTATCCTTAGGGAGATGCATACTATTGCTTGACAAATTAACAAAAATTTTCAAGAGCCACATTTCAAGGAATTTAGCTGACCTTTAAGACTTGTCAGAAGATTGCCCTGTACTTGTGAATGCTGTTTAATGAGCATCACACTGAAATTTGGACACAGAAATCTTATGGGAGAAGAAAGGAAAAAGGAAAGAAGGAAAGAAGGCAAGAGAGAAAGGAGAGCAAGAGAAAGAAAGAAAGAAGAAGGATAAGAAGAAAGAAATTGTTTATTTTACAATTAAAGAAGATTTTTACTGATTTTTTTTAGCAATACATCCATCTGCCTTTCTAAAAAAAAGAGGCAATTTTATGATAAGCACATTCATAAAAATGTAGCCTGAGAAAAATAATAAAAACAGCTATTAAAATTAAAAAAGCCAACCAAATCCCGTGCCTCTTCCTTTTTTTATTTTATCTTTCTTGGTTGGGTGATTACCTCTCTCATCTTCTCTATTCCCAGAGTGAAAATGTATGAGATGACAATCCACTCCTGAATAGATGGCCAGCGATCCATCTTCACCAACACAATGTAGTTGAACAGCATCAAGTAGCCTATGTAGGCCAGCTGTAAAGAAAAAAAGTTAGTATCAATAGTCACTATCTATACAACTGAGCTAGTTTCTTGGATATGATTTGATATTCTTGATTCTACTGTAACCAGAGTTTCACAGACAAAAGAACAATAAGACTGTCCTGGCTTGTCTGAAAAAGCTCACATACTGTATGGAATCTGCAAAATACATGCACATATGTCCAGCTATATCTGTCTCCTCTAAAAATCTTAATTCATGCAGTGCCCTTGGGTCATCCCACAGTGATGGCAATTTTAATACTGCTGTGTCAACTACCCAATTAAGTAACCTATGTGAAGATTTTTCCCTCATTTGCTTCTGGAAGTCTTTAGTCCTTTAAAGACTCCTTCCTTTGTTTTTCCCCCTGTTCACCTAACCTGGGCTGAGTCTGACATTCTGAGTCCAGAGGATCTTAGGCATTATTAGAGGTCTTCACACCTAGTGTAGTACTAACCTAACCTATAGGATGTTTCCTCCCAAACCACTGCTACTCCAACTCACAGTGCTGCAGCAAGGAGCCAGGCATAGCCATGCATTCATTTGCCCTACATTTTTTGCAAATTTTTGAAGTGTGAATGTTTTTGTTTTCCTTCCTAATATATTCACCTTCCAGCTTAATTTTTGATCCAGAAGAAAGTGTGAATTAAGTTTTTAGTTTATTTTTCTTTTTTTTCTGCATGCTGAATGTAATTAAATGGCCTGTCAAAAAAAGACAAGTCAGGCAAATTGCATCATCAAGTTCATAATGCTCAGAGAAACCCGAATGTCACTCTGGAGCATGGGCTGCAGCAGGGATGTGGCTGGGGTTTGTGGAGGCCAGAATCCACCTGCCTGTCTACTTGGCCTTTCAAACAGCTGCCCTACAAAAAAATGCATCTTAAGACTAAATATAAGCCAGAGAAAAGATGACTCAGTGCTGTGCATGGACATTTAGTCATTGTGACAGAAAGCTGTATTACATACATCTATATTTGAATTCAGTTTTTTCTCTCAGCTGTGTATTACTCACAACTGTTATGTACATGGGATCACAAGTAAGCTGAGACAACCACAGAGGGCCTTGAGACATTTAAGTAGGATTATTTCAATGTTCTGCACAGCACAGAATAGAGTTTATAGTCCTATTGTATTTGTTAGAGAATGTCACTTCTACTCTGTGTAAAAGCCACACAGTTCTGGCTTTTGTTCCAGCTGCTGGCTGAGGACGCTTAAGAGAATTCTTTCTATTGGCTGTAACTATCAGTACAGAGGAACCAGACAGCTGAAGCACTACTTCTTGTCTGCATAAAAGAGGAGGAAATGATCTCATTTGTCTTTCAGTTTGTGATGGATGATGGATTGCAATGCTCAAGTCTGGAGGCTGGTCTTCCCTTGCCACTCCTAAAGGAAATGGAGAGCAATGTTGATGTAGTCCAACACTTAGGGTGACACCAGAGCCAGCAGATCCTCTGTCTGGGCAGGCAGAATGGGACACACACCTCCCTAGTGGAAATAACACCTTCTGATACAGAGCAAAAAGCTGGGTGATACTGTTGTGTAACACTCCTTCTTTTAGACCTTATTGATTACTAATAATCAGGAAATCTACTTTGATCTGCTTCAGTAGCCTCTGGTGAGCACTTGCAGTGAGTATGGCAAAAGAATAAGGACATTGAGGTTACAAAGGTGACAGAAACTGCAAGAATCTAACTGTAACTAGGGGGGTTTGCTTCTTCCTGGTTTTTTTTTTTTCGAAAAGCTGGCATTTTTTGGCTTTGGATTTTGTGGATTTCTTTATGTCAATTCAAACTTAATAAAAATTGCAATCCATTTTTGCTTGACAAAAGAGAAATGAATCTTGATTTGTGAGTAAAATTATACTGAAACATCTCCACTTTAACCCAAGAAACAAGCCCTTCAGATCGTGAATGACGATCTGAATTACTCCTTCTCCAATCTTCTAACTTGTTCTTTCCTTCCAGGAGGCTACACTGATCCAACACTGTGGTCAAACCTCAGTGTAGCTGTTCATGCTGCTACTCAAGATTCTGTAAAAGTGCTGCTACAGAAGTAGCTGAACCCTGTTTTTTCTTGCTTTTACCTGGCTTGACAAAGAGCTAGGAGCTGCCATTGTCACAAGTGAGGGCAGTACCTAAGAAATTAAGGAAAGGAGAGAGAAGTGTCTGCTAAGAAGTTTCAAGAGTTGATTGCACCCAGCCAACCTATGGATGCAGTCCCACACTATAGAAAATACTAGAATTCTCACTGTGGTAGAGGACGAACATGGAAATTGTACCAACAGGTTAATGCTTCAATGAGGAGATCACCCTCCTCTTTTCTGATTGATTGCAACAATTAAATGATCATAAACTGAAGTGGTCTCAAAATGCAAAACTTAAGGCAAAGCTCCTTTGATGTTTAGAAGATGATTCTTACTAGGGGCTCAATTACTCTGCAGCTTTCCTCTTCAGAAGAGGTAGGAATGTGGCCTCTTACTTCCTGTTAATCTCTCAGTTAATGCTAGTAGTATTCATGCCTAAAGATTTTGCTTTTTATGTATTTTTCATATATTCATAGCTTTGTAGACTACTTTTATATAGTTAAGTAGCTCTGAGACTTTAGCTACCCTATCTCTAAGATTTTAGAGTACTAAGTTAATCTTCTAACACATTCCTGAAATACTGTTTAGTCTTACACTTAAGAAGAAGGAGCCTGACAAGGGCATTCTCTTTTCCAGTCTGACAACCTGGGGAGACACAATATCAAATGGGGCTAAGAAGCTCTCAACCAACTCCATTGGGGGAGTACCCAGGAAAAATTATTTAAACAACCACTCTTTGAATTGGACAATATTTGTTAGTTATGCGAATTTGTTAAACTTACAAAAATTGTAGAAATCTGATGCCACATGTGCACATGACCACCAGGACACCTGGAAGCTTCCAGTAAATTTTACTATTTTAACACTGTTGCAAGAGTTTTTGTCTTTTGATATTAGGCAAGAGTAGGAGTAGTCAACAGTAGGGGAAGATCATCCTCTTCTACTCAAGCAAACTGTGAGATGAAACGTTTGCCTCATGGTTTCCAATGCACCAGCCATGAAACAGAACAGAGCAGTTGACTTTTAAAACTGCTGCATGTCTACAGAGAAAGGCTAAAGTTGGTGGGGGGTTGTCTATTGGTTTGTTTGCATTGGTTTCTGGGTTTTTTTTGTTTGGTTTGTTTTGGGACTTTTTTTGAGAAAAAGTTGTCTAGTGTCTGCTGAGCCAAATGTTACCTACTCAAACATCTCATTCAACTCACTCTTGTGTATTTGAAGAATGAAGGTGAATACAGCTATATAGTAATAGAGATAGGTAAGTGCAGAATAATCAAATTATTTTAAGTGGTATACAATAGCCACAGGACCTTTAACATGCATTTTGGACTGTGGAACGCAAAGTTTGAACAATTTCTTTTGAAATCCATGAATAATATTTGTGCCTGTGTATTTGTAAAATTGTGATAGGCTGTGCAATTTTAACCCTTCTCTGAAACTTGTTTTGCTTTTAGTTTCCAGGAGTTCTCAATATACACAACAGGTCAAGCATGGCAGTCAGAATCCACCTTAACTTGCTCTCCAAGTTCAGTGTATCCAAGAACCAGTTTTAATAAATGACCTTGACAGAGACCTGCCTCAGGACATAAAACTGTAGGAACAAGTCTAAATGGAAATGCAATATCGATTTCTCTCTCCCATTTCAAAATTGAACTAACAGGGAAAGCTAGGATGCTTCTTTCCATTTGCAGTATAAAGACTTTTCTGTTTGTGCATAATACACACTGCAATTGGTAGAGACTAGGCTGCTGATTAGTAGTTTCTGGACTTGTGGGCTTGGTTAATGTTCAGTGGCCACAGAGCTGAGCAGTAAGTTGTTACACCAGGTTGTTAAACTATTTGATAGTCTATGGTGCCCACTGCAGCTAAGACCCAACGGATGTGGGTTGTTCCCAATGTCTGCAAGGCAATTTTTCTTATAAGAAGTCACTTGAGGAAGTGACTTTTCTTCGTGATTGTGAAATTCTTTGTGATTTGCCGTGCTTTCAGCAGAAAAGTTTTTCAGAACTGGGAAAAACTACCTGAAACCATCTAGCTAATTCCATTGGGCTGATGCAGGATTTATTCCAGTGTAACATAACAGATATATGTCTTGATAAGATAGCTTAGAAATCACTAATAATGGAAAACCTAGCATGTCCTCGCAAAGTTCATGACAGTACTTCTTGGAGCAGTTAGAAACTGTTTCCTAACTTCTTACCAAGAACTGTCTGGGTGTTATTTTTTGTCCTATTCAGCAAGGATTTGGAGGTACTTACACATGTTTGAAAACCGTTACATTCCTTCTGCAGACCTGTTTTTTCTTACCAGAGAAAACATTCGCACCTCCTTAATCTCTCTCCTTAAGTCAAGCTTTACAAACCTCTTGAAACATTCTTCTTTTTTGTGTCCTTCAAACCAGTCTACACTTGTCATATGATGCAGAAGCTGAACTGGGATGGAATATTCCATGGAAGAAGACTGAAAGGATTACTTTGTGATCTTTTTAGACTTATCCTTCTACATTCTAGTGCAATTTGCAAAATAACTAAATAATAACTAAATAATAACTAATCTCTACTCCATCATAAAAGTTTTGAATGAAAATATCAGATAGCACCTGCTATAGAAGAGAACTTAATGCCATCCTTTCTAATCCCTGCTTCCAGCTTGATAATGAATAATTAATATCTAATCTTGAAGACTAATTGTCAAAAAGCTTTTTATCCACATAGTAACTTTAATATAGCAGTTATTAATTTAGCTGTGAGAAAACCCTGTGAAGTTTTTGGTACTGTTTTACTGTAGTCAAAATACATAACATAAATACATATCATAATTTTTTTTTCTGCTCCTTCTGCAAGGTTCATTTCTTTCTAACAGAGGGGGAATATACTGATTTATTTGTCCCTGAAAAATGTACACTGGCTGTCAGTCAAGTCTTTGATATATTGTGGGTACTTATGTGCACATTTTCTCTGAGAGACACTCCACAGACTGGTCAAAACAGAAAAAATCAAAATGTTCCAAGAAAAGAAGTGCTCTATCTCTTGCTCTCATCAATTAGTATATAATTCAAATTCTGATTCCGACCAGCCTCCCACTGGGATTACTATTGGAAGCAGTCCTATTTTGAATTCTCCTATAGGGAGTTCTTAGGGAGCACTACAGCAAACTTCCACTTACTGTTTTATTTAAAGAAAAACATACACAATCATTCAAATTTTAGCTGTTAACGTCCTGAATGAAATGATAATCTTTAAATAAATCTTAGAAAGGTTTGCAAGTGCTAGTAGACTTCCACCAAATATTTTTATTAAACTATTTATGGGTAAGTCCTCCAATACATATAAATGTAGACTTCTATGAAACAACTTAAATGACCTTAGTCCAATTTCAGTATTTGTACAAACATTAATAATATAACAGGAAGGATTTCTTACGGTGTAAAACCAAAACTTCACGATGGGAGCATTGTAGAACTCGTAAATCTTTCTTCCAATGGGGATCATTCTGTGCCTGCTCTGAACTTCCTCATCCTCTTTCTTTCTTGAGGACTCTCCATTACCTCGTCCCAGCATTGCCTACAAGAAAGGACATATTTGTGTTTCTTTCCTTGTGAAAGAAAAATTACATTATTTTTTGAAATGTCAACAGGAAACTGTTCTTGATCTCTAGATAAAACCAGGTGACCACAGCTAGGTGTAAAATGCTTTGCTTTCAGATTATCTTTTTTTGCAGGAAGGCTTCTGTTAAATGCTTTGAAAATGGAAATCTATAGCTTTAGCCTCAACCTGCAGCTTGGGAGCAAAATTCCTGACTAGTCAACAAAAAATAAGATGCGCAGAAATTTCTCCTTTTTGTTGTATGGACAGAAACACTTTGACCCGAGAACAGCTTTTTGTGGTGTACTTCTATACAATAAACAGATGCAGGCAGAAAACAGGTTAAGTTTTGGCTTTAAACAGAGAGAAGTTCATAAGGCCAAGACTGAGAGAGGAACAGCAGGGGAAAAGATGAGCTGGTAGTCGCTGAACTAGAAGCAAAGAAGACAGTGGCGCTTTTTATGTTGGATCACTGGACCTGCCCCAGGCCATGATCCCACAGTGAAGCTTACATGGATATAAGAGGACTGACTAGTAGAGCTCACTGCAGCAGAAAGGCCTTGAATTGAAATATCCATGTACATGACTAGCTTTTTCCATAGTGAAGTTCCAGACTGCTCACGCACTGCCTTTTTTGGGCTTGATCAATTACCATTGCAATTCAGGCCCACTGAGGAGCTACACTGAACTCCAGAAACACACATGTAAGACATCCTCATCTATGAGTGCAAAGCTAACAGTCAAAAGAAGGTAATATTTTATTTGTTTATTCTTAAATTTCATTATCAGTTGCAGAGAATTGGAAGGACTAAACTACAATCACTGAAATTAGTGCTTAAAAGAAGGTGTTTCTTTGTATTTGAAGTGTAATGTGACCTCTTAAATGTCCACTCTGAAGAAATTATTTAGCGAACAATAGATTAAGGCTGGATTTTAGCTCACTGTGCCCTTTGCAAGTTCTTACTATTCAGTTTGTGGATGCACCTCTGGAATGTAGCATCCTGTACATGAAATATTTGCAAGAATTGAGACATATCTAAGTTTGCAGGGATTACATGATGATGCTTTTGTTTAAATGCTTCTATAATGCTTCTCTACAAGTGGGTGAAAGCACTGTTGTGCTTTTATGTTAACCGAAGCAAACTTTCACCCATGAGGATGGCAATGTCCTCATCTGCAGCTTAAATAGTGGAAAACTAGGGGAATAATTAGATGCCAGACGTATTGTCTTTCTATAAAAAGGTCCTTCTTACTTCTGTATCTATGCTCTCTGATTCAACAGGATGTTCAGCACATTCTTCACTAATTAGCTTCAGGTGAGCTATCTCATCAGGTTCTAGAGCCCTTCAGGAGCTGGTGATGCACTTCTCACATATTCAAGAGTAAGAATCACAATCTACCCTTTTCTGTCTTTTTCTAGCCTCATGTGGAGCTATTAATATAGGTATTTTCCGTGAAATAATAATTTGTAAAGATAATTTTTTTCATTCAGTGTAGATATTAGTAACTTTATTAGGACTGTGCTTGGTCCCATATGGCTCTTTCTCTTTAATTTCACTTATGCACTTAGTTTGTCCTCTGCTATTATTACTTTCCATGTGGACCTTCATATTCTTGAGTCTGAGAACATATAGATGTTGCTGTGCACATTTTTAATAAAATACAACAAAGATTCAGGACAGAAGTATACTGCACTGAAACTAACCTGTTGGGACTGTCTCAAAAACTATAGCCTGCTTTGACAAAGTCAACCTATTTCCTTTAACTTTAATGGCTGAAGATTTTTAATTTCCATAAATACAGATAAAACATTAAGTATTTAAAATTTAAATGTACCGCCTGTTGGCTCTCACAGAGCATGTAAAACACCTTCAAAGTTCATCAAGACTTTTATAAAGACGGAAAAAGACAAAGTGGCTGTTAAGCAGAGGTGAAGAGTTCTTATGAGACTTACTGAATATGACTACAGTAGCAGAATTTACACAACCTCCACAGAAGATATCATTATCCAAAATCCACAAAATCAAAGTGATCCTTTGATCTATATAATGGATTAGGGTTTTTTTTGGGGGGTGGAGGTTGTTGGGGGGGAAGTAGTTTAATATTATCTGAATGCTTTGGGAATACTATAGCCCAAGAAGGTAATTTGTTTGCTTCTCTCTACCTACTGACGCTGTTCAGGGAAAGCTGCCATCTGGAGCTACAGAGTTTTCCGTGGCTTTTCCCAAGGCTTTGTCTCTGCTGTCCTCTGGTGCTCAGGAATTTTGCAGCAGAGTGAAAATGACTGCTGCCTGCTTTAACAAATGAGCAATGCTGCACTTCAGTGAACAGGATTATTTTACAGAGTTCAAATCCTTCACAATTTTACAAATTTACAAATTCTGAGACAGACTTAATTCTCAATGGAATCATTGAGTTGTGGATGTTTTATGATAATGCTCTTTCGATATCTGGATATGTGCTTTAGCTTATGAATTCTGATTTCCTGTTTGCTTTCTTCTTGATAATGATGCAGTAATTTTATTTAGTTATAATTATTTTTGAATTACTTGTATCATATAATACTATCTTCTCCCCTCCCCCATGCTACAGATGGGGAATTTCTCTGAGATGGCTAGGGATTAGGTTTGACCTGATGTTCCCGACTGTTAATTATACCTCAGTATTAACAAACTGAAAAGCTTCCCCATTAGAAACATTCAGAAATAACCTAAGTAACTGTGTTAACAGAATAATTGCAGTGCCAAATGTGAACAAATGTTTTCCTTGGAGTGGGATGCAGTAGGGTGGGAACAACTCAACACACTGCTCTGTGTGGGCGGCATCTCTTTCTCTAATACATGATTTTGTCTGTGATTCACCATGAGTCATGCAAGGTAAGCCTGACAGCAGCTCAGCCTCATTGTGAAGTACAGTACAACTGCATCATTTTAGCCTGAAGGGATTGATGTTTGCATAGCTTTTACATGGAGATTTTTTTAATAGGTTGGGTTTTTTTTTGTCGTTGTTGCTGTTGTTGGGCCAGGCTTTGTTTTATGTAATAGAGGACTGTTTGCTGATAATAAACTACCAGGGGAGAGTTTTGGGTTATACATTTTTGGGTTAATATATGTTAATTATTCTATACTAAGTTTATCTGTTTTATAATTAAATAACGGGAATTTCAGTCTTGCTGGAATGAGTACAGGCTCTTCCAATTTCATCCTGCGTGAAATCTACATGCTATATAGAGACTTACCCCAGTTCACAGAGAACTGGTGTATAAATGATACACAGTTGTGTAGAGACTTGTCCCTCAGCACACCCTGTTGGATCCTACACTATGTGTGAAAGTGGTGCCTCCATGGTAGTTGTTCTAGGATTACTGTTCTCTGCCCTGAAACACTGGTACAAAAAAATTTTAATGCCTTTGATTTACAGATGTGTAAAGTCAGTGTTTGCACGTGCTTGGAGGTTACAGTGAGGACAGATGAACAGGACTAAAGTGCCAGGAGCTCAGTCATCCTGGCAGCTGAGCAGGGCAAAGAACAGAGACTGCGCCAGGGCACATGTGTGGTGGTAGTGGTATGGAGGGTTTCCAAACTCATTGAAGAAAGAGAGAACCTCTCCTTATGGAGAGGGTCAGTGCTTCTGCCTAGAGACCACCAGCACTATCTCCCAATTCTGCTTCCCAGATGAGCTGAAGGGGTGCCTTGCGACTAGCATGTGAGATGCTGTGAGAGTCGTCTTCCACTGGGAAGGGTGAGCTGGGCTGGGGGCACTAGGACAGCTTCAGACTTTCCTGTGTTAAGAACTGTATTTTTAGTGATATAATTAATATTGGTTATTTCTTGCCATTGAGAAAAGACTAAGCATACACACTACAGATGAACTAATGTGATCCCAGAGGCCAACAGAACCAGCTTTGCTGCTGCTGAAAAGTTCTAATTCAGACTAACTCAGCGATGCCCATGGAAGTCCAAACTTCCTATTTATTGTGGAAAGTCAGAACAAATGAACAAAACAACAACTGAAACACCTTTTAAAGGACTTAGATGAGTTATTCTGTGTTCTGGAATAAAACCATTTTCAGGGGAGCTCTAATACCTAAATAATAAGGCACTGAATAGGGTTAAGGACCATCCTAGTTATGGCTTCCAGAATCAGGGTTATTTTGGGAGGAAGACAGACTTCTGGGGTTTCTGACTGACCTAAATTTCAGCAATTAGGCCTTGATTAGGACACTATATAAATAGAAAATGTCCCTGGCCTTTAGACTCTGGTGCTCTTTTACTCCTCTGTGTTTAATATTCAGGGTTGATGACTGGCATTGCCATGCATAAATTGTGGCAAATTTCTTGGTGCTGAGGAGCACTGATGAGAGCAGTATTCAAATGTGGTTTTGTGAGTAGCTGCTATAAGCCTGTTTCTTAGCATCTAGGTGTTAAAGAAATGTGGGCCTATCACTCTCATGAATCTGTTATAAAGTGAAAAGCAGGTGTGAATAACAAGTAGTTTAGAGTGAATAAACACAACATCTTCATAGTATATCCATATGTTCAGTTACCCACCAGACCTTTTAAGAGAAGCATAAAGCAAATACGTACTTGCACGCAGATGCACCCATGTGGAGACTTAACTTCACTGTTGCTGTAGTCTGCTGATCACATTATTCTGTGCAAATGAGGTGTAAAATAGTGAAAAGATCACTGTGGCCCTGTACCTCATGCACTCTGCAAAAGTGCAGTGCAAAAGAAGAAACTGACTCCTGGGCCTATTTTTAGTCACCCGGGCTTAGCAGTGCAAGACACAGAGGACTTCACAAGAAATCAATGAACAGACCTTGTCTAGACAAGATCTCTTTATCTTCATTTTAGCAGAGAGAATATGGATGTAACATCATAGGAATACAGAGATTTGAGAAGTATTCATTGGGAATGGTTACAAGGAGAATCAGAAAGATTATTTCAAGTATTTATTACTTGCCAGAAAAGGAACTTCAAGATTAAAATTACTTTTTTAGTACATCACTTTTGTTTGTTAATCTTTATGCTGAACAAAACTCACATTAGGGTGAGTGACTGATCTATTGATTCAAAGTTCAGCAATGGATTAAACATTTATGATATCCCAGCACAATAAATTATTCATCTTATTGAACTATTTATAAGGTATCCTTAATGTACTAAAGGATACCATTGCTAAGGGGAAACTTCACAAAGGTACTTCCCAAACCATCTTTCAGGCATCCTCTGATCAGTGGAAAAGAACCTGACCTACCTAATGCCAGACCATTTGACTAAAGGTGGAAGAACTTCAGTCTAAAGCGTTTTCTTATATTTAAAACATATCAGGTGACTAAATATAAATGCCTGTGGCATCTAACCACAGACATGCAAAGACCTCTTTGCTAACAATTCATCTCTCCTCACCACCGAGGGGCACCTCAGTAAAACAGCTGTGTTAGAAGTTCTACAGTATATTGTAGATTATATGCAGAAATACTAAGTGAGCTGTGGTGTACCAAAGATATTTTTTCTAAGCTTTCCGGGCTCCACAGGAACAAATCTTATTTTATAGAAAAGGTTGAAAGTGTCTGAAACTTCACTAGAATGATACACTGAATTTGAAGGAATCAAGGGAAGGGTCAGTGACAGAAAAGAGCAATTGGTCTGTCAGCACATGTAAGGGAGAAGAGGGGGAACATCTAAGGTTCATCTGGAAAAGCAGATCCACTCCACACATCACTTCCTTGCAGCAGGAATTGGAAGGGAAAAAGGAAACAGTATTGTAGACAAGAAACCAGGAGCTGGGATAACTACAGTGAGATGGAAAACACATTTTCCCCAGACTTCTCCCCCTTGCCAGGTAAAAGGCAGCTTGCAAAGTGCTTATTTGATTTGAATAGGCACTTCATAAGTGGGTCAGAAGCCAAGGGTTAGTAAATTGCAATCAATAGCTAGTGAGCAGAGAATGCCCCATTGCTGCTGTTCTGGCTTCTGGTCCTTCCCAACAGCCAGGTTCTTGCCTGCAAACGGGTCCTGTAGGTGGGTCTTGTGGGCTGCTCCTTCGGCTTGCCTGCATATTGGGTCCTGTAGGCAGGTCCTTCTGCCTGCCTGCAGTCGGGCTCCTGTGGGCAGCTCCTGCTGTTTGCCTGTGGGAAACAGTCTGGGTTTTTTTGTTTTTGTTTTTTTTAACTTAACCAGGCAAATCCCTTTTACTTCTATGCCTCTATCCTGACCAGCCGGGGCTGAGTTTTAAGCCTTTCTAAGACCCCACAATCAAGCCCAAACAAATTCAAACCAAACTAAACTAAGGCAGATGTGTTAGCATGTATGATAATTGCCCAAACTAAAAAATGTGAGGACAAGAGACTGGAGGTAGATGACTGGTGTAGTTTTCAGAGCTTTAGTTGTCTGATTCTTTGTGGTGTAAATTATTCCTCAAAGGCTTTATTACTAATAATGACAAATCCCTCCTTACAAAATTCTGTTGAGTTGTGAAAGTGGAGCTCTCTAGCTGCTTGCTAATGTCTTCAGTGGATTAAAAACTGGATGTCTGTTTGTGTGAAAGGCAATGACCACAAATACAAAAAGAATTTTATGGTAAATTTTCATAATTTCTCTGGACTGTTTGGACATTTGCTTACTTTCCTAGTGAAGTCAACTAAAAGAAAAAAAATCTTTTGCTTCCATGAATCTTCGGGCATTTTCAGCCAAAGATGAGCCCTTTCCGCCAGAAAGGTCATTTATCATGACTGAGTGCTTCTGAAATCTCATTCACTTAGTTCAGACAATATGGCATCAAACTGAATCAAAGTATGAGGATATTACAGCACAGCATCACCATGCATGGCTGCAACATGGAGACAAAATAACAGCAACTTGTGTGGTTTGAGTCCCGTGGAGGAGAGGGGAGTGTGAGGAATGGTATCCTATCGTGCTATATTTAGCTATCAGATGGGCTGCAATGCCTACGGAGGTAGGAATAACAAATTGACAGCACTGAGGCTGATGATTTATTGTGAGCACTTACAGTAAGCTCCATGTCTTCCTCATCTTTTTCTTTCACTGGCTTCTCAGGTTCCTCTGGATCCTTTTCTTGAAGATGGATCTCGTTGGCCTGGGTCATGTAGGGCATATCATCTTTGTTCTTGAACTCCAAGCTGAGGATTGAAGGAGGAAGTAGAATTCCTAGAATTACCTAAAGCAATAATAATGATAACAATAATCATCACAGAAAACAGATTATGGTCATAATGGTTACTTAGCATCAAAAGGAAAACTCCCTCAGGATACTTAAGAAAAGAAAGATATGTGTGTATGTGAGTTTCGATGACAATAAAGTATTTGTCATTTGGGGTAATATTACCACAGTACTGAAACAAAGGATGTAAGTAGTGCTGCTATGAATGCTCTTGAATGTTTTATGTGCTTGCACATCATCAGATGCCTAGTGCTACATACTAGAATGTATTTACAAAATATTATATGAGGTCAAGAGTAGGTGGGACCATGTGGGTGTTCAGACCTGCAAATTTCTGCATTTTACATAATACAAAATATCAGTATGAATGACACACAGTGAGTATTTACTTCTGCAGAGAGGGTTAATAGGTCTCAAGCTCTCTATGTCCACGCTTAATGCACACTGGTAGTCAAAGTGTAACTGTGTGTGGATCTGAGGAGATAACACAAAGCCAGCAAAAGCTGTTGTGCCTGGATTTGCAGTCCCCTTAGATTTTGTTTCAGTAACCAGGCAGCTGTGTAATGGTCACGTTAATGCCAGTTCTTTCTTTTCTGCCTTCCCTCTCTTACAATGCAGGAGTGTAGAAACCACTAAAATTACCTTAAACATTAGTACAACTGAATAGATATCACAATAATACAAAGCAAAATCTGTATTCACTGGCACAATAACTTTTCCTGGTTATGCTACAATTTCAGGGAGAATGATTTTCTTATAAATCTCTCCCTGAATGACAGTGAAACCAGATAGTTAACTTCTTGGCAGGGTAGGGAGGGTGCTTGTGCTCATCATATCAGCAGACAGCCTGTGTGCTGTTGAAACTATTCAAAGTACTCAATGAGGAGCAGTTAGTGTATGAGAATGCTGCACTCAGCCTCAGAAAAGCTTCCTGCACTGCTCCTGCACTCACAAAAGGATGAGCTCAGGGAAAGGGGGTTACAGGCAGACCTGGCTTCACAGAAAGGGTATTTTTAAGAGAAGGCAGGACTAACAGTTGCCCCTAGCCCTTCCCTTGGTGCTATGCATCCCTAGCAACAATCTAAATGATTATATTCATTCTTCCTACCATTTGTCAGTTTCAAAGGGAGAAAACCATTCTTGGGAAATAAACCATGACTCATCTTGCAAATTTATTTCTTTGTCATTCTGCCTTTTGCTTATGTAGCTTGTAGCTGTCTTTAGCTTTAAACAAGTTCTGCTAATGAGCTTCAGTGAAATAAATACAGGCTAGAAACTTAGTAAAGGATCCTTGCGAAGCCCTGGTGTTACAAGAAGCTGAAAGGAAACAGAGCCTGTTACCTTTAGTTATGCATTATGAAATAAAAGTCTATTTTAGGGCCTAAGAAACGTGTGCTGAAAAGTGGAATGTAGTGGCATGTAGTAGGAAATCAGTTGCTGCACTGTTCTCCGTACACCTAGGTTGAATATCTGCAAAGCCACACAACAAACAAAGCAACTGGTCCTCTGAAGGAGAATAGGCCTGTGAGTTCAGGAAATAGGTAGCAAGCATGGCTCCAAATGTGAGAATGTTTTCTATCCGCAGCAGAACAACATGTATGCACAGGTCCTGCATAGGAATGCTATCAGCTATGGGGATGCAGGAATGGGCAAAAGGCAGCCTTAACTTTGAAAAGCTGTGGCTGTATCCCTGGGAAGAAAGAAAACCAACTTGGAATGCAGGTGTGTGTTGATTTCGGCCTAAGAAGGCGCATGTGAGGGATATAGGTAATGTCTAAAAGGTGGTGCTGGGAGGTAATAAGGAACTGATGCCTGCTGGGTAAGAAGAGAGCTGGGAGAGAGCCAATGCCTGCTGCTGAGGGCTGGCTTCTGCTGAAGTCTGCTGATGCTGGGGGATGCCTGAATAAAGGGCTGACTTCTGAGGATGCCTGCCTTCACCTTCTGTGTGAGTCTTTTGGCCATTGTAAATTGGCGCTCGACAGGAAGAGCGTGACGGTGAACCCCAGAGACCAGTCCCTGCTGCAGCTGCAACAATCAGCCACTTGTTCTCATTCATCCCTGGCACTGATACTGAGCCAGTATGAAAGCAATGCATGTACTCCTAAGCATTCTTACAATTATTGAACATCTTTTCACATGGCAAAACAGCTGAGCAATTACCACTGTTCACACAGGCAATTAGTGTGGAAAAGAGAATCCCTTCAACGAAAATATTTCTCAGTGATCTGAGAGGAAGAGGCAATTCTTGGGTGTGTTCTGACTGGTGAGTGCTTTGGTGAAGGCAAAACATGCCATGGACTCAAATTCATCTCTCAGAATTCACTTTGCACTGTTAGCAGTTTTGTCAACTGTGGAAGTAAAGCTTAAGCAGCTTTGAAAACTGAATTATTCTTTAGACCCTCTAAAGTAGTCCCTTCCAATGCAGTCAGGAGGATTTGCAAGGGTTTACAAGGAAATCTGTGCTGCTTGCTTGGCCTGCTCTTGGGAAGGGTGTCAGATCACCACCTTTCACTAATGGTTAATTTACTCACACTTCCTTTTCCTTTATTTATCTCTAAAACTCTTGAATAACTCCTCAAGTATACAGGCAGGGCGACACACTAACCTCCTAGTTTAGTTCTTATTCTGATAAACAATATTAGAGGGAACTTTAGGGAAGGGAATGAAGAAAACTAAGTTGTGTGCTTTGAACTTAGGCTTATAATGAGCCCCTGCTGAAAAACTGAACACAGGAAGAATATACCCTGCTTAATGTCACTGCAAATAAACATCTGAAATACAGTTAATTTACACAGTTATTACTGATTAGCAAACCCTGTCACCACCTATTAGAATTCTTGGAATGTTAATTTTATTTTAAAACAGGAATGACCTTTAGGCCAGAATTTTTTCGCATCCGGAGACGCCCCATCCACATGTCTGTGAGCAGCATTTGGCTGCAAGTGTGAGCAATGAAGTCCCTGTGCTTGGCTGCCACTGCAAGCTGCAGGCACGTGGCGTTGCTCCAGTTCTTCAGCTCATAGGTCAGCAGCTTCATGGCCAGTTGCTCGTCCTGCTTGTAGGACTGGTCCAACAGCTCGACCGCCAGCTGGCCGAAGTCCCTGCAGCAGGGAGACACAAGTTCACTCCCGTTAGCACACACAGCCTCGTGCACAAAACACCTCTCTGCAACCGACAGCCTCTGCATGGGCCACATCACCTTCCACCATGCAAATCGTGACGTTGACTGTACACATGGAAACCCACATTTTCAGATGTGAGTGGCTAATGTGAGGCATATAAATAAGTGCCCCAACTTAGCAGTGATGAGCACCCACACCTACCAGCTGTCTGCTCCCACCTCTCTGCCCACCTCCCTGACATTTTCTAGCTGAAATCCTCTGGTTATCTGCGGCTTTAAGGATTGCTTCTCTGCTGTTTGCCCATGGCTTAATGGTCAAGTCTCCTGGAAGAAGGAGTGTCCAATATCCTTTCTAAAACCTTAAATTTCTCAAATTTTAAAGTCAGAAAAGATTCTTGTGGAATCTAGTATCTTGCCTTGCTCACCTAAGCATGACCTCCTGGTTAATTAGCACCTCTGCCTGAATAGTATGCTCATAAGGATTTCAATAACTGTTCTGCTTGGTATGTACAGAGTATCCTGAATAAGCACAGAGAAATGTTGCAGTCTGACTCTTGAGACCTCAGGGAGAACACATAAACAATATAAACATTTCACTGTCTTCTTGACATCTTATTTCAGAAGTTATGTTGGTAACAGCTTTGCTAGTCTGGCAGATAGATTGTTTAAAAGCCATTTGGATTTTCTCTAAAGGGACTGTACTTCCCCTGCAAGTTAGAAATAAAAGCAAGGTACAGATAAGAACATTTTAGGCAGGTTCAGAAGTCTCTCTTCCCTCTTTCTTTTCATTTTTTTCCCCTCAGGAAAGTGTACACGCAGGAAAATTCACCTGGAATTGTGGTTCAGCTCTTGGGATATGTCATCCACCATGTCGTTTTCTGATGCTTCGTGGGCCATGGCTTTGCAGAGTTTGCAGGCCACCAGTGCTTTAGCCATAGCCTCTTCCCCATGTTGCCAAAAGAATAGGGCCATCTTCTGGCGTTTCATCAGCACAGCCCACACCATCAGCTCGTGGAATGGGAAGGGAAAGTGATTGATCTCAGGGTCATCCATATCAATATCAACTTCTTCTTCTTTCTTCTTCGTTGTTTTTCTCCCTCGACGTAAAGGGACGTCATCCTGTGGGAATTGCAGAGAAATTTTTGCATCAGTGAAGGAACTGAATCAATTCACACAATTCATTGAAACCAGTACCTAAGATGCCAACAAGTTTTCTGAAGGCCAGACCCTTCATAATTTCTTGGACAAAATATTTAACGTAGGTAAACAATAAAAAAGGCATTGGTGCACACACTGTAATGAAGATGTCAGTAGTCAGGGAAACAGAGCCTTGGATTGTCACTCTGAATTGCTCTTTCTCCCTAATAACACAGAATATAATCACACAATATCCAGAAATATTTTGGAAAAGCCACCACTAAAATAAAGCTGAGAGTTCACTGCAAATGTAACGTCTGCTGCAATGCATCTGCCTCTTTCCACCTCCAGAAAGTACACATCCAGGGAATATTCTGATATGCTGAAGACTCCCTCTATGCTTATTCTTGTGTTTTCTTCCTTTACCTCCTTACAAAGGTAGCAATCTCCCTTCTTTACTGCTATTCTGCGTGTTTATTCCTTCTTTCTCCATTCCTTGTTGTTTCTATCGCCTATAGTTTCTTTCCCATTTTAGCCTTTTGCTTTTGTCAGATGAGCTGACCTATTCTGTCTTGTGTCTATGGAAAGCAAAATGAAAGTTGTATAAAACATGAAACAAAACATGTATAAAACAAATATGAAAATACTACTGTCCCCTTGAAGCATCACGGTAGCCGAAAGTGCCAATAAAACTGAGATAACTTTGGCCTACATAGAGATTTCTGCATCATTCTCTGCAAGTGTTTAATTTCTCTGAACAAATTTTAAAGTTAGATGCTATCTGATTGAAATTCTGCTTGCCCTGCCAGACGGAAACATTTTGTTTAATCCTCATGAAAAAAAAAACCAATCCATAGGTGGGCCGGAGCCCTCTTCTTCCTTATCTATCTCCTGGACTTTTATTAAGGAATGTTTCTTAATCTGTTCCTTGTATAAACAAGTTGTCTGGATGAAAAATACAACTCATGCTCTCATTACAGTGAATTTAAACATTATCAGGACAAACATAATATAGTTTATATCTGTCAAAGAAGGAAAAGAAATCAAGATTTGTCACAGGTTACCTACCTCCATTCCCAACAGCTTCAGGGCTTTTGGCTGTACAAAAAAAAGTTAGAAAAATGTTATTTCTCACAGAATAGGGATGAAAAGCTACAACTATTTGTGTATACATATGCACATAGAGTGATGTAGAATATACAATATAATATAGACAATATATTTGCAGTAGATAATATATATACACAACTTCCCCCCGCCTCCATCCCCCCCAAATAATTGCATATATGTAGTTATTTCAAACTTGAGTTTGACATTATTTCACCAAAACCACAAGGGAAGACATCCATTTGGATTCAGGTACAAATTACATCTGGTTAGGGGCTGTTCTAGAAAGAAAGGGAGAGGGACCACTGATAAGGCATGAATGGATTTCTCTGTAGTAATCAGTGTTTTGGCCACTGCCCTGGAACACTGTTATTAGCTGTTGTGGTGCTGCTCTGTGTGTTGGTTCAGTATTGGTGAAATCATTGCTCAAATGCTTTTGTCCATGGTGTAACTATGAGAAGTAAGTCTCTCCCAGCAGCTACAATCACTTTCTTTCCTTTCAAATGTGAAGGATCAAAGCATAAAGAAACAAATAAACATTTCAGGTTGGTGTCTGCAACCGTTTCACAGAGCTGTTGCTACTGATAGCCACTTATTACTACATTCAGTGCTGTTTATTGCTAAAATCTGAAATGTGAGGCAAAAATAGACAAAGAAGAAACTACAAATCTTACTGGGAGGAGCTGAACAGACTTCCGTTCATGCTGGATTGGGTCGGTGGTAATATGGATGGCAATAAACAGATTTTGTGTTTTAGAAAGCCCTTACTTTGTATTCACAGTGTTATAACTCATCAAATGTAGAACCCCAAAAAAATATTTAACAGTGGTTTTGCCATGACTGCTAGAGCCACGTTCAAAAAATAAAACAAGTTTTGAGATACGGGTTTCTTTGCACTAAAATCTTCATGTTGCAATCAGGAGATGAGCCATGAGATAGGAAATGCATCTAACAATGCTCCAGTTTTTCAAGTCTAACTCAGGAGTTAGAATTATAGTATCATTTGTGCAGGCCAAATGATTTGTCTTTTAAAAGCTGTGAATACTCATAATTACAGGTTTTAGAGTCAGAGGAGACTGTTCTATGAGGAGATGGTTTTTTGTGCTGGTTTCAGACAGGCAGCAGAATGCAACAATTTTTTCATTAAATTGATAAAAACCATGGATTGTGTCAGGGTCTGCCTTGTGATGCATTATGGTGAGATAACTACAATGTACATAATGGAAATGAACCTGTAGAATGAATAATGTGGGCATTGGATCCCACCAGTCTGGAACCGTGTAGGAAGCTATGGTAATTCCTGCCAGTTGGTACAGTCATGAGGATGGCAAATAACTTGTTTCTTACCCTCTTGGGCCCGAACAAGTTGTGGTACAGTGTTCTGAACCGCTTTCGGGTGTAATTGCAGCGATATGCTCCTCCCATCAGGTACTCTATCACCAATCCAATATCAATCAGACTTATCCGATAATCAGGAGGTAAGTTTCCCTGCAAGGAAAATAGGGATGGTGGGAGAAGAAATGCTTATTACTGGCATTGTTAAATGTACTTTATAATGATGTTAGAATAAAACATAAATAGATAAAAGCAGGAATTTATTATTATGCTGGTTAATTAATTCACCTTAAAATAGATCCAACCGAAACCTGGATATTCTCGCTTGGAAAGAAGACATAAGTTAAATAAGAAGGTGAAGAACTTGTTGGAAGTAACAGAAGATAACATCAGTACACATATTCTTCAGCTGAGGAAACAAGGAACGTGACTGCAGAAACAAAAGCATGAGGATCGACACACTTGAAAATCAGGCACAGTTGCTGGACTCTAGTGCTCCAAGATAGCACCTTTTCTGCACCAGCTGTCACCCACAGCTTCTCCTGGCATCTCACATCTTCGCTGGCGTCTCTCTGGACTGCTTCATCTGAACTGTCAAGGCAGGGCAAAGTGACATCATGCAGAATCTTTTGTTCACCTGGGACCAGCTCCTTCCCATCCTGCAGTGTTTCCTTCCCATGTTCCAGGAAAGGAAGGGCAGGAGGCAAGAAGGGTGTTACAGCTCTAGAGGACTTACACAGTACATAAGCTATTGCTAGTTTTTAGGGGCCATGAGAGTCTATCAGCATTCAGTCTTGCAGTTATGTTCAGAGAATACACATATTTTCTTAAGTTTCACACTAACAATGAGGAAAGCATCTGTATGTATGGAAGCTGTAAGAAAAAAAATATCTGTGGCTAATTGTTTTGGGGTTTGTCTATGAAGAAAGCTACAGGCCCAGCAAATTTCTAGGTATTTCTGACTTGAGTTCTTGACATATATTACTAAAAGCCCCTTTAAACACATAAGCTAATTATGTAATTTCCAGCAGAGCCATGGAAACTGTCTCACAAGAAATGAACTGAGTTTGTGGCAAGGGTCACTAGCAGGATCCTAGAAAAGATGTGTACATACTTGTCCTCCCATTTATTTTCCTTTCTTATCCTCTATTAGATATTTTCATATCTCTGTATCTATGTATTTGTATATGTAAATGTATATGATGTCTCCAGGATGTACCTTTTAATCTGAAAGGAAAAAGAATGACAAACATATCCACATGTTACTGTCCTCTTAAGGTGAACTCCCTTGCACACATCCTCCTTCTTTACACTGTCAAGTCTGGAAATGGCATCACTAAGGTTATAAGTTCTCCAGTACTTCTGGCTTGCAAAACTGTGAAAAAAGATTTCAGTAACAGATTGTCTCTCACTGCATATGAGTTTGCTCTGAGTTAATGGGGCATTTCTATTCTCCAGTTGCAGTAAACCCAATGGGATGTCTCATAAGCCAGAACAATTTCAGGCTGGGCTGCACTCACAGATGTGCTGGTCAATTCTCTTGGGGTTACTGGCAATGGAGGAACAAAACCCCAGTGTGGGCACACCTGCTCTTCTATTCCCTCCAGGGGAAATCCACAAGGAAAACTCTGATCCCTTTACAGGAGGAAAGGGAAGGGAATGAACTCAAATAAAAGTTTGCTTCCTTCTCTAACTCACTGCTTCTGAATTGATTGGATGAGAGTTCATGTTTCAGTAAGCATTCCCTACCAGAAAAAAAGGCATGATTCAGCAAATTGTGAATAGATCACCTGGCTCTAGAGACATCACTAAGAAACCCTTCAGATTTACAGAACTCTCTCTGTTCTGTACATCACTGTGCAAAATATGACTACAAAATAAAGGTGGAAAAAGAGATAAATTATCCTTCTGTGTACTGTGAATAGTAGCCTAGATAAAAAGGAATATTACTCTAATAAAAAATTATCTCATATAGTCAACATTGGAGAAGGACCAGAAAATTGTAACTCTTAGTTTCAAACTTTTTCAGTGCGCTATAATAAAATAATCTAATTTTCTCTAATGATATACAGCACAGATTACAGCGAGCCTGTAGCTCTTTTTATGTGTTCATTAGGAGAAGGTCAGTAATTCACATGGAGCAATTTTACGGCTGTCATGTCTTGCTGGAAATATCTGCATGTCTGGAGATATCTGTCTGGCTTCTCTGGAGATGTGCTTATTCGATTAGAGCAGAGAAACACTAACGGAGAGCAGATGGCAACTGGTTCTGCAGAAGAGGAAAAAAATGGATGTAAAGATCCTCCTTCCTTTTCTGTCTCAGCCATGAAGAGCAAGGCTTGTTTCCTGCCCTGCTACCACAGGCAGCATGCTGGAAAGGCTGAGGAGGGAGAGAAGAAGGTAGCGCTCCGGTGTACCATGCCCAGCAATCGGCTGGCATTCAAAGGGACAGAAAATCAAGCAAATTTAGTGGAAAAAATTGAGCTGCCAACTATTTTTAAGTAATGTCCCCTAGCACATCCTTTTGCAACCTTCCTAATCTTGTCTAATTTGATGGGTGGGGGAATTACTGTGGTTTGCAGGAATGTGTATTAGCTTAGATAATTTGGACATGATAACACTTATGCTGAACAGCTTAAAGAAAAACACCAGCTAAAAATGAAATAAAAAATAAAGATAAAAATTAAATAAAAAAATTTAATACTGCTAGGTTTGTTTGCTTGGTTTTTCTGCCAAAAATGTCCTTCTCTCTCCAGAATGTGTAAAATGATAATTCTACTAGAACAAGGATGAAAGCATTAGCAGAAATGGGAGTTGCAGCTCCAAGGCAGGATTGTAATTCAACAGACTTGTTCTATCTTAAGGCTTTCACTCAAATGGAATGCTTTAATATTTTAAGTGGCAAAAAATACTTGAGCAGTTGAGAAACATGGTGCTACATGTGATACAAAGTGTGAGTTCCTTGATATAGTTCTAATTCTTATTTTTCATAAAAATATTAGATAAAAAATTTCCAGAAGAGTAACTTTGATAACAGATGCATCTAAACCTCCCAGACAATACTGAAACACTTCACTAAAGGAAACTCCCAAATCCACAGCAAAAATACACATTTCATAAACACTACTTTTCCAAAGTGAGAAGCCCTAGTAAAGAAAACAGTACTATCCTTGTGAGAGGAGTTACCCACGTGCCACAGCATTTGCTCTATCAGTGGACAGCTTGAACTACTCTGACAGTGCTAAGAATGCATGTAAATGACACACAGTGGTGCAACTGGGACAGAACCACCCCAAGAACAAGAATTTGGGTGAATTGATTCTACTGCAGTCTAGGTGGTCAAGAATGACAGAGGAGAAACTTGGATTTTGAGGTAAGATAGGTGTCCTGGTTAATAATGAACTGATCTTTTAATGTTGAGGCAAACTCTTCAATGTTAATGCACTGTTCTTCTCCTTAGGAAACTTCAGGTCTGAACTGTAGCTAGTCAGCTGTAGTACTTTTTTCACGTCAAATGCATTTTTGTGTCACCATGTATCAAGCCTCTGAGTTTGCATGCTGAGGAAAAAAGAAATATTGTCAAAATTCTATGTATTGCTAGTTTTTTTTCTGGAAATGCAGACATACAGTAGCAGTCCAAAAAAACCCCAACTCTGGAAATGTAAATAATCCTGAAGTGGAATTGAGATCTATTAATTATATACAATTTTTTGGATAAAAGAAAAAAATCCATCTGTTAATTTCTACTGATCTTCATCAGCTAGTTGGGGCAGGGAGGGATTTTTATTTTTTTAAAATTTGTAGAAGGTAACCTCCACTTTCAGACAGGGCATCCAGCACAGCCTGATTCCTTCTGCTTAGCCTGGGTACATTGGAGCGCAAGGTCTATGGAAGGAAGCCAAACTTATATGTTAAATTCTGGATCCTTGACAGGAGATGTCAAAACAGCCATTCAGCAAAAAATGTGAGCAGATTGGTCCCACTATATATTTATGGAATTGAGAGGACTGAAAGGTGATGTGAGGCAGAGTCATTATGACATAATTTGTCTCATTAATACATGCAAAATTTATGCACATTTTTATTACTGTGAATTCTTTAAGATTGTGTCTCCAGGCCTTTACAATATGCTGTCTAGGCTATCAGTCTTCACAGCAGTATTTAGAAATCCAAGGGGAAGCTATATTGTTGTATTATATATATGTGTGCATGTGTGTTTGTGTGCACGTGTGTCTGCAGGCTGCCACAAACAGAATGTGATAATGTGACTTTTGGTTTAATTATTGCTTTATTAAGTAGGAAAGATTGTCTTTCAAACAAAACAAAACAGAACAAAACAGAACAAAACAAAACAAAACAAAACAAAACGTCATCCTACTGATTTATAGAGCTGTATAGTACGATAGTAGTAAATTACTGCTTCTATGATTTTTAAACATCCATTTTCTATCTGAGAATCCACAATGATCCAGATGCAAATAACTTTTTTTAGTATGCACTCTTTTAAATAGCAAAGGTTTTAAAATTGAGATGTACGTGTAAAAGTTTGTATTTATATTCTGTGATGCTGTAATTAAATCCAAGAGGTTAGGTTTCTGGCATCAAAATATACGTGAACTCAAAAAACTAGCATCAGCAGCGTGGTCTGTCTTTTATGTAAGCTGGGCCATCTAACTAACTGTCAAACGGTGATTTGTCCATTAAGAAGTTATTTCCAAGGAGGTGTTTTCCTTTAAACTGCTGTCAGATCTGCTGACTGATTTATAGCTTGGCTGACTGGTAAGGGATCTGCTCAGCTGGCAGGGCTATGGTGAGCTGTCACTTCTCCCTGTGAACCATGGTTGTTCCTCATCACTGACAAAACGAGAAGTACAGACCCAGAGGTGCAGTTTTTTTCCTGAAGGTGCTAAAGAGCTGCACCTGGCTGTCTGTTTTTAAAGTCCTCACCTACGTTCATGAGACTGATTCAATGTAGTTGGAATTACTGAAGATTTTAGATATGGACAGAGGAAAGAAATATAAATTTAAGGAAAGATAACCATCACCTAATACTTAGAAGTCACTGTGGAACAAATAATGCCATCAAATACAGTGTAAGTTAATTTATTGCCTATTAATATACGTCTGTGAGTACAGATCATCTTTGACTACTTTTAAGCCTTTTTTTTCAAGAGTTTCTTTAAAACTACGTATTCGGTTAAGGGCTCAGAAAAAAAGAGATTGATACTATTTAGTTACTCAACATACAATTTGCTATGCCTTTGAAGAAGGACTTGGAAAGGTGATTCTGAGGGAGAGAGGGAGTTTGGAAAGGTACATTAAATTAGAAGAAAGATGATGCTTCTTTCAAATTCTTATAGGAACATAAATAACTGTATATTTAGTAAAAAATATTCTGGAAGAGTGGACTTCAACAGCAGTATCCATTCTAAATACATTCTAGCTTTGCTTGTTCCAAGGGGATTTGTGCATAGTTTCTTTTGTGTTTTGCACTTTTCAATGGTCACTTACTACACTATATATAATTGGAAAATGATAATACCATTTATCACACTAATCAAAGAATACCACCAGAACCTCCTAAACACCCTACTGACTATTCTGTAGAATCACTTAATAAAAAGATGCTATATGACACATTGCCACTCTCCTCCCTTAGGTGACTTCAGTTCTGTTCTGCTTTCACTTACAGAAGAAACCACTAAATCCTGTGCTCTTAGGAAAAATGTCCTCTCCTTTTTCAATTTGCTGTCTACTCCTATGAACAGCAACACCCTTTCCCAAGTATGGTACCCTTGAGGTCTGGCTTACATAATGTGCAAGGATGTAACTTGCACACGCTTTGGGAGAATATTTAAGTTGATGAGGTAATTTTCAGACTCAATCTCCTTACTGGATCCATATATTTAAAGGATCAGGGATTTTTATTCATTGCAGCTGCAGTAATATTTTTAATCCTGAGCACATTAGTAAAGGTATTTGGTATCTCCTTCCTGCCACTTTCAGTGTTTATGTCCTGCTCTTCTCATGGATTTTTATGATTCAAAGTTCTTGAAATTAACATGATAAGCGTTAGGGGAAAGCTGCGCTACTCCTTATTTATATTTCAGCTGAGAAAGATGGCTACAATGTACCCCACAATACAGAAAGAGGAACTGTTTCAACAAGCCAGGATCCAGCACAGGGGTAACAGCTATTTCACAGGCTTGGAAGTAAACTAACAACACAGAAAGTAGCGTGGACAACAGTTGCAGGTATGGAAAAATACAAATAACAGCATAAATCCACACAGTATGTAAGAGCCTACAATTACAGCTGCAGACACACTATTATTCAAGCACCTAAAACCACAGAGAAAGCAAGCCAAATAACTTGCTAATTGTGCTTAGTATGCAAAAAGTTTTTGGAGCACACAAACAGGACATTCTGTATCAGTAGGAATAAAGGCTCTAAATGAAAGCTCATGCAAAACAGAGATTTTATCTAGCTACAAAAAAGCAATGGCATTATTTTCAACCTACCGTCTATTGGACTCTTACCTTTTTGACGTCCCTGACTAGATGATGCAGAGTGTTGGATGGTCCATGTCTCTACAAAGGACAAATGAAGAAGAAAAAAAATAGTTTGCACAAAATATAAATGTTAGGATAACTTTCTCACCTTAGTAGTTTAGAAATCAGGCAGCTGAGAGCACTCCAATTGTACAGTGTTATCAATTAAAAAAAAAAAAAAAAACAACAAAAAAATTACAAGAGCATTATTTCACCTGAATTCTCTTTTGCAGGAAACCCTTCCATAAGAAAACCCTAAGAACTGCCATACTGGATGAAAAGTGAAGTCCTGTGCACCAGGTCAGGCCCCTGGCTTGGAAAAGCCAGGAGCGCAGCACAACATGCACAGCCTCTGGAAAAGAGTGGACACCAAACCAGCTGCTTTAGTCTCAGCCTTCCTGCACTCAGAACCTCCACTTCCACTGCTGATGGCTCAGAGAGACTCAGCCTGGCATTGCATTGAGGCTGTCTCATCTGGAAGCCACTGTCTGTGAATGCACATGCATGGGAATGCAGCATGCACAGCTTGTGAATTTGTCCAATCTTCTTTTGACTTCAGCTGGCATTGCAAAAATATTCTGCAGAGGAATACCACAATTTCAATTTCTTATTGTTGTTGTTGTTATATCTTAATTTAATTTCTGCTTTTTGACTGTTGCTGATATTTTAAGAGACTTTTATGGAATATCTTCTTTGTTGTAGCTGATGATGGATGAGACCACTGCACACATGTAGAGTTGATGTTTCCATGCATGCATTGCTCTGTACCTCTCAACAGTTAATTTTACATAACCCCATCTTGGAGCATGATAAGACTTACATGTGATTCTTTATATGCTGCTTCAGATTTTCCTACCCTGAGTCACTCTGCAAACGTTATTGTCTCTTCTGTAGGTACCATTTTTCAGATCATATATAAACAAGCTGAACAGCTGTGGTCCCAGGACATGGTCTTCAACGACCCTGGTCACAATGACCTTTTGTGGTGAAAATAGTATATTTTCACCACCTTTTTGTGGTGAAAATACATGTGGTGACATGTATTCCTTCTCTCTATTTTCTAACAATCAAGTAGTTTTTAAACTAAAAGTGTCCCTGATCTTCTATGCCATGGCAGCTAGGTTTCTTTAGTAACCTTTAAAGTTTTAAAATACTGTCCAACGGTTTTGAAAAAAAAAAAAAAAAAGGGGGGGGGGACCAAGCACAACATCCTTCTTCTCCTGGATGTTGACTGCAGAAATGGTAATAGATTTCTAAGGCTTAACATTTATCCTACACAAGCTGGGTAAACTCTATGTTGACATAAAATTGATTCCCTTGTCTATGAGTTTTATACTTTATCCTATTTTCACAAATTTGCCATGGCAGAGGTAAGATTCACTGGTTTGTAGCTTCACAGGTCACTCCTAGGTCTCATGCTGAAATACTGTATTTTTTAACTGGCCTCGTGAGTTTTCTGGTGCTAAGGCTACTATGGATGCATTTGGTCATCTATAATAATTGGTAGTTTAGGCATTTCACAGCCTGGATCTTTTGGAATTTGTCCATGAAAAAATTTATGCTGATTTCTGTAGCAACGAGTTTGTTCAGTTTTGTAGCTGTAGAACTGAAGACTTCTCTCAAACTTATTCCCTGTAAAAACTGGCTTTAGTACAAGAACTACAGTGCTTATCCCTGTTGCAAGAAAGCTCATAGGCATTCTGTTCTTAATTCATAGGTGCTAGTTGACAGGCAAAGTGTAAGCTGATCAAAAATCAGATGGGAATTTGTCTCTAGGGTGACATGGATACTTGTTTCTCTATATTTAATGAATTCTTCAAATTTAATGACTTCTTCTCATATTTTATATTTTTGCAAGACTGACTTCTGGTCACCATGAGTGTGCAACATCTTTGGATAAAAGCCCAGTGAGGCAGCTTATGACAGCAAGGGCTTTGAAAAACCTGGCTAAAGAAAAACTTTTTGAAAAGATATGTGTCCATATCACAGCCTTTCTCCAACACACAAAACTGTGAATTCTAAGAACTAGATAGTGCTTTAAGATATTTTTCATAACATATAAGAAGTTTGAACTTTCTGAACTATTACTTAAGCAGGGTGAATGCTGGAATGTGTTTTCCATTTGAGCATTCAGAAGCAAATTGAACTTGGGCAGTTTTATATTCCATTTTAATGGTAAGGATAAAAAATTTTCTAACAGGTTTTTAAAAGCTGAAGGTATAATTTTTGGGACACTCACTGAGGGCACAGGGAAGTCCTTCACTACAACAGAGATTGATTAAGAGCTGGAAGACTTTTCTGAAACCATATTGTCAGGAGTCATATAAGACCATTTCCTGGGTCCTAACTTGCCAGTTACTCTCTTCCAGGGCCACCTGCCTAAGTCTTAGGTTTGTCATTGGAATTACAATGGTGGGGCTTAGTTCACATCTTACAAAACCCATACAGTGGATTACATGGGCAAGACACAGTGTGTTACATTATATGAGAGACAAGCAAGAGAGACAATATGGACTAATGAAAGATTTCTGCAGCAGGTGTTGACTGCCTTGTGCATCATCATCACATCACTACAATACAAGTGGGAGCTAGAACAGTGAATATAGAGACAGAAAATTTGCCTTAGGCCGGCCCTACCGTATTGTACAATTCCTCTAGCCGGGAGATGGTGAGAAAACGATGCATGCTTACTCCATTTTCTATGAGTAATTTCACAAAATCCACTCTGTCCAACACCAGCGCATCCAGCATTGCTTGCTCAAGGGAGCCCACCTGCAAAGCAAGCGATTAATTGGTGCTGTTCCTGGGCGTGGCAGGCTGCATCCAGCTGGTTCAGTCACTCTAGTAAGAGTAGATAATCCTGACAAAATCCTGAGGGTTGCTCTTCTATGCTTGAAATGCCATAATCACGGTTTTAATCTGTAATAGTTTTTCTGAGTCAGGGCTGCATTTCAAAAATGAATATCAGAGTGCTAGTTAAAAAACTCTAGGAGAAACAGATTAGGACAAAGGAACTGGAACCCAGAAAACTGGTGACCACATCTCCACCCTATTCACCTTGTCATTATTATCGTTATTTCTTTTCCTGTAAAACATTTAATTTGTACTGGATATATTTGTTATGTGCACACAAAATCACTTTAGTTCTGTCTTTTCTAGAGTTTTCTTCTGTTTGTGGTGTGGAAACTAAGGGAAATTGAATGCCCAGGAAACAGAAATAGCTTCACAATTTGCATTTCTTTGAAAGTACAAATGCAAGAGGTCTTCTTACACAAAACCTCTCCTTATCTCTTGTAGGTCAGGTGGAGTTAGAATGATGAGAAATTATCTCACCCTTACAGTTTTTAGCTTGCAAAATGATTGCAGTTTGCAGAATTTATGAAAATTTTTGCTATGACTTGGTGATGAAGAGATAACAATAAGGCTAGTTTAATGCCATTAAAATCCATCCTATGTTTTGACATGTACCTATGCACAATATTAAAGACAAAAGAAATAATCCTGAACTCCATAACTGAAAAGGTGAGGATATTTGTACTAGTTTTTAGGGCCAGCAAGCTGCAGAAAGATACATTTAAAGCAAGGATACTTAAGCAGAAGCTTTTCCCATTGTTATAATTTTTCCATGAGGAATTCTAAATGCTCATGTAATGACAGCATGTGAAATTTTAATGACAGTGTTGAAACAAGTGTCACAGCAGTGACTACTGTGGTCCAATTGAAACTTCTGAGTGAAGATAAGCTGGGCTTTAAGGAAATGAAAGTAGAGATTGAGGCCTTCTGCTTTTTTTTTTTTTT
>VZRF01012565.1:68497-104618 GCA_013396875.1 Vireo altiloquus
TCTGGGTGACTTCTGCCCCTGTAAAAGCTGCAGCAAAATCTGGGAGACTCCTCCTCCTCTGCCTGACACATTGTTCAACAGCCCCTCTATTTACAGCCCTACCACTCCTGAGGAGAATCTATGCTCCTGGTGCTCCCCGGGAATGGTGTTAGCTGGGGAGCAACTGGAGCACTGAACGGGGCAGATGTAGAGCAGGCAGACAGATGCAGAGCAGCAGTGGGCACAAACTTAACTCCAACAAACATCTGGAGCCACTGCCCATCTGCAGTGACACTGCTGATCAGCTCCCGCAGTCTACCTCCAACATCTGTGTGGTATATTTTTTATGCCAAATCATCACCTCAAATTCAATATTTGCATACAAAAGTATGCTGCTTGAAGAGAAAAAAGAAGTTTTGACTTTCCTTGAATTTATAGCCTAGCACTAAAACACATCTGTACACTTGTTTTTCTCAGTTTGCAGAACCATGCTTGTTAGCATAAATCTGGTACTTCCCGTTTTTTCAGAGGTATGGTTTCCTGCTCTTAAGGCATCGCTAGGTGTCACCATTTCCTTGGAAAGCAGAGCACATTCACATCTCTGCAAGTGCGCCTGCCTTCAGCAGCTGCGATTGGGAACCGTGTGTTTGGCAGGACCCAGTGTATTTTCAACCACGCTAAAGCCACCATTGCCAACAGAACAGATTCAATACTCTGTAGGGTTCAAAGCGTTACCAACAGAAGTAGTTGTGTATACATACATACATACATATATATATATATACTGTACCGGCCACTGTTGCCCATAGATAAAGATCTGACTGCGAGCGATGTCTACTCTGTTCCAGGCCAGTGCGAGGCTCAGCTGGTCGGGAGCAGATGCGTTAGCTCCTGTGTATACAGACAGGGGTGCAGGGATGAGAGCAGGTGGGAGAAGAAACAAGACATTAGACTCATTATGCCATAGTAATTCCTCTTTGTGAAAGGTCTCACAGATGTCCATGTCATTTCTGCAACTGATCTCATATTAAAACAAAATCAAACCTTCCATTGCACCTGCAAAAAAACATTGGCTCTCAAATCTGGATCTATGGTTCTCAGATTGTCTTCTAAACATTAATTATTTCCTCATATTCCCCTTCAAAATACAGAAGATAGACGTGATACCAGAAGAGGCAATTTGTGGTGGACTAAACTAGTTTCCCTCCTATTGGATATCATGAGAGAGAACAAGAAAGGATACAGATGGAGCTGCAGGAATACACACACCCCCACACATATCACATGAGCACACACTCACACACACACATGTGCCTCTAGCGATTACAAGCAGATTCAACTCATACAGACACCCCTCATTTCAGTAGTTGTGCATTTTTCGGCATCTTGTGTGTTCCAGCTTGATAGGAAACACAGGAATTTTTCCCCTATTTGTACTGAGGGGTCTTGGTGGAACAAATTTCCCTTCATATACGAAATATCCAAGTAAGAAAGCATTCTATAAAGCTTGTGTCAAGGTGTAATACATCCAAATTAAATGAGAAACTATGCAGATGATAAGATGGATTTGGAGCTGTTTGTTTTTGGAAGAGAAGGTATGTTTTTCCCTGCAGTTTTAATGGACACTGTGGGACATTCCTGTCCTGCTGTGCTTTTTTAATATTTCACAGTTCTCAGCTGATTTGCAATAATAAAACAGCATTTGTGCTGCAGTGCCACAGGGAGAACTGGCCTGAATGAACTGATCAACCAAATAAATAAAGGGCCCTTTGACTTTTAACTACGTATTTGCTTGCAGTGGTTAGGTGATTGTATAAAAGCTTATTTTTTAAAGAACTCATACCTCTGCTGTTATTGTGTCTTTATTAATTCTTATACTAATATCATGGAGTGAGGATAAATAACAGATTTTCATTACTTCAAAGTATTTCTGTCCCCATTTCTGTACTATTTAAACCCACACACTGTTCCAGTTGAAAGTGGACTCTCGAATTGGAGGCAAGGAAAACATAAAGATGGCTGCTGAAGTTCTCTGTGAAGACCTTAATGAAAACCTTCATGAAGCTTACAGTTTAATTTTGTAATTCTCAACTTTGAAGTCAGTTCACTGCTGACATAGCCAAATACTTGTCAATACCTACAGTAATTGTTTAGGAGATAGTGGGTGGTGAACCATCCAAATCACATTCATACAGAAATGAGCTCTCATAAAAAGGTGCACAATGCAGGAACAGAACAGAATTGAAACAAATGAAGAAGGAAGAAAAAAGTGAAAATATTTTTGTGACTTCTGTGGCTAAGAAGTATCAGGAATGCCTCTTTGCATAAGACACAACTTCTCATTGCTATGTTCAACACGAACAAAAGCTCTCATAAGAGACCTCAGGGGTGATGCCAACAACATTCAGAGTTTCTTACACAAGCAACATGCAGCATTCAGGAACAGAAAATATTTACCTTTGGGAAAGGCAAAAATGTCTCTACATTTTAACATCCCGAGATTTATTTATAAAAACAGAAAAAACCCCAATACCGGCAGTGAGTATGATAGTGTAAGTTAAACACAGAGAGAAAATAATGTTCTCCTCACTTCTGAAGCAAACAAGAGATCCTCTCATCAGATCTCCTCCTTCCCAGCCATGTGCCTGTAGGAGAAGTAAGAGCTTCAGCAGGTGCTCAAATAAGGCTTTTGGTGAGCCATGGAGGTGGCCAAGGGTGAACTCTAAAACCTAGCTGCAGTGATGGTGATCCCACAGCCTGACAACATTTCACACGTGTGATGAGGGAGCTCCAGTTCCTGATTTTCCCACTATAGCCTACATTCTGGGTAGCCAGGGGTGACGTCTAATTAGAAATAATTTTGGATCAAGAGTGGATCAGATGGACTTGGGAAGGGAAGTGGGCTACTTACACTGCCCCCACTTCAGACAGAGGTCAAGCTAAATCACTGAGGCTCCAGGTGAGTAACTTCTGAGCCCTAGCAGGAAGTGTTCTCCAGTTTGTGTCAACTACCCCTAGCAATCCCTTGTCATGATTTAGGAAAGGTTCAGCTGGCAGATGAACAGAGGGTCTTCTGGTACATTTGATCACAGGAAAGAGCAGCTGGTTTGGGGCATGAGGTGGTGCCTTCTCATCTGTTCATCCAAATTGTTTTCTTGGAGCATGGTCATTACTGCAAATACTGAGCAGAGGGGAAAGCAAGCCATGGTCCAGCCTGTGTCCTTCACTGTGCTTAAGACTGCCAGGAGTGGCCAAGTTTTCCTGTGGGAACATGCACAGTCCCAGAGTTGATGCTCTTCTCGGTGATTGTTGCCATAATGTTTGATTTCGTTATCTCACAGAGCATTGCAGATATCTGGCACTCGAAGGACATCTGTGGTTTCTCAAGGGGATGTTGTACCCCAGGTCTCAACCAGTCTATCAGCTAGGGTGTAGACTGGGAAGTACAGGTGTCCATGCTGGGGTCTGGTGCATTTGGTGGGACGGGTGCTTGCAGAGTAAAGTTTCTTGCTGGAAAGCCCTTGCTTCCTTCTCCTCTTTCCTGTCTTCCCTGAAGTGTTTTCAGATGAATGTGGATAACACTGATGTTACTTAAGAGGAGAAGGAAAATCAAGGCTATAAATGTTTGTACAGAAGAGCATATGGGCTGTAGATGCCTTTTACTTGATTTTATTCTAGTGTAGAACTGAGGGACTTTGTGTCACATGAAAAAGCAAGTATTCAGGCTCTTTTAGGTGAAATTCTACCTAGTATTAGGAAGTATGAAGGATTCCACTCATATAAGAAAAAACTCCCCAGAAAAAAACATGAGATGGCCTTCTTAAGATACTGTCTCTTTTTTAATAATTTCTTTGACTGCATTTGGTGCCATAGAGCATGGATTTGAGTCAGTAGGAAGAATCCAAAGTGATCTTTCTGGGGATGCATCTCACTCATGAGCGTCACTGTAATGTGCCCAAATCAATGCCAAAGGATATTTGGGAAAAAAAGAAATAAGGTAGAGTAAATAACCTATTGTGTTGTATCGCTTTAATTACTGTATCATACTTAATGCATTAAAAAATGTTTTAGGTAATATGACCAATGTGTCTGTAATATTTACTCAGGTAATTTACTTTATTCTGGTGTCTGGCTGGTTGTAGGATGGTACTCAACAGAATGTTTTTAGACTATGACAGCATCTGCATTGTGACCCTTGCTTTCATCTGCTCCTAGAAGAAAAGTTGCATTTGGGATGCAATTAATTGTTTCATCAGTATTTTATCTTGGTATAGATATCGCTGGATATAGACGTACTGCTGGGACAGCGGATAGTTCATGCAGATGTTAATTTTATGTTGTTAGGCTGCCACCCAGGACTGCTTGGATATCTTGCATAGACTCTTCTACTTAATATCTTGGACTAAAAATGCAATACTCCTGGATGATAAAGTCTGGGACCATAAACTCAACACTGTATCCTTGGTGAGCCAGGGTACACATCAGACAATGAGTGTTGGGCACTTGCAGGATTACCTGAAGAGCTTTTATGCACTTATTACTACAGGCTTTTATATACTGGTTAAAGCTTACTGTGACCAATGTAAACCCCTAAAGGATACTCCTGAATAGCCTATGATCTTGGTGCTCAGGAATCTGGAAAAGCTGAAATGACACAAAACTGATCTACCTAGACAGAAATTGTTGTGGGACACTCATTTCGACAGTGCACCTAAGCATGTCAGTGTCCTCTTTGAATCGTCATCTAAAGAAAAGAATTAGATTAGGGAAATAGCAATTCTAATTAACTTTTTGCTCTGTGTCTCAGCAGGTCTGATGCTGTCTTCTGTTTCAGCTGCTCTTTGGTGCAAAGGCTGTGTTTCCACAGCATTTGCTACAAGAACCATCCTGGCATTTAAGAAACCAATTGACAATATAAAAGCAAACAGCAAAAACAGCTATACTTGCAGTAAACAATTATCTGACCTAACTCTGAAACCTTTTCATGTCTGTGATTTCATGGCTAGCAGACTATCCCAGACCATCTGATACTACATGATGACTGTTCAGCGAGCATGAATCATGATTTGCTCACAGGCTGGAAAGTATGCAGAGACATCAGCTCTGCTTTAGCCTAACATGGTTCATCTCAGAGGGTTACATGGCAGTAATATCACTATATGTGCATATCACACAGCACCTCTTTCCCAGTGCTGACAATTGCACCGGGGAGGCTTCTGGAGCACCATCTGAAACATGGCTGGTGCTAATCTGCTCCAGACATTGCAACAGCTTCGTGAACTGGGATCTTTGATGCCATTTCAAAAACAAGTATTTTTTTAGAACATCTCCATATGCTGTCTTTAATTTCCCTGTCATATTCCTTCTGCTTCGCTAGCAGCTGCAAAAGGACAAAATCCATTACGGTGTGAGTTCCAACTGTTCAAGTTAAGAGAGGACAAACAATTAAACTGTATTGATAAACTTGCCTGCTATAACTCGTGCCTGTGGAAACTTACTTCCCACATTTGTGTCTCTGAACATTAAAAAAAAAAAAAAGAATTTGAAAACCATATGCTGTTGTGACATCCATGCAATGTAAATTGATAACCACTTTGGATGCCATTCCGTAGTTTATTGAAGACCACTTCCAAGAAAGATAGATCTTGCTGACAAGAATAAACAAGTGACTTGTGAAAACAAACAAGGAAATAATATGTGGTGCTGAGTTTGGGGCTTGTGGAATATGCTGTCCAGGAGATCTCCTGAATTGGCAGTGTGTCTGGTGTGGGTTTAAAAAAAGATTAGTTCTTCACAACTTTACACAGCAAATATGAAACGACACTTTGTGTTTCCAAACCCTTGTCCCCCTCCATCCTGACCAAATAACTCACACCAGGGTGGGATGGGCTGTTAGCTCATATGCTCCTCTTGCACTATCAAGAGTTTCAAATTCCTCATCAGGAAGACTCAGAAAAAGTTACTGGTAATCACTCACCAGTTTCACACATTGGTCTGCCTCTTTTATCACACAGTATGGAAGAGTAGGAAGACATTAATTCTAAAATTTAAAATTATGAATTTCAAGATAACTCAGACCCAGTCTTCAAATCTCCTTACTTATTTTACTTATTACAGTTATTATTTTACTTTACTTTTAGAGACAGGCAGCAGTGGGAAGTAAGTTTCCAATGGCATGAAAATTCCAATGCTGTGAAAATTCCAACAACATAAAAGATAATTTCAATTTATTTTACTTATTACAAAAAAATTATTTATTAAAAATCAATAGACAATGGTTCAGCATTTCTGCCTTAGACTTTGATGAAAAACTCAAGTATCCATCAGGCTAATGAGATATATTTACAGAAAGTCAGTATTTCTTTCAAGGTGGGCCAGAGCACTTGTACAAAGACATGGCATGAATGAAGACAACTGACTTGGCTGAGAAAGCAGATCTCATCTTTGCATATATTGATTAAACGCCTTGTGATCAGGAGGCTTATATGGACGAGAGGCACCTGATGAATCTGATCTTCACTGAATACATTTATAACCAGAAAGTCCTGAGGAGCAGGGAAGATGAGGTATAAGTCTTAGTTCATCTGGCTCTTTCTGAAGCAAGAAAAAAGTGCTGCTACTGTCAGCAGATTTTCAAATCAAGATTCTCAGACAAGCATGAAAGGAGATGTCAGAAATACTTACACAGATACAGGCATCTCTTGAGCTAATAAAAGTTCCTTATGATGACTTGCACCCCTAACAGGAAGAGGAAAGGTAGTTTTATTTTACTAAGGGACCAACAGCACCAATTAGGCCCTTGCAAAATGGATACTTCAGATCAGGGAGGACTACTCATATACTGAGACTGCAACCTCAAAACAGTTGCTCATGAAAATACTGCAAAAGAATATTTCAAATAATGAAAACAATCCCTTGCAGCCTGTGATTTATTTTCTTCAGCTTCCGAGAGCCAGTTTTCAGAAGACTCCAGGAATCTATGTTGGGATATAGACCTTGAAAATACAGCTAGAAAAAGTGGAATCACAGCTCTAAGACATCCTTTGCCTTAATAATAGAAAAAAAAGAGCAGTACTTTCAGGGATTGTTTTAAGAACAAAGAAGAGAATAACTTCACACTGAGGACAATGAAGGATTCAGTTATATTCAAGATAAAAACGAAACCTGCAACTATATTATTTCCAAGGAACAAAAAAGAGAAATTTGGTGATGGATGCAATTCTCTATTCTTGTTTTGAATTAATTTATTTTTTCTTTTGTCATTTTGGTTTATATTTTTTCTGTGTGAACACGTTCAAAATGCCTTGAGATTTAATTATGTAGGTGGTTAAAACTCACCTTGAGCTAGTAGCAGCAAAACAGTCATGTTACCTGCAGGACAAACAACTGGTATCTTGATTGAAATGATCTAAAGAAGTGGAGAAAGCAATACTACAGAAACCTAAAGAAACAAAAGCTGCTGGAGCAAAGTAACTCTAGCTCTTTTCCTTTGTTGATGGCTATCAGCTTTCAATCATAGTTTTGAAGCGGCCAGGGCTTGTTTACTTGTCTTCTTCATGCTTTTGTTTTAAATGTTTGAAGTGAAACTTTTTAAATGGGATTAAAAATCACACAGAATGTAAAATGCTATTTTGCATGGCTAGGTGAAAGTTACTCAGTCGTTCTCTCTTCACACAGCTTTTGTGAGCTTGAACAGGAAGAAATTGAGAAGAAAACTAATCCCTGGAACACACAAGGGTAAGCCCTATTACTTTTGAATATCCAGTAAATCTATTACATTTTCTGCTGTGACTCAAATTCAGGTACTATCTTATTCAGGTGTGGGGGTGGCAGTGCCATGCTGACAGCTAACTATCAAAGAGTGTCATGAAGCATAACTTTTCCCAGTCACCTTTGGAAGCCCATTCCCTTATGTTTCTCTGTTTGCGCTTTAAATTTGTTTGGTACATCTTATTCTCTGTTTTTAAAATCAGTATGGTCTGTATTACATAGCACAAACCAGTCCAGACAGAAACAAGATAGCCATGGTGATTGATAAATGCAGTTTGTGAAAATCACTTTTTGGGGAATATCATTCAAATAGAGGGCTAGTACTCCCTAGTTCTTGTTTAGGTGAGTAATCCTCCATTTGGAAAGTTCAATGTGCTTCAGAGCCTTTAAAATCCCACCTGTCTCTGTGTTTGTAAGCAGATACCAAATTACTAGATAATACGATATTTTGGAGAAAGCTGAGATAAATGGTTTGTCTGCAAGATCAGGGTCTATAACAAACTGTAGCAACAGCAAATTTATTTTAGGACAACCTTTTAAGAGCTAAGTGCCACATGAAATAACTTAGAAAGATGTAACAACCAGCCAAATTTAAGATTAAAAAGACAACCACCCCAATAGCTGAGTTCTTAACTCTGCAAGTGGAGGTAGAAAGGAACCTCATACAATTTCCAGACTTTCCTAGGAATGACTACAGATAACATTTTACTTTGACAATAGAGTCAGCTTTATCTAAATGGAAGTTCTAGCTATGAAGGTAATCTGAGAAGTTTTTTGGCTCTCTTCTTGTGAATAATAATCTTCTCAAGTAGCCGGTGCAAGGCTCACCATTGATATTTCTGGTGACACATTAGTGATTTTGGGTGGAAAACAAAAATTCAGAAAGGAAAAACACTAAATATTTAAACATTAAAGAAAGACCTAGATTTGTATAAAGCAGTTAGAGCAAGACACATCAGTTTCACAGCATAGGTTTACCATCTTGATAGATTTCTGTCAATAAATGCAGGTTTCAGGCCATCAGAGACACAAACTGGATTGATGTAGACTCACTGTGGAGTTCAACTCTGTTACCTTTTAGTAGTGCTGTCAGGATAGCTAAATCAATATCCTGGTGTCCTTCCGATCCCATGCGAAAAACTGTGATCTGCAATGTTAAAAGACAATACCATTATTGAAACCAGTATAATTAAAAAAAAAACTTAAATCAGGGTAGCATGACTCGAACCTTAAAATGTCTTGATGACGATGAGATATTCTTTATTCACTTTACAAGAAGTTTATTAAATAGGATTAATATACAGTATTTTTTGTGACATAAAATTTGATAAGATAGAAACTGTATTAATGATCATAGGGAATAAAGGTGTTCAGTGACACTTACAGGGTGAAATTAGAGACGAATGAATGTTCTTGTATTAGAGTGACATTAGACTTAGTGTTCACAATAGATTATGGGGAAGATTAGGGTGTATTGTGAGTGTAGACCTAACTGATAGCATATGGTATAGAATAAATATTTTCAAGTGATATTGGAAACCTATTCAACCTTTTGACTTTATTTAGGAGAGAGTTAGATAAATAATCTAAGAATTATGCTTCTAACAGGTCCAGGAACATCTTCAGCTGAGTATGGTCAATGACCTATCACTCTAAGTTAAAGGCTCTGAGGCAGTGAGGTGAGATACTCAACTCATAAACAACAAGAATGAATATAGTCCAGCTGTTCTTCCTAGTCAGATTCACTCTTGGTTAAGACTGCACTGAAACATACAGAAATATAAATCCCCTTGCTCCTTTTGTTGCCATAGCAATAGCTGTTTTTGAACCTCTGCTTCTTATGAAGAAACAGAGATTGCAGTTTTTACTAGTGCTTTTCCTTTACTCATGAAAACTATGTCATCATTTTGATCTGAATACTTGTTATCTGGTTTTTCTTTTGTCAGTATGGACTGCCTCAATTCCTTTTTTTAGAATAAGTGATATCTTTAATTAGGAATTGCATAAACATATTTACATTCATATTAAGCAACATAGCTTGTTTCCATATTCCTAGATTCCTACTCAAACAGCACTGAACTGCAGCAGCATCTGATACACAGCAAACATCAGGGTACAAAGAGCTGATGTCTCCACCACAGAAGGAGATACACAAAGTCTGAAGGCCACAACAGAACTTTGGTGATAAGCTTCAGTTTGGCAGCTGAAGAGTGCTGCAGAGCATATCCCTGGAAATCCAGTGCAGCCCTCCTTTAGCACCTATTCTACCTTCATTTGATCCTAGAGCTCCAGGAGTTTCAGAGGCTTTGGCATCTGTGAAAGTAGTACAGCATCTTGGAGGCTAAAAAGCAAACTGGATAAAGTAATGAGAAACTGGCTTAGCTCAATTAGTCAATTGAGTTAGGTGATATCTAAAACAATTAATGTAAGAAATTACTTATATTAGGCCACCTCCCCAGTTAAAGTACACTATTTTCAAGTTAGGCTTAGTTTGATCCTTCAAAGATCCTTCCTATGCTTGATATAAAGCATAAATGATATTTTAATTAAGTGTTTTCTCTCACTCTCTGGAATTTACAGATATTTCTGGCAAACTACTTGAGGTCTGTCCCCATAGCACAACTTTAGAATGGCATAGAATATAATAGATTTAGAATAGGAATAGAATAGTAACAGAACAGATTATTTCACTTGGAAGAGGCCCTCAACAATAATCTAGTCCAACTGCCTGACCATTTTNTTTAGGAGCCTGTTCCAGAGTTTGGTCACTTTCTCATAAAGAAATGTTGCATGATAATTTTCCCAATTTTTTTCTATTTCCTCAATGACTGGTAATGAAGCTCTCCCTGCAGTGCAGGCAGTCTGCCCATAGGTAATGTGAGTAGAAATACACATTTCTATGCATGCCTCATCTAAAAAAACACAATCAGTATGTGAGCTGATGAGATCAGACCCTTGGCTGTACATGGTCATGATGAGCTTCCCATGCCACAGAAGACAAACTTAGAGGTAGCATGAAATGGCAAAATGTCCTTCTCTGTCTTTAAGGCCTCAGGCAAGCCAGTCTGCACACTGGGGACTGAATGTACTGGACAACAGAGTTTGGAGATGGAACAAACAACATCTCAAACTAAACACATGATCAGTGAACTCCCAGCTTAATAAAAAGTAATCATATAAATTGCAAGCACTGAACAGCTTATCACCACAGGAAAATTAAAGAAAGTACTTTTCATATATTGGACCACATATAACCTTAAACTTCCAATTTCTTTTTCAAGCCTCTTCTCTGCATGCATCAGAAAAATAAACTCACTTCAGCAGAACAAAGTTGCTATGTTAAAAATAAAATGGAACTATGTAAATTAGTTACATTAGAATAAAAAGGCTGTCTTTCCACATCAGCTATTGCTTTATTATTATTTTTAAGAGGCCTAGCATAATTCAAGTAGTAGAATAAAGAAGACAAATAATTGGGGAAAAAAGATGGAAAATGAAGGAGTGCTCAGACTCACTAGAATTATAATTTTGGTGTCATGTCTGAGACTGAACTAGAATTTCAGATGGAATCAAGGAAAATTATGATACTTCATAAAATCACATAATCATAGAATTTTTTAGTTTGGAAAAGACCTCTAAGATCATCCAGTTCAACTATTAACATATCACTGCCAAGTCCACCACTAAACCATGTGCCACATCAACTCATCTTTTAAATACGTCCAGTAATGGTGACTCAACCATCTCCTTCGACAGCCTGTTCCAGTGCTTGACAAGACTTCAGTGAAGAATTGTTTCCTAACATCCAATCCAATGCTGCATCTGGTGCAATCTCAGGCTGTCCTCTTCCCCTGTCACCTCTTACCCGGGAGAAGAGACCAATCCCTGCATCACCAAAACTTCCTTTCAGGTAGTTCTAGAGAGTGATAAGGTCTCCCCTGAGCCTCCTTTGCTGCAGGCTAAACACCTCCAGCTCCTGCAGCTGATCCTCATCAGATTTGTGCTCCAGACCCTTCCCCAGCTCTGCTGCCCTTCTCTGGACATGCCTCAGCACCTCACAGAATCACAGAACCACAGAATATGCTGAGTTGGAAGGGATCCACAAGGACCATGGAGTTCAACTACTGGCCCTGCACAGGACATTCATAGAAGTCACACCATGTGCCTGAGGGCATTATCCAAAAGTTCCTTGAACTCTCTCAGGTTTGGTGCTGTGACCACTGCCCTGTGGAGCCTGTTCCAGTGCCCAAACACCCTCTTAGTGTAGAACCTTTTCCTAATACCAGCCTAAACCTCCCCTGACACAACTTCAGACCCAAAACTGATCCCAGGACTTAGGTGTGGCCTTATCAGTGCTGAGCACAGGCGACGGTCACTGCCTTGGTCCTGCTGGCCACACTGTTGCTGATATGAGCCAGGATGCCATTGGCTTTCTTGGCCATCTGGGTACACTGCTGGCTCACGTTCAGCTGGCTCTCAGTGAAATGCTAACTTAATCTCAAAATGCTCTGAGTTTAGGACCTCAAAGACTTAGCTGGCACTGCGAAATTCTGTCTTTTCTGAAGGCAGATAATCTTTTAGGCAGTAAGCAGATATGCCCAGCCTCTTGCTAGTTTAGATTTACTGTCACTGTCTATAGCTGCATTCTCTCTGTGGCACACACACTCCTCCTGTTCGAGGTAACTGAACTTTTGTCCAGGCAGACACTCAGCAAATAGGAGTGACTGAAGGTAATCCTGTAGTGTGAGGCTATCAGTGAGAACACAGCACCAGTCCCCAAAAAAGAGTCTGGGCTGAAAAGCAGAACACAGCAGAAAATCTGAATGTGAATCAACCACTTTACACTACATATATCTGCAGGGCCGTTTGAGCTATCCATACATAGCAGCTGGCTGGGTGGCATCCATCTCTCCTCCAGCACGATGCCTCTCATGGTTATTCCTTGACACTGAGAGATTTTTTACCTTGCACCAGATATTGGCTGGTTGATAAAAGGCATTTTTCTGCAAGCATGAAAGGTTTAAAATACATATAGCAACCTTAATTTCTGTAGTCAGAGGCATGAAGAAATGCAGACACGTCCTAAAGTATTTATGCAGAATTTACACTTAGAAATGTCCCATATCTTTAGGTTTTAAAAAACCTGTCTTCCTGATCTGCTGGAGATCTCTTGTTCTGGTGTTTCATTTTCCCTGAGTTAACAGGTAAGGATTTTATGTTTGCCATGTGGTCAGCTAACTCCAGGAGTCATTAATGTATCTCACAACCTGCCAGCACTACTCACAAGTGCATTGGTGGGTGAATCTCTGCAGAGGACTGATAAGCTACACACTGGTGGTGTTACAAGAGAACATTGGCTGGAGCCCTGTTAGAATGGGATACAGAAACTACTGTACTAAAAACAATGCTGTGCTAAAGGAAAATATCTGGGTCAGCAAGCTCTACTCCCAGCTGCCTCTTCCTGGATGATTGTCTTCCATCTCGGTAGATGCAAAAACCCCAGAAAATTAAACGCTTGGAAACCCATTTAATAACTCATTGCTAAGAAAAAGTGAAAGCCTTTCTTCTTTGAGTGAAGAGGAAGTGCCCAAGAGCTTTTCACCTACCTACTGTAGACCTTTTAAGCCTGTTGTTGAGTTGTACCCTCTGAACAACTTTAGTGGAAAAAACATACAGAAGGGAGAACAACCTAGTAAGGTGTTCATATGGAATCCAGGACATTTAATAAGACAAGAATCCCAAGGTGCTTGTGTTAAAAAGTAAAATATGCCAAAGACTTGCTTACAAATCAAAAGGAAACAAGAGGGTAAGAGTTGCAGCTTTAGTCAAACTATCACAAGACATTTTTCTGTATTGCTGTGAAAAAGGGAAGATTAGTTTAAAAAGAATTTTCTCTATGCTGCTCTGTTTCACATTGTAACTATGAAAATGTTTCCTATTTTTCATAGGAGCATTGTGTTAGAGAGTAAAACTACCATTTACCCTACATTTACCCGACACAGCTCTTTCTTTTGAGCCAAAACCCAATTTACACCCAAAAAAGAAAAAAGCACAAAATCAAGCACTCTTTTTTTCCCGTAGAGATTTGGGTCACATTATTACCTCTGTGTACCTGGTATTTTCAATTGTTGGTGTTAAAATCAATTATTTTAAAATAACATTTTTTTCTCTTCCTCTGCCACCCCATTGGGTATTTCAGGGATGGTCTTTTTCTGATTTCCTTCTTTCTTTTCTCAGCGTTCACACTATTTACAGGCTTGAAATGACTTTTTCAGGTGATTTTCTTAGTTGTCTCAGTGAGCAACTGTGACTTCCAACAGAAAGCATTTTTTAAAAAGAATTTTCTTTTCTTCTTTTCAAATATAATAGAAGCTGGTGTTAGCATTCCTTATGAACACAAAATTGTATCACACTGCACTGAAGAGATAGATCTTCAGACAGACATACCTCAAACAGGCAAATGAACCATCAACAAAGGTTGCCCAACAATTTATGAAGCAGTTAATAGGCAAATGGGTTTTTGCTAAATGTCTTGATTTCTTTTAGTGTACCCATAGTGATCTACTTGCAAAATACAGCAGCAGATACTTTCAAAGCTGGGGGCAGCTGGACTCCTTTCAGATGGAGGTGCTTGGAACCCAAGAGTCAAATTTTGTTATCATGAATTACCTCTCATTTCCCTCCACAAAACCTACCTGAGTAAAATGCTTGAGGTTTGCCCTTAAAAGAAGGAAGACACATGTGGTCTCCTGCCCCCAACTAAGCCTCCCCCCAAAACAACAAACCAACAAACCACAAACAAACAAACAAATCCAGCAACAAAAACCGGGGAAGGTCTGCCCTCTACCTTATTGCAGATTTTACTGAAGTATCTTAAGGTGAACAGGATTAACTTTCAGGAAAAGAAACTAGCTGCATCCTCATTCTGCCCAGGAAAATGTGTTAGGAAATCACTCAGCCAAAACGGACCTTCTTTGCAAGCAGGATTACAGCACACTGTGACAGCTGCCAGCAATAATTACAGTCCAGCAGGGCAGAAACCTAATTTTCAGGCAGAGCAAGTAGAAAGCAAGCAAAAACCAAGAACATGGAGTAAAGAAGAGCAGCAGGATAGAAAGCAAGGTGGGAGGAGGCGGGAGAGGAAGCAGAAGGAAAGTATTATCAGACCTTGGACTCTACCAAAACACCTATTTTGAAACTGCTTTGCTCTCTGTTTATAATCTGTTCCGTCCTTGTTTGACAGATTACTTTTTCTTTCCTTTTCTTGCACGCAGTTTTTGGCTCAGCAGGGTTGGTTTAGCCTTACATGTTTCATTCATTCTTTTGTTTTTCTGCCTTCATGCTGATACTGCATTGAGCTGCCAAAGGCAAAGTCAGGTAACATTATTTTACCTTAGAGCAGTGAATACCAAACAGACTTTCGCTAATCATTTACACTGAGAGACAGAGATAGTACACTGCCATGAGAGATTTCCCCAGTTCTATATGAATGTAAAAGCAGGTTTCACTTAGACATATAATTTGCAGCTGTCCATGTATAGTCCACAGTGACACCTACTAATCAAAGGACCAGCTAAGACAGGGATACCTCAAAAAAAAAAAAATGCTGAGGAGGGAAGATGTTGTTGGACAGGAGGAAAATGTGATCATAGGTGAGACAATCCCTGAAATGGTAGGAGCACTGAGGTGCTTTAGAGGACAAGGAATTGTTTGTAGTAGGTGGTAATGGGTCCTAAACCAAAAATTTCTGAATTCTTCAAACTTGTTTTCCCACCCTCAAAAAATGTTCACACTTCTGTCCCTTTCTTATCTGGGTGTCCTGGGTTGAACTATATTCTATCACCATCATGAACTGTTGAAACCAGGTGAGGCAGTGCTCTCTGCCTCCCCCACTCTGGATTATCTTCTGTCAATGGCCCATCAGCGCCTTGCCCATGACTCACAGATAACTCCCGCCTGGACTATCTCCTCTTAATGGCCCATCAGGCCTTATCACATGACTCACCATCCCATTGTGAGATGCTCTGCCCAGAGGGGGGAACCAAGCACTCCTTCTGGGATATAAGCTGAGACTCTGAACATCACAGCAGTGCTTACCTACTGGACTCCCAGAGGACAAGGGCTACTGCTGGATCTTCAGACCCGTTTTTCTACAGGATCACCGCTTCAACAGAACCACTCTGCTTGGACTGCAACCACCATAGGGTGTCAGGTTGTATTCTGTTTTTGTCAGTGTTCTTGTATTACTGCATTTATTTATTTATTTTAATTTTTTTTCCCTATTAAATTATAATTCTGACTTGTGATCTCCCACTGGTTTGATTTCAAACTAGTACACTGGGTGGAGTAGACATATCATGTGTGAAGAGGACAGGACTTGTGCAGAAGACAGAAGCAGTTCTAGTGCCCATATTAGCGAGTCATAAGACACAAAAGTTTGTTTTGCTTTATAGAATGCTTCCTAAGCCATCCTAACTGTGCCACAGTTTGCCATATTCAGGCCTAGCTGGACATATAGATGATCAGCTTTCATCAACATGAGCTGCTGTGCATTAGACAGTATGTAAAATTTTGTACTTGGCACGGCAAAGTTGATTTTACCCCTAGAATGAGAAGCAAGAGCAATAGATAACAATAATCAACCGCAGTTCCTCTTTTTATACCTTTACTAGCCAAAAAGTGAGTCTTTCCCTCCTAACATGGCACTTTTTTTCCCCTAGGATTTATTCTGAAAACTCAGAATAAAGAGATGAAAGAGCTTATTCTGTTTGTGGTCATTGTAAGGGGCCAGGATTAAATTTGAATAGCTATGCAGTGCAAGGCTGTACTTGGTATTTATTCTAGAACACGTGAACATTTATTTTTTTACAGTATGGTTAACCTCAACCACTTCAGAATATGAAGAGTGATCTGAAATATGCTCAGATCTTTAGCATGTGTTTGTTTGGAGAGTGAAAAACCATCAAAACCAGAGGGAGAGTGACGTGCACATCTGCACAGAAACATGTTTTACCCTTTGTCATGAAGGAGACAAGAGATGAAGAAGAAAAATAATTCTTTAAACCTCAAATTGACCGCATCTGACTAGACAATGGATAGCTGAAGATGAAGGGAAAAGCCAGGACAGCAGTCATGAGAGCAAATAAAGCATCAGCTGTGCTTGCTTTACAAACTTAGTATTCTAAGAATGCTGCAAATTATTCATGTTTTTAGAGATGTAATATTTTCCTCATCATCACTTCATTATGACATCAGGAGAAAGTATATGGTGCCTTAAAATATATTCAAAGTGACTTTTTTTTAGCTACCTCCAGAAAAATTTTTAGCGTCATTAAATTTCACCTCTGACATATAAACTTTTCTTATGCATCTCAGTTACAGAAGTCAGAATAAAACCTCTCATTTTCTAAAAAAATGCAGATGCAATTGTTGTGCAGCGTGAAAGTCCCTTATTTTAGAACACAGGCTGGTTCAGCAAAATAGGCAATTATTTCCAGACTACATTTTGATATTTATAATTTAGCTAGGCCTATTTAAATGTTTCAGAGAAAAATTGCCCTGAAAATGAAAACGAGACTTTGATAGAAAAAAAAATTAAAGGAGATCAGTTATGCAAAGTGTCAGAATGGTTCCGACAAGCAGGGAAAGCATTTCCCTTTTTCTTGGAAGGAATAATACTATTTAAGACGGGAAACACTGCTTGATGTGGAGGCATAACGAAGATCAAAGTGAGCAGGTGAGTCAGTGGGTCATACGGCAGAAGAAGAGGGATGGCCAAATGAGAGGAAATTCAGGAATAGAAAGATAAGAGAGAATTGTGTTTAGGGGAAACCTAAATTAAGTAGTTCGCTATTTTGAGTAGTACAAAAGAGAATTCCAAATGAGGAAATATGAGGGTGCAGATATGAGGGGAGAAGTTTGGATTTTGGTTGCAAAATTTTAAAATTTTACAGTCCTTCTACATTGTGCCAGCACTGCAACATTTCATGTTTTAATTTGATTTTTCATGGACTCAAAGTCTAGTAAAAAGCAGGGAACAAGCAAAAAAATCAGCGCTTATAAGAAAGGCAGCGATTCTGCAATTGAGGAGCCAGCAATTGACAGGAGTTGCTGTAAATGTTTGGCTTCCCCTGTATTTGGTACCTTTTTTCCCAGACTGGACATCTGAGACACCCTTAATGACTGCAAGAACAGGTTATGAAATTGTCACAGCTGTGTTCTGTTTTTTTAAAAAATTATATTTTATGATGTGTACATACTGTTTAAGTCCTACAGTTTTACCAACATTTTAGAATAGAATGTGCATATTTTCCAGTGGCATTAATGATCAAAAATGTTTTGGTAGTAAATCCATTTATTATACCCTACACAACAGGTTTCATACTGGTACATTAGGACATTTCACTGCCTGAATTACCAGTCCTTGATTTTAATGTTGTCAATATATGAGCAAATTGTAGGTAACAAACAAAAAATTGTAGGTAACAAAGCATATACACAGGGTAATAAAAGTCAGACATTGTGCCTTAAATCGTTGGGCTGTGCACATCACAGTCTGTGAAGTTAAGCAGAGATGGGATTTCATGTAGACTTGCAGTGTAGAAACTTGTTAAGATCAGCCAAAAAGAGAGAAATGGTTTTAACTGTTGAGATAGACAATTTCATTCAAACATCGGTGTAATCCAAGCCCCTCCATTACCATGATTCAGAAAAGAAATGTGGAGGAAGTGCAATGTAGTTCTTGCAACTTCCTGCAACTCTTCCACTATAGAGAGAGTTCTTGGAGGTATTGGCAAGATACTGACATAATAGATGTTCTTCTGAAACACAGAAGTCACAAGTTATGGAGGAAGTTCATTGCTGAGATGGATCCTCTGGTACTCTAAGAAAACAAGAATTCAGTTTGGTCATTCCCGTTGCTGTATACCTTGAAAAATTGCGTCATGCAAGTCATGGCCCTAAAAAGTACTGCTTGCAACACTTACATGCACACATATATCTTCTAATCTGAACTGAAAATGCTGACCTTAGAAAGAAGTATTGTGAGTTGATTGGGTGGCAACAGTATTAATACTGGGGACTGCTGCTCCATGTTAAGCTTCAATTTCTAGTTTTCCTTTGCAAAGTTTTCAAATAGTCTGACAGGACATAGGTGTTTTGCTATAGATGATGCAGACATATGCCTATTCTGTATTAATGTTGACAGTGTCATGACAACACGGAGAGACCAAGCAGCAAAAACAGCCACAAACCATTAGTTTCTTAGCTGGTTTGCTGGTGAGACTGAACAGGCAATACTTGGAGAAGGCAGCCCACTTATTGTGAGATATTCCCGTAGGACAGTAACTTTGCAGTTTCTGCTTTCTCTACAGAAACCCTGCATCTCATACAGTGAGCTCCTTGTCTGTGACTGAGATATCATAACTGTAATGAATGGGTCTCTGTGCCCCATGTGAAGCCACAGAAAGGATAATTTTATTTTCTAAGAAAGACAAAAGAAATTATGACATCCCAGACAAAACAGAGTCTGGCAGTAAAAAAGGTTTCTGAACCTTATCATGGAGTGAGTACACAAACTCCACTGAACCCTTCCAACTCCCTGACTGCAACAATTGGTTTAAATTATCTAATATGGAATTTGCTGTGTCACCAAGTACTGCTTTGCCTTCAATTTCCTTACAGAGCTATATAACAATTCAGCATGCATTTCCCAGTATTACCTGTTAATAGTGTAAATGGGGTAATGGATATTTTCACAAGCTTGTGTTTTTAGAGGGAAAAGTAACATTCTAAATTTATTTCTGTAGCTGTAATTTTAACCACAAAATATGTAGGAAGATAGGAGATGAAAACATTGGTAATGAGTTGCATTAGTATCCACCAGATGACTTCACTGTATGCGCCAAATAAAACAGAAAATGTCTGCTGACTGAGTGTAAGCAACAAAAGGAATACTGGTCTTTGCAGACATGCTCCAGATGTAAAGATGGCACAGCAAAAGTTTGGGATAGACCCAATAACTGACTAAATTGCACACTCCTGCTTCAGTGGTAGGTCTGACATTTTTGTACTTTCTGTTAGCAGATGCCCTACCTCACATTATGGTAGTTGAAAAGCAGATGCTATGATCAAAAGCTTTTCCAGGGTTCAGTGTAATATAACAGCTGTCTTTGGGGAGGTTTTTTTTTTTAATTATTATGTCTTTTTTTTTTATATATAGCTCTTTTTCTTGTGAAAGTTGTTCTCTGAATTACTGAAATGAAAAAAATACTCCTAGGATTAGTTTTTGTTCTCTGTGGAGTCAATGACTTACTTCAGCTAACTTAATCTGGCTTCTTGGCAGCTGAAAACACAAAATATGGTCTTAATTCTTTAGCAAAAAAGCAATCAGGTACAGTTTGCAGGATTAAAGCCACTACTCATTATCTTAACACTTAGAGAAGTAGAACCTAAGTACTAGACTAATCCTACTGATTTGTATGGGTTGGAAAGGAGGTTTAACCTTCACTAAAATTACTATATTTGCACAGTCAATCCTGAAGTTCATTAGCACATCAATTTGGACACAGAGGATGAATTATCTTGAGTACACTTTATGCTGGAAATCTCACAGGATGTTTCCAGGAGAGAAACAAGAGCTGTTTTAGCAACCGGCAGGGCGGTAGTTACATGATGCTTTCCTGCTCCAAATGCCTGCTGCCAAATTATATGCTGTTCACAGCAACTATGCTCCTGCAAGAGCTACAGTTGACTTTTACTATTTGAGAAGCCACCAAGCCCTCTTCAGCCTCCTTTCTAAGAGAAAAAATTACATCAGCATTAAAAAAACATTAGCTGAAGTGATTTTACTGTTTTTGAAGAAAAAATTCATTAGAAAAAATAGACCTAAATGAACTTCTAACCTCTGAGAAGAGCCAAAGAAATCAAGTGACAATACGCTAGTAAATTCTTTAAAGTTCATCTGATTTAGCTATTATTTAATTCAGATCAAAGTGTATGCTAATAAACAGTTGCAGCCAGTATGTTATTAGGATATAAATTCACTGAGCTTGCACATCCAGCTGAAAAGCACAACGATTTTTTGCAGCCAGTATATGATCAAGACAAATTCTTCCCTGTATAAACTCTTACAGAAACATGGAGAGGTTTGCCATAGTAGCCTTTTCAGTCACACAGAACTGACGCCATCAAAGATCAATAAGCATTATTTGTAGTCCATATAGAAAAGAAATTGTTACATCACTGTGAGATACTGGAATGTTAGTGGTTAATGACTCAAACAATTGACCACTTGCAAAAGCAGAGGATTCCCTGCTGATGATGCTCAGTGAACAAGTAACTGCCCAGGTACTGAGGAGGTGCACACCCATCTCTGGACAGTACAGCTGCGTGTTGAACAAGATGAGGGAAGAGGTTGAAAGGAGGCAAACCCTGTCTCCTGAGGTAGGATAGTGCTTTTTATAATACTCTTACAAAAGTAGCTCAGCTTCCCATGCAGCCTGAAGGTATCCATCCCTTCCGAAATTTGACTCAACTACACTGAATTAAGAGACAGCTGTACCACTGAGTCCCACAACCCACAGTAGTACATCATCTGTGTAAAATCTCCCTGTTCCAGCGGAGGTACCTGGGCATTCCCACTGAGCCTGAGCGTAGTATTAACCCACAGGACTTTGTGTTTCATGGGCTTCCCCCAGCCCAGACAGATCAAGACTGCAACCATTGTTTCAACCAACAGACATAGAAATTGCAACAATCAAGTCTCATCTCTGGATCCACAGGTAGAGAATACCCACCTTTCTAATCTTATCCTCTCTTTCACTATCTTTCCCTTATACATATTCTTAAGCGTTAATTTTTATGCTTTTATATTGTTGCATTTCTAACCAAATCGCCTACATTTTAAAATTTGCCAAGTATCTTATTCTACCTTAATGTTCTAAAGTTTGAAGTAGAAGTTTGATATTGAACTTCCCAAGAACTTTGGGTTTTTTTCCCCATGCGCTGCTCAGAGTAAAGGACTCTTTCCCAAGTGGACCAGGGCATAACAATGGCTTAACAGCTTCCCAGTACTTTGTGCAAGTAACCATTAAGAAGAGTCAAAGCCCTGCATTTGTATGGCAATAATGGGATTTGAATATTACCCTTACAAGGCAGCCTTCTCATGCACTCTTTATTTTGGGAAAATTGGGGTCCATTTCTGTTTGAAAGAAAAGCACAATAAATAGCAATCACCTGCATGATGCAGGTTGTCTTGGTCTCAGCTCAATGCACTCATTTACAGTATGACATCTGCTTTGTTTCAATCTGACAGCACCAGGGCTTCAAGTTACACGTTAAGTCATCTGAAACATCCTACAGCCATACATATCAGCAGAACAAAGCTGAAGAAAGGTCTACAATCTCCCCTAGCAGCCATCATGATTGCCACAGCAACCATACACTGTGCTACAGGAATAACAGCAAATAGCATAGGCAAGAAGGAAATATCTATTACTTGCTGCCATGAGCTGGAGATGGGATTTTACCACTTTTCTTTCAGCAGGAAACGAATCAAATTGTATCTCTTGCCTCTACGTGGAAATGTGTTCCAGGAATGAATGGATGCACACAAACTTATGCCCACCAAACATGCTCTCCTCGTTCTGCCATTCCTGCTTGTAATGCAGCAGTAGGCACTATCAGATCACTTAATGTAGTCACTGAAACTTCAGATATTCAAGGAAACAAATTTAGCAGAAAATGGCCGTGGTAGTAATAAGAAAACAAACTTAGCCAGCAGGTGGCACACACTTTACTGCTGGAGTTAATGCACCATTTTTTATTACTCAGGTGCTTAGATTGGACCTATCTTGATTCACAGCAATTTCCATTTACTATAAAATGGATAAAAGATTAGGTGTATTCACTCTCAAAACACTATTTGGGAATAATTAAGTTTTACGACAAATGCTTCTTACTGCCACAAGTGTGGTTGTTTTCAGGGACACAGACCTTTCTGGCTTGCCAAAGTGGCATTTTCCTGTGGCTGCCCAATGAAGCTCCATAGACAGACCCACGCAGCTTGCTGGAAAGCACATCCTGGCTTCAGAGAAATTCACATCATCATTCGTGAAAAAAGCACTCCTGAAACATGCCAGTCTAAGCTGCTAAATGAAGTGTTCCCAACAGAACAGAGCAGCCTGTATTTGTCAGAAAACTCACACAGCAGAATTACTGTCTTGAAGGGAAATACTAAGACTAATGTGTTTATTGAGACAGAAGTAAATACTCCTTTGAATGCTGAAAACAGACTTCTGAGCTACCATGTGTTTTTCAGGGATGACCTGAAGTCTCCTAGCCTGCTTCCTGACTACCTAGCTTTGGTATGCCCTCATGCTCCTATTTTAGGAATGTCTTGGCATAAACTTTTTTAGAGAATTCTATGTAAATGTGACAATAGGGAATCTCCATAAACAATCTATAAAATACTATCCTACCCTTGTAATCTACACTTATATGTATGCAGACATGCATAGTCTACTTCATTTTAACTAGATTTTTATACCATAGCCCTCATTGAGCACCTTGGTCCTAATACATTTCTGAACAAAACTTTGATGCTTGTAATGTCAACTCAGATGTATACCATTTCATAAAAAATATTCATTGAATTGAGAAGTGAAAATTGCTCTGTCTTGCAAATCTAACAGACCTAGATCACTTCTCTTCTAGGGCCTCACCTTGCCATTCAGCATGTGCACTTCAGATTTTATTCAACAAAAAATTTAAACTCAATCAAGTAAATGAAACATTACACATAATAATGATGCCTCCTGGGCACACAATTCAGAGACCATTATTTAAGAGTGAAATTCAAAATGTCAGAATATGAAAAATCTTATGTTCTGAGAAAAGAGGTAATTTTTGCTATGATTATTCTTTCCCCCTGGCTACAACACTTGCATCAGATTTATATAAGAAATGCCAATTTTCTCACACATTTTAAGCAGGTAGAGCAGGAACACCTGTTTCCAAGAAAGCTTTTTGTTCCTTGCATTTTATTTTCTTTCTCCTCATTCGTGATTCAGCTGTATTGATGTACCTTACGAGCATCTTCCTGCCTGTACTCTGTTTGCACTCAATTATTTAGTGGCACACAGTAATAAGACAAGCCTCTCCTGCACTCCCTACTTTGTTGCCTCTCAATTCAGCATCCACAAAATCAGACAGGCAGGTACACTGACCACTGACCTAGGGAAAACAGTCATGATCAATTTAGCTGCTGCGGAGCTCTCTGAGACAATCTGTTGCATCTTCCTTCTGTTTTTTTGAGGGGTTGCTCGGACTAATGATGGTCAGTTCATTAAGAGGTGTTTTGCCTTATGTACAACCAAATCAGAGGGTCAAGCTTGAGGATGGACAAAAGCTGGGACAGATGTGGCAATATGAAACATATGGCTTTGTAGGAACAGGGAAGTCACCACTCACTCCAGGCAGTACTTCACAACCCCAAGGTCTTCCATTTCCTCTGATTATGCTGCCTGAAGCACCATGAGCACCACATTTACATGCATATACAAGATTGCGAGTTTTACAGGAAACCATCAGAGTAGCAACCTCACCTCAGACATAAAATCTTTCTAGCATACCAATGTTAGAATTAGCTAAGTACAACTGAGGTACCAGGCAGAAACCACTGTTCTAATGTATACTCTTTATATATGGTTAGGCCTGTGTTAAAATTCAAAATCAGAATACTCAATTTTGAGCACACCATCTCCTAGCTAATAGCTCTTCACAAGATTAGTAGGTAGAGAATGTCAGTGGTGATGGATGTTGCATATCTGCAAAGAAACTTGTAACAAACACACAACCATGCTTGGAATAAAAATCTTGATGTGAATACTGCAGACAAAATCTTCACAGTTATTTTTCAGTAGCAGGGTTTGTTCAAAGCCTGATGATCTGTTCTGGATTTAGATGTCTGGAATAATCAAGAAATGTATTTTTCTAGTCTAGATAATTCAATGTCTGCCTTTGCTTTCTATCCTTTGTTCCTTCTACATTTCTGCCTTTGTGCCCCTACTCCTTCCTGTCTCCCTTCCTTCCTTCCTCCCTTCCTCCCTTCCTCCCTTCCTCCCTTCCTCCCTTCCTCCCTCCCTTCCTCCCTNACCACTACTACTACGGAAATAGCCACAAAATAATTAATGCTGTTACCCTAAGAAAATTCTCTCTGCTAATCACTGATCAGAAATGTTACAGCAAATTCACTTTAGGGCACTATCATCAACCTGGAGTTCCCAGAAGCTGTGATGTGAACCAAATCCAAATCTTAGAAGAAAGACTAAGTTATAAAATTGAAGCATGTCTGTCCAGTCAATTTGTGACAAATAAAAGCCCCCAGAAACAAATTCCAAGTTTTTTCAGTGTGCTTTTTCTTCAAAAATATTTCTGCAAAAGCAGCCTCATTTATCTCCCAGAAATTGTTGAAAGAGCTTGTGTTCTTCAAGACAGTACAAGCACTAGTTCAAGGCATAGCCTTGCCACGGCAGAAGACAGGCCTCAGAGACAAGCTGCTTTCCTTTAATGTCACTTATCTCCACAGTAAGGCAAAAGCCCTAGTGATACTTGTGCATCTCTGCAGCACCTTTTAAATATATTCCTGGGGACAGATGCATAATTATGCCTTCTTCTGCTTTCTGTAGTTGAATGAGGTAGAATTTTAGTCATGATATGCCTGAGGATGACTGAAAAGTAGTAATATCCATATTCGACTAGCTGGATTCTACAAGGTCAAAGGAAATGTAGAGGAGTTTACAAAAGGGAACAGATCTTGCATTAAGGGAAGAAGGGAACAGAAGTTGCATTAATCACTTTAAAAGCAAAAATACTGAGTAAAGCAAACAAAAGTCAGCATGATACCATTTTAGAGTCTGGGTCATAGAGGTCAGATTTGTGATACCTTCCAACAGGCACATAAAAGACTTGACCAAAACAATGCACTGGACTCAACATACCAGCTCCCTCTTCTTCATGCACTCCATGAGGATAATGAAGAGGTGCTGTGCCTGGGTTCGGGTGTATGTGAAAGTCTTCTGGATGGTAACTAGCAACTGGTCCCTCAAAGACTCGTTGATAAGTCTGAAATTCAAAAAGAAAAGATTAAGTAACAAACCAGACATGAGGGAATGTTGTAACTTCATTTCAACTGTTTTCAGGGACAAAGGTCAAAAAAATAAGAGTCAACAGATCACTGAATGTTGTTTAGGGCAGGTTTCAAGAATAGGAATTGCTGAAATAATCAGAGATAAATTGGAAAACTGTTCTAGGAAAACACGTTGATTATGCTGAGGTCCCTCTTCTACAAAGTTTTTATATCAGTTTCCACATATTACATGACAGAAGGTCATTCTAACTATCAGCTCCCTGGGATTTCCTAACAAAAACAAGAACCACACTGACAGTCTAAATTTGAGGGAGACCAACACTTCTAAGGAAACTGAAGACTCCTTTCTATCAGTGAGTTAGAAGAATTCAGCTCATAGTGAATTTTATAAAACTGGGAACATTTATGTTGTCAGTGGTTTTGATTTTAGCTTGAAAAAGTCAACAGTATCAACTCATCCTCCTGATGCTACACAGGACCTCATAAGAAAACAAACAAATGTCTCTGTTCTCCATTCCACTTAAAGAAAACACTTTGATTTTGGTCATGTCGATCTCCTAGGAGTTCAAGAGAACCCATTTTATATTCCTCCTCAGTGCTAAGGTCAGTACTTGCAAAAAGTGCCCCAACAGTAGAAATAAATAGTAATAATACATGAAATATTAGTACTTGAACTCTACCTCTTCATAACAAAAAGGCTGTTCTTCAGGACTTTCCTGGGTGAAACATTTCTGTTCTCAATGTCAATATTACAAAATAGTGGGCTCTAATTTATAAGACGTATCCTTTGATGCTTCTACACTACAGCAGTTTTCTCACTTAAAAATTATAACTGAATGTTTCAAATTAGCTAAGTTGGAATATTTTATGGGATAAGTCATCCAGTGGAGTGAAAATCAGAGAATCTTCATGTCTCATATTTTAGGCAGAAGATAAAAAAATATTTATTCCTGCAGCAACTGCAGAGAAATATCCGAAGCAGCAGGTATCTAAAAGCCATTGTTAGCCTACGGAAGCTGCTTTGGGAGAACCATGACTGAATTCCCAATTTTTTCATATTGTTGGTTAAAGTTGCCTGTACTTGTCTGCAGTGAAGAGGCACAAATGAGACTGCAGGATATTCATTATACAATTGAATTTCAAATCTGATTTCATTATCTAGTCTTTATACCTACAGCAAACATGTTGTTAGTAGAGGGGAAAAAATGGGAATGGGAAAGAAGTGTATGGGAGAATATAGAAGATCTGGAGAACAGAAGGCATATGTTCTCTATCACCTGAATTTGATTTTGGATGTAAATATTCCTGTTGAATAGTACTTTGACTTCACAAAGAAGCCTGGAAGGCATATGTCAATGTGTTTGGATTAAAATGAGTTCATGTGGGGTTTTAGGCCGTGCTGTGTGGATCACTGTTCTTTCTATTCCTGGCTTCTCCTGCTGTCTTCCACTTTACCACAGACTCCCCTTGAGTGGTGAGTCTACCTCTGCACTTCCTGTTTTCATCTAGGAGCAGTCTGGCCCTAGATGGGCTATTTCCTGGGGTACTGGAGAGGCAGCAACAATGCATCTACTGCTCATGCTTTAGGCAAGCACTCCTTCCCAGCAGCATGACCCACCTGCCTCACAGAAAGGCAACGCATGACGAGCTAAAATTTCCAGCCCTCTTGGTGGAAAACAGTGGAGCTGGCAGCAGAGGCCTTGCTGTGTGTGAATTATAAGAAAGATAACCTGACCTTCTGTACAGGAGCAAGGATGTTGCAAGCACATTGGGACATGAAACAAGATGTCAGAGTACAGGCAGAGATGTAGGACTCTGTGCTAAAGAGAATTAGCCTGGAAAAACTGCTACCCTGACAAGCACTAATATACTTTGAGTTGCAGATTTGTAGGTCATATATGATATAAATTCTGATTTTAGACTCTTAAAAAAAAAATGTGTTGGAAATTTGCTCTAATCAAATTGACACAGAATGGTGCTATCCCTGTATTTATAAGTGGTTCAGAACTATGCAATTTTCCATGAAATGAAGAAACAAAAGTGAGGCTATTCACAATGAACAAGTTTCCAAAAACCATCAACTGGAGAAGCTAAAGAGATTCACATAAATATCTAATTTCCTTTGGAAATTATAAATGAAAGTGAAGTACATGTAAGAGTATGAAATTAATATGAAAAAAATACATGGACTTAAAAGATTCTCAAATTAAAAATTTCAGAAAAAATTTCCAAAGTTTCTGAAATGTAAACCATTCTTCTTTTTTATAATAATCTAAGTCTCCTTAAAAGACGTGTAGAATCCAAATCTGAAATTTCATTTCAGAAATTGTCTCTCTTTCAGGCTAACACACACAGAAAGTAAGAAAAAGTTGTATTGAGCGAAAGCAGAATTGCATCCTGAGCAACCATCACTTTTCTGTCTTGAATTTAAGCTCTCAGAAACTCTGTATTAGCATAAGGTTAAGCAGCATTGTCTTGGGGTGACTATGATGTGTATCCCATGTTGCCTTCTCTACGCCCAGAAATGAATTTTGTGCCTTTCAGTGCCTTTAAACTGAGCCCGAGATGGGAGAGAAAGAAAACCGAGCCAGACAAGTGTTTTTCACAGCAGTTTTGTGCTCCAAGGTCTCTCTGGCTACTCCTCTCTGCTCTCTTCTGCTGCGGGGAGAGAGGAGCTGCTGCTGCTGCTGCTGCAGGGAGGGGAGGAAGCACCCTTCCTGCTTTCAGACAGCTCTCGGCTCTGGTTTTCTTCAGAGGGAAACGGAGAGTTAAACTTTGTTTCCCTGGGACTTGGGCTCCTTCTTCTTTTCTGGAACTGTGCAACATCACCAGAACAGCACCCGAGAGGCCTGGAGGGGCCTGTGCCCAAACCTCATCTCCGAGGAGGAGGAGAGAGACCGCACCCATAGGACTTTAAAATCTTCCAGGTTTCTCTCCACAGCGAGAGATTTTATTATTTAGCATAATTTTTCTTCTCCTGTGTGTTTGTTAAATGAATAGTTTTTATTCCTCTTTCACTTTCCTCTGAGGAAATGTTTATTTTCTCGAACCTGTTGCGGGGAGGGGTGGCTGTAACCTGCCTTCTTTTAAGAAGACATTCCCTTCAGAGCGTTTCCCTGAATTTGTCTCAAACTGGCATAAGCATGTAAAGCAAACTTCAGGTCAAAGACATAGAATTTAAAAACCCCCAGAATCAAGAAGTGCTTCCCTAACTACAGGTTAAGACATCTGTTGAAGTACTGGTGCTGAGAAACTTCCTGTAGTCATAATATGATTTATGCCGTTTTCTAGCCTCACTGGATGTTTAACACCTCCTTGGTCTGCAAATCTACATCAAGCCTGTTCAATATCTTTGTGAGATCAAAACCTTGAAGTGTTTTTGATCAGAAACAGAAACAATAATGGTGATTTTTCTAGTAAAGTAATCATAGCTTTGTGTGCGCTGAAATCAGTCGTATCAAGACTGTAACTTTTATTCCTTAGGAATCTATAAATGTTAGAAGGTAGCAAATCAAAGTTCCCAATTGTGTAACCCAGCTGGGACAAACACAAACTGTTCTATGCTATTAAAGGCCAAATCTCCGATGCAGACACCAAATCCAATTTGTGTAAAACAAGTAATTTCACAGATTACTGTGAGCAAAACAACTGAGACTTGCAGGTGGGGTGATAATTTATCTCCCTTGAAAACACAACCACATTTCTTACACACATCTTAAATACATGCTTTTTAAAATCATAGATTTCTAGTTTTGGATTAAGGGAAAAGAAATGGTCCCACTTTACCAGACTGAAACACTGCAATTATGACTTCCATCAAAGTCAGCATAGACTCAGTGCAGAAGAAGAGAGTATTTTTATCATCTTTCTGCTATGCTTCAGTTCTCAAACTATTTTGCAACATGACAATAAAATCCTGTATGGGGCATTTTGATGGCATGATGTCCTGAATTCCACTTTACTTGCCATGGAAAAAATACTGCTCCTGCCTAAACAAAATATGCTACAAAACAATAGTTTAACCTTTTCTTTTTTTCCCTTCCTCACGTAGTTTGAAACCATTCTTTCATTCCCTAAATACATAAAACATGCCCATTATCCTACCAGTCCAGGTGTAATCAGCTTTTTTTTTTTTTTCTTTCCCAGAGGTTCTGGATTGCTGATGGAATTTAGGTACCTAATGTCAAAAATCTGCCATCTAAAGTAGAACAATATACATTTACATTTATTTTCAGAACAAAAATTTACTCATAATTGTTTCCTAAGAGTGTGTGGGTATGTTTTGATTGTTTGTTTTCAGAAGACGCCAACCTTAGTTTGGACACATCAGATAATCAGAACTGAACAGTATGGCTTTACAGAAAAGTCAGGATCTTCAATTTTGAGAAAAGAAACCTTGCATAGGTTTAAGGAGTTAGTCAGTAGGACCCCTTGGGAAACTGCTCTCTGGGCAGAACTGCCCTGGGAAATTGCATTCGAGAAGCAGAACAGAGTTGGCAGATCTTAGAGGACACTTTCCATAAAGCACAAGAATGAGCCATCTTCAGGTGAAAGAAACAAGGCATGGAAGGCAAGAGACCATCATAGATGAGTGGAGACCTGCTGGTTAAACCAAAAAGAAAGCAGAAAATGCACCATCGGTGAAAAAGTTACAGGTAACATGGTCAGAGTTTAGTTATGCAAGATGGGTAAGAAAGCCAAGACAAAGAAGTAGCTGAACTTGGCAAGGGATACAAAGAAGAACAAGGAGGGCTTCTACAGGTATGTGAGTGAGAAAAGGAAGGTTGAAGAAAGCATTTACCCCATCTGGTAAGCAGGCTTGCCAACTGGCAATAATGTACAAAGAGAAGGCTGAGGTACTCAACAACTCAACAAAGCCAAGTGCAAAGGCCTGCACCTGGACTGGCACAGGCTGAGGGGTGAACAGATCAGAAGCAGCCTTTTGGAGAAGCACTTGGGAGGCTTGTCTGTGAAAGGCTGCACAAGAGCCAACAGTGTGCACTCACAGGCCAGAAAAACAATCGTGTCCTGAGCTGCACCCAAAGCAGCATGGGCAGCAGGGCAAGGAAGAGGATTGTATCCCTCTGCTCTGCTCTGATGAGACCCCAGCAGCAGTGCTGCATCCAGCTCTGGGGTCCTCAGCACAGGAAGGACGTGGACCTACATGACGAGGTCCAGAGGAGGCCACATTGTTAGTCAGAGGACTGGAGCACTTCTTCTATGAGAAAAAGCTGAGAGAGTTAGGGATGCTCAGCCTGGAGAAAAGACGGCTCTGAGGAAACCTTATTGAAGCCTTTGAGCACCTGTAGCTTGCCTGTAAGAAAGATAGGGACAAACTTTTTAGCAGAGCCTGTTGTAATAGAACAAGGAATGTTCAATGTTTTTAACACTAAAACCAGTGTTGACATAGATTAGATATAAAGAAAAAGACATTTACAATGAGGATGATAAAACACAGAAAGGTGTGGCAGAGAGCTGGTAGCTGCCCCATCCCTGGCAGTGTTCACGGTCAGGTCAGAGAGGGCTCTGAACAACCTGATCTACTTGAAGATGAACCTGCACAGGGCAGGGGAGTTGGATTAGATGATCTCTAAAGATGCCTTCCAATCATAATTATTCTATGGTCCTCTGATTCACTTTTTAGGATCAATCAGGAGAGGGCACTTCAAAAACCTGAACTGACAAAGTAAAAAAGTAAAAAGTAAAAAAGGCAAGTCTGTTTCTGTTCAAGATATACTGGATGAATAAACAGTGAAGCAAAACTTTTTTCATTGCTTTGGCTGATGCAGAACACAGATGACAACATTTTGGCCTACTCTCTCCTCAGAAAGAATGTTTTTTTTAAGCTCTGCCTAATATTTGAGGAGACAAGAGACATTTCACTTAATCTTTCAAACTCATGGTATATGATTTTGTAGTTATCATGGGAGAAAGATCTGGCCTATAGTCCAACACCTAACTTGTTTAGCTTTCTTTTCCTCCAAAGATTTTTAGTATTGGAATCATGCAATATACTAGAGAGTGAAAAAGATTATGTTCAAAATGCAATTTCGTCATGGATTTTTAAAAATGTATTTTTCTCAAAATGATTTGAAATGTCTTTAAATAATACACTTCACTCAATGAATTGCACATAATCTGTTTCTAACTTTTCATTTATGAAGCATTTTATTTTCCCCAGGATAAAGTAAATATATCCATAAAATATCAGTGGGATATGAAAACTATTCCCTGCCTTTCTTTATAGGAAGCTTAGTGGATTTTTTGTTTTAATTATTATTTGCACTCTAGACAGTCGTAAGAAACATACGTAAGAAACATGACCAGAGCCTCTGCTCCTATTTTCTTCCATTGGAATTACAAATAAAATACAGTTGTGTAACTTTGTGGGACTGGCTGAATTTCTTACACATTTCCAAACCCATATATTTTGCATATCATTTTTATGAGAAGAGACAGAAAAAAAATGTAATTATTCCTTCATTGTATTCCAGTGGGTGATTTCTATGTGCTTCACTTTCACCTTCACTTGTAGTTCTACATCATTTTTCCCTGACTACAGTTTGTTGAAAGGTTATTCCCTCACCAAAAGAAAGAGGACTATATTGACCCTCCTAAGGTCAAAAAATTGATGTCCTTCTGTCCAGGTTTTGATTTGCAAAGTACTTTGTTGCAAGAGAAAAGTGATGATATAAAAATATGCAATGTGAAAATAATTTTACAAATTAATTCAGATGTGATTTGAATCCATGATCCCCTATGGTGGGGGGACACCATGGGAGGTACCAGAGAACCGTATCACACTTACATTATGATCCCTTTTGCTCAAAGTGAAAAATTCCTGTATTTTGCCTATTAGCAAAAAGAGATTTAAATAATATTCTTCATATTTGAAGCCTCAAAACTGTGTCACAGTGAATCCAGAGAAAGATCAATCCAAAGGCAATCTTCAATGATTCTCATATGAGGATGCTCATTTAAAGCGCGAAGAATGTTTGATATTTCCTTGTGAACATTAGGCAAAAAGTAGATTTTTATGACATTAAATGGAACACTTAAGGGTCTCATGCTTGCAGGAGTCAAACTGATAAAGTAGTTAATGAGCTATAAATTCAACTTGGAGACTGCATTCAAATACTGCAAGTTATTTCTCATTCTGTAATGAAATATTTTTCTAAGAAGTGACATAATTTTAACCTAGTGTTTCATTTTTCTTATTTTAAAGTCAGTATTTAATAATAAAAAAAAAAGCCTCTGAGCACTAAAAGCTTCAAAATATTCCTATAAAGATGCACTTTGCAGTTGTTATATGTTCTGCTTTTGCTTTTATGCAAGTCAATGATAGGAAAAGGCATCCATCCTTGAATATACAGTCCAAAATACTCCAGCTGTATGTGGAGGAAAGTTACTATCGACGAAGATATTCACTTAGGGCTTAGTAGGAACTAAATTTACATATTTATGATTGATCTTATGCTCTCACCTCTCAATACTGTTTATTGTATTTTCAAGTAAAGGAAAAAGAAGTGCTTCAGGTCCTGGAAAACCTGACCTTTAAATCAAGGCCAGTCATGAAAAGCAGCCAAATAATTCTTCCAATTTACCACATGAGGAATTTTGCAATTAAGATGCCTTCTCATTTAAGTTATACCGTGGGCATGGCTTGTTTGTCATTAAAATTTAAAAGGTACCAGGAATTTACTCAGCTCTACTAAATTACTTCTGAGAATTTTATTTACTTGTACTGAAATGTATACAGCTATTGCATTCTTAAAATGTTGTTCCAGACATTTCCAGACCAAGGCAAAATACAGTCCCTGATATTAAAATCTTAATAAACCTCCAGAGTTCTGCATATCTGATATTCAAAATGCTGAAACCTCAGCTCAGTGGACAACTGCAGATATGCCTCCCACTGAAACTTCAATGAGGGACACGAGACATTGAGACCTCAAAACTGATTTGCCCCCAAAGACTTCTTTCCTTCAAGGTGTGCTTCACCATTCCTTCTGATGTGCTTGTGGTACCTTGCAGAGCTGCAGGCAGCACCTCCTGCGAGGCAGCGCGGGCACAGCTCTGGGATGTGCCGGCAGTCTCCTCCACTGAGGCTGCACCCACAGTGGGAATGTCTACCCAAAGACTGTCCTGGCAGAGTGAAATGTCTGCCTCGTCATGAGGAAAGCCTACAATTAGGCCTTAAAAAGGCAGATTGAAGCTTATCTCCTGTCTTTTCAAAGATGAACAGGCACTGGCATTGTAAAGGGGTCCTGCACCTTCATTAATACAAAAAATCATTCCTTTTTCTGCCGTGAGGGATGTTTCAGGAAGGAGGGAAGGCTGCCACATCACAATTCTTTGAAACCCAAAACAAAAGGGTTTCAAAGAACACAAAAATACAAAAATCTGCCCAATTGGGCAGATATGCAATTGTTAACACTCTAAAGGATTTCTTTAAAGGGATGGATCGGCACAACACTGATCGAAACTCAAGCAGAGAGATGTATTTGTTCTCCTTCATCTCCAGATATAGTTATTTTCCCCACAGAAATAAACTTCCAAATTGACTTAAAAACACACAGAGCTCAGAGCAGTGCTTAGTAGACATAAGAACACATTCCTATGCGTAGAAAATTAATCCTTGTTGGGCTGCCATGAGTAAGAATTTAAGACTCTGTAAAACCAGTATAATAATATAAACATACAAGTGAGTTTGTTTCTGTCATTAATGATGTAAATGTTGAATTATTTAAATCAGGTATGCAGTCCATCCTAGTTGGAAGATATGCTGTGTCTCAAAGAACACCCTACTTCTGGTCAGCAGCCAGAATTAAAATAGGTTTTTGACTTGATAGTTTGATTGCACACTGGACTGCAGAATTAAACATTGCATGCAATTTAGATGTATTACCTTGATTTAGAGTTTAATAAACACAGTTTTTAGAACCTACTTAGATTCTATCCAAAAGGAAAAGCTACTATCTGAATTCAGCTAACATGGCAATTACTTGGTATTCTCCTCATGGTTCTACGAACTGTTCAGGGATTAGAGAGGGGAAAAAGGGATACAATTTGTACCTGAAGTCTAATGTATTTGGAGAAAATATTTTTATGCTAATAAATTATATTGGTGTTTTACATCTGATATTATTAAAAATATCACTGCATGCCAGACTGATGTTTTCTGAAGCAGGATGAAGACAGAGAAATTTCCACCAGTTAGTTTAACAAATTTCATTGTTTGTGCATTCTATTTAGTGCAAGGTGAACAGAAAATTGAATAATTTTGTTGGTTGATAATGTTGAAGAACACAACCTGGAATGGGATCCCCACAATAGAAGACCCATAGTGATAAGAATAGAATAGACAGAATAATACCTATCACAAAGCCAGATATGAAAATCTCAGGTAACAAATTGCTTGTTCTGCCTCTGTTGTTACTATAACCTCCCTTTTCTACAGGCAGGAGTTTGTGATGATGAAATAGAATCACAGCATCATAAAATCATAGAACCACAGAATGGTCTGGGTTGGAAGGGATCTTTGAACATCATCTAATTCCAAAATCCCTGCCATGGACAGGAACATATTTAACTGAACCAGGTTGCTCAGACCTCCATCCAACATGGCCAAGATCAGTTCCAGGGATGGGGCACCCACAGTTTCTCTGGGCAGCCTGTGCCAGTGCCTCAACACACTCACATTAAAGAGTATCTTCCTTATGCCCAGCCTAAATCTACCCTCTTTCAGTGTCAAATCATTGACCCTCTTCCTGTCTCTACAGGTCCTTGTAAAAATTCTTTCATATAAATCCCCTTCATATACCAAAATAAATAAATTAATTCTCTTGCTGTATTTTTTTCATGATAACAGCAGAGCATAGACAAGGTAGACATACATAGCAAATAAATGGATAAAGCATATTTGAGTAAGGTTATGTGAAGTGCGTTATCAGCAAGGTCACTGAAAACAGAGAAATAACTTCTCAAAGATCAGTGAAACCTGGCCCACTCATATGTATTGCAGAAGCAGTGCTGGACTAAGCATGAACCTGAATATAAAATGGATTTATGTATTTGTGGAAAACTACCTTCTTCCCAGTAGGAGTTTTAGGTTGAGTGAGTTCATTATCACATTTATTTCTAAAACACATAATAGTGCTTGGTCTACAGCTCAGTATTTACAGATTCATATTTTATTATTTGCTTATTGTATGTGTGAATATA
>VZRF01012566.1:0-18800 GCA_013396875.1 Vireo altiloquus
CTATTTTCAGTCTCTGACAGTTGTTATATAGAATCTAAACATTTTTCCTAAAGAAAACCAAAAAACTTGTTTTTCAAAGAATTTACCTATCACCATTAGTCTTAATTTCATAAATGACACTTCTGTGCTACGAAATATTATATAATATTATATAATATTATATATATAATATAACCAGATGTAGATACACACCCAGTTGCAACACTCCTTCACTCTAAACCCTTTACTCCAAGAGAATTTAAATTCACATCCTTTATCTACCTACAAAATTATTGAAATGCTAGATTATACACTTTCTCTGCTTGATAGTGCTGTGGCAATTTGACATGAATGCGACCAGTGCTTTGCTAAGAGTCCAGAAGCTTCTAATTGCAGCAGGTGAAATTTAAACATCTCTGTACTGAACGGTTTATAGTTCATAAAGGCAGCACAGTTCATCATTAAAAAAAAAAAAAGAAAATAATCTGTTGGTTGAGTTTTCCAACTTTTGTAGTGCTTGCTTTAATTGATGGTATAAAGCAGATGAAGTGAAACTGAAGGAACAAACTATAAATACCTAAATCCTATTAGGAATAAATAACTGTAGCACTTGATAACAATTTTATCCATCTAGGATATATAAGAAGAAGAAAAGACTCAAGCATCCAAAATGCATGTGATAAATTGAAGCAATAAAGTCTAGAGACAGTTGAGAAGTTGACTGCTTCTGAGGTACTGGTAGAATGAAGTCCTGGGAATGGTATAAATTGAAGTACAAGTTAAAAGGTGGGGTTTATTTGTTTTGTTTTGTTTTGTTTTGTTTTGTTTTGTTTTGTTTTTGTTTTTAAAGTGAGTGAAGAGATATTGTGGTCTTTACCATTCACAGTTGCTAAAATAAACATTCTAGTTATGATTGCACTGAATTTTATGTTGGCACACATTTTTTGACACCTTTATTTTATAGTACCTCATTGGGAAAATGACCTGATTCTTTCCTTATGTGAGAAACTACCCTTCAGTCTCCTTTTAGTCTCTACTTTGGTTCACTAGAAATGTATCTAGTCTATGATTGATAAATGCATACTAACATTTTGTTCTAACTCTATAGATGAGACTGACAGTAAAAGTGCTTGTTAGGGTAACTAAAAATATCCTCCAACAGAAAGGCAAAATTAGTTTTATATTTCCTCTTCTATTACTGCCAGGGCACTCAGTAGCCTTTGTGTGAGTGTTTTCAAGGAATCTTTTTCTTTTTTTAATAGAAAGTTGAATCTATGCGTCCATAAATTCAGTAATTTTGTAATTATGAAGAATTAATTTGACAAAAAGTGTTAGAAAGTGTCTATAGAAAATGAAATATTTGTACCAATGAAATGTGGAATTTCTAACTTTACTTAGTGGTCTGGCCTAAAAAATAGGTAAACTCTGAAATCCCTCTTGTCACATTTGGGAGCAAAAACCTCTAAAAAATCATTAACATATGCTAGTAGATTGTTGGATGATGATGTATATCCCTGTAGCAGAAATCCAATATAGCCAAAATATATATCATATTCATATGTAAATAATAATATGTGTAAATAAAATAGCATAATAAAGGTATATCAAAGTCATCCTTAATAAAGAAGAGCTATTCACTTGTCTCTAAAATCCATACCAGGTGACATAGATCAACTTTGTTTCATAGCCATAAAACCCTACTACATCTCAGAACCACTCAGAAACCACAAAGCAGTGATTAGTCTTAGAATGGTTTTGCCTGATTTTAGCAGAATTTTTGTTCCCTTTTAAATTCCTAAACTGAGCAAAACTGCATTGACAGAATGTGTTGTCCCTGTACTTTGGCTGACTCTGTTTTCCTTGGAGAGTGCGGGTTTTTGCAATAGGAAATGTTGTCAGTTAAATAGCGATGACCATCCTATTAATCCTAAGAAAACTGAGGAAACAGATGTTTGGTCTTTAACAAATATAATGTATACTCAAAAGTCAAAGGTTTCTTTTTCCCTTAAAATATTCTACAACTTCCATTCATTTATTTGGATACTTAGTCAAAATGTAAGAAGAAATCCTTTATTTAAAATTTTAAAAGAATATTTCTAGACTAACCTCAATTAAGATTTTACAAATAAATAACTGAAAAAAAATTGAAAAAGAAAATTACACATTATTCAGCTGCATCAAAGAAAGGAATAATAAAGACCACAAATCATGATTAAAGATAAAAAAGTAAGAATTACCAAGTTCCTGGTAGAAAAGTTATTTGCCGCTCTTTTGCCACATTGGAAGTAATCAGCAAGAAGAAGCACATTTTTTATGTGATCTTAACTAAAAAGAATTTTACATGTAATTATATTTTTCTTCATTTACGTGCTTAAGTGTAGACTAGATTTTCTACCAATTCCATTAGTAAGAGTGAAGAGGATGTATGAATTTCTGTCTAATTCTGTACCACTCTTGCCTTTCATTTTTGGTTGACTTCTTCGAGAATTATATACATCATAAAGATGCTCCTCTCATGCTTGTCTTACATTTATGTACCTCACTCTTTAGGGATAGTCTGTGTAATGGTAGAGACTTGGGGATGAATGTTAATAAATCTATTCATAGAATACCTCAAAGAAATACAAACAAGAAATAGATAAAGATTTTTTTTTCTTACTGATTCTGCTTTTTTTTTTTCACTCTTCTGATAACATTATAAAGAAATAAATCCAAAGTACAGTTCCTTTTGCATTAGCTAATTTTATGGGTATATTTCTATGAATATGCTATGCTTTGTGGGTTATTTTGGTTATAACACTTATAGTATCCCTTATTATACAATAGCTTTCTAATGATAATATACTGTAATATTTTCTAGAGCCTTGGAGAAACGAGAGATATTAAGCAAGCTTCTGTAAGCAGGAGAATTTTTATTTTTTTAAATTTGGCTTATTTTATTTTTTTTGAGTGTTTTATTTTTTTCAAACAGAACATTTATGAGAAGTGCTCCAATAGGGAAATCCATTAATCACTTACAAAAATATTGAATGTATGATCTTTTTCCTTTCTTTCATGATCAGAGAAATACCAACAGTATATTTGAAATTGTGAGAAAGTCTAACATCCTAGATCTTTGTAAGCAGAATGGGGAGAAGACTATCAGATTACCTGATACTGTTTAATTATCCTATGTACTTACTAAATTATCTACCGCTTTCATAAAATTCAGAAATTATTTTGAAGTGACTAGTTTTTGCAGATTATGACAAATGAACCACTTCTAAGGCCAGAAGGGAATATTAAATCATTTATTCTGACTGCCGATATAGTGTTGGTCATAGAATCACTCTAATATTTATCTTCACACTTAGTGTTTGAGCTTAAAATCCCTTTCAAGAATGCACTCAGTCTTGACTTGAAGACTTCAATACCGGATTTCCCTTTGGTAATTGGTGGAAAATTCATTTGTTACTTAAAATAAAATTTTTTATGAATGTGCTCCACTTATTTCTATTATCTCACTTTTTTTTTTTTTTTTTTGAGTGTTAGCTTTTTTTTATATCACTAATGCATACAACAACATGATCTACATGTACTTGGCTTTAACTGATTAGCTTACATATTCTAAAAGTGAAAAGTGACTCCTTTCAGGAAGAATTACGTTGCTTACAGGTTTATTTTCTTTCAAAAATACTATGTCTCCAAAACTCTAAGTAATTAATATATTATATTTTCTCAATGTATAAGTTTTTATCCATTTGATCTCAGCATCAGGGACTTGGTTTTGGCATTCTACTGTGAATTTCAAGGGACCCCTAAACTCATGATAAGAAAGTAAAAAGAGCAAGATTCTCTGGTATAATGAAAACAAAATGTGTACTCCCTACCACAAACTGGGCAAAACAATGACCCTTGTTATGAATTGCCCACAGTGAGAGGAGATTAGTCTCATGAGGGAGCAGCAAGGGCAGCCTGTTCCATGAAGGGAGGCAAGCTGGGAGCCAAAGATGAAAGTAGACAGGTAAAGCAGTGATCTCACTGATAAGGAGTCAACAAGGTGCACTGGGAAAAGGTTCTTCAATTATCATCAAACGGACACACAGAAGCTGAATTTCACCAGGGTCATAGCAGCAATCCAGAATGCTGAGCTCTAACACTGCCTCAGTTTGTGACATCTTAACTCATCGAGTCAAAATCCTATTCTCAAAGTCATTTCAGTGTTTGATATCTGCATGTCTTCTGCTTCAAAAAAAACGAAGACTACTGTTTATGTGAACATAATGTCCCTAAAGTTGTCCAAAGCTGTCTTTTGTGGAGAAATACTGAGAGTTTTCTATACCTTGATGCCTTGCTTCATTTTGGAATAAAGCAATTGCATAATTTCAGCAATAAAAAAATATTAAGTCATAGCCTTAAAGAAGTGAGGTGGAGTAGTTTCATTCACATGCATAAAGCTATTTAACTGGAAATTATGTACCTCATAGAAATTTGCAGTGGTCAGAAACACAGTCAGTGTGTGAGTGTGCAACACAATGTAGATGATCAAGAGAGCCTTTGAGGTGTGTTTCTCCTAATTTAGCAAAGTACATGTACAATTGAATAATCAGTTTGATCTACTGATGGCTACACTTTTGGTCAGTGTAATGTTCAGTCTTTGTCTGGTAGAAGATGAACTTAAGAGACAGATGAGTGTTTAATAGGAAACAGCTGAAAACATCCTTTTCCAGAGGGAGTTGTAAATTCTCTAGGCTCGGTTTTGTTTCCTGACAGCAATATGGCTAAACCGTATTTTATATATACCAGTATCTCTTTATTTAAGGATACTGGTAGCATTTTTATGAAATATACCCAATGTGGTTAACAGCTATTGATTCTACCATCTTTTCTCCATCACAACTCAACCCTGGATCCAGATCTGCTTAGTCTTGAATAGAAGTCTATTAATGAAGATCTCTAAAATAGTGTTTTGACTAATAGTAATAAAAGATGAGTTCTTATTTAGAATCAGTACAGCATGAAAGTGCATGCTCACTACCTATATCCACATTAAAGAGATTATACCAATACTGATGCTTTATATTCATAAAGACTCAGACTTCAACGGTTTGCTCCCTATTTCAGGTTCATAAAAAGATTAGAGTTTGTTTAGGCAGTATTTCTCTCATGTGTTTTGTGAGATAATCTAAGATCAGTAGGGATTCCAAGGTAAGCACAGATAATTGCTCTGGGGCAGACATTCTCTCAAGCAAGCCTTGTAATGTTTAATTTCCTTGTCCTATAGGCATGTAGGAACTAAGTCTCAGTTCCTGTTTCATGAGTTACCAAATTAATTTTTCATGAGCTTTTACCAGTATAAGATTGCAACTATCCAGGCTTCAGTTAGTGTCTTCATTGCTGTACAGGTTTTGGACCAATTTTTTTTTTCCCTAGGTTGTAATAGTACATAGTTTCCTTTCACTATTATAATGCCAAAGAAAATATTATTCTCTGCTAATCATAACAGCTGACAGGTACTGATATGAGTTCATAACTGGTTTTGAGCCAAACAAAGAGGAGACTATTTTCACGTGTTGCTTGTAAATGTTGTTACTGGTAGTGAATAGCACTCTTTATAAAAGAGTAAGAGCTGTTTGTGTCTATAATGATAACTCACTGTAGCTATTCTTAAATTACTTGGATTTTGTCAGCCACAGTTAAAACCAAAAAAAAGTAGGTTTATCTTTTTATTTCAGGAAGGTCTGTGTGGCCTTTTTTGCAATATATCCTTTTCAGCATGCACCAAACACATTGCATAACTGGCATACGTTTCCCTCTGTAGGCATCACAGCAAGGAGAAAGGCGTGAAATAAGACAAGGAATAAGGCATGAAACACTGCTTTTTGAAATGAACAATACAACATAAACAAGAAAAAAATGGTAAATTTCTCTGGTCATACATTCTGCTCTGTGAAAAGTTAGGACAATATAAGCGTTTATCTTATGTACTTTCTGCTAAGTCAGTAAGAGCACAATGAAATTAAACCAGAACAGAATGCATTTTAATATAGCTTATGATAGAAAAAAAAAAGAAGTTGTTACAAACAATAAAGAACACAGTCAATTCAGTATATTTCACTTGAAATATATATTTGAAAGATTTACTTCTCAGAAATGCATTCTTCCAGAGCTGTCTCCGTCTGATGAAATGGTTATTTTAACACATTCTGAACATTTTTTATCAGAGATCTTTCTATCTCTTTTTCTCTGTTTCAGCCTATAAATCTCAAACTACAGTTCAAGAATATTTAATTTTATTGTCTATTTCTATCATACAGAAAACTGCTGTGATGTGATATAGACCACAGGGCACATATTTTGCTAATAGGTAAAACATATTTTCTCTAATATTTTCTTGGGAAAAATTATCTAAAGGAGTAAATTGCTTAATGTTAGAAGGAAAAATTCATTTTAGAGCATAAGGTTGTGTCTGAACTAAAATCTCAAGTTGTATGACAGAATTTTGTGTTAAACTCAATTTAAAAAAACAACCTTTAACTTATAAGTCACTTTGTGGATTTGTTTGGGTTTTTTTTTTTTTTCAAACGTCTGTAGCATTTCATTATTAAAAATCAATGTATTTTGGAACAGAAGCTGGAAGTATGCCTGCAGTGTGAGACTCTGCATTTCTCTAATTCTAAAGGAATAAATTTTCAATTGTTCTTGCCATTTTTTGTGGATCTCAGAACAAACAAAAATTAATTTTACTTCTCTCTTTACTATTTAAATTTTATATTTAGGTGTCAGAGACACATGAACTACCTAAATAATGCTTTGCTGTTAATTTTACTTAATATGCCAAATCAGTTTAATTACCGTTTCTATAAATAATCTATGCAAAATACTTGCCTGAACAGAATGCACTTTTCCTTCTGTATGTGGCACATTTTAATACTTAAAAGCATTAGAACAGATGTTAGGTGCCTCCTAAACTTGTTTTCAGTTTTCTTTTATTTATATGTTAATGAGAATTTAATTACTTCATGAATACTTAAACAACCTGAGGGTGCCTGATATCATTAGCTTGAACATGACAAGCACCTCAAGTGACCACATGGGAGGAATAAAATTGCTTTTAGTTCACTTGAAGACAGAAAGATGAATTCATTTCACCCCCTGCTATGTTCTACCTGCCACACAAAACTGAGTAAGCTGTGGGCACTAATTCAGTCTCACTTCAGTGTGACCAAAAGTATCTGAGGAAGGAATGTGCACCAAAGTGCATAAATCATTCCTTTTCAGTTTGCTTCACTGTCCTTCAATTAAGAATCAGGGAATGCTTTTTGCTGTGTCTTATTTCTTCTTAATAGTTTTTTAAGGCGAAATTTTTTTCCGTCATGTAAATTTCTGTGTTCCATTCTTGTAAAATTATACACAACATGCCCTAAAGTGATCAAATTATCCAGGATGAAAAGCAGTATGGAAAATGTTTAAGTGTCTATTAGGAAAATTGTTGCAATAAATTTCTGGGTGTTACAAAGGAATAGATGGGGCTGATTCTCACCTATGGATTCTCACCTATTTTAACCTATAAAGTGAAAAAAAACTAAAATAAAAATTGTTTTAATGGAATAGTATTTTAACAGTAGCTCTATTTTTTGCATGCTTACTACACTGTCTATATGAACAAAATAATATTTCTGATACTTCTCTTACCTCGTTCATATGGTACTCCTTCTCATGATGCACACAAGAAAAGAGAATGGTAGTAATATGAGCATTAAAAGTTAAAACAACAAAAACTCCCTTTCTTTTCAGGAGTTGGAGGGACATTTTCCAAAACTGTTAATTAATTTTTGAAGGGGGTTATTTAACTTTGTTATAGATTCTGCAGACACTCTCTCTACAATAGATTCTACTTCTATAAATATATCATGGAAGAGCAGGCCTAAGTAATGTAGATACTTCCAAAATGCATTATATGACAGAGTTTAACACCTCCCAGGAAGAGACATTTCATTTGTTCGTTACGGTATCATATATCCATACAAATTCAGTCTTAATGATGCTGAAACAGTAGCCAGATAGGCATGACAACAAAGTTGTGAATAAAAAAATATTCAAGCTGCTACACTGAAAGCTTTGTCTAATCTATTTTTCTCATGGCTGGGCAGGAAATGGGGAATATCAGAGCAGCTTAGCAAAAGAAATCAACCAACAGTGAGATGAAAGGGATGGACCACAAACACACTGTAAAAAGAATGATGATTTTACCAATAAAAGAATGCAAGTGTTTTCCAAAAATTTAAACCCCTGCCCTGAGGAGGTCATATTTGTCAGGGAAGCATTGAAGCATCAAGTCTGTCTCTGACCTTTCTAGGTTTATAAGAATAATATTCTCCTTTAATTCAAGTGCTCAAAAAGCAAAAAAAAAACCAAAAAAAAAACCCCAGTATGTTAGAGAGATGCTTTCTTTGATCACCAGACATGTCCAAGATGAAGCTGTTTAGCTTTTGGTTCAATTTCTTTTTTTCTTTCATTATATTGGATGTCTGTTGCACAGGCATTCATATCACATGTCCACATACCAAACAAAACTTTTGTTAGCTAGGTCCATTAGATGAAAATCTGTGTGCTTCGGCATGCTTATGGAGAAACAGTTGCCAAATAAGAGCAGGCTGCAAAAAACCAAAAGATATGTGCTAAGAGATAATTCCTGAAAGTCTCCCAGGAACGTAATAGCTCCAGAAACTGTCAGTCCTTTTGAAGCTGCAAGAACTGACAAAGTCAGAACAGCAGGAACAGCTGAATATGTTCAAGGCCACTATCATACATCTGCTTCAGCGAAATGTTCTATCGTTCTAATCACATCCAAGAGCTAACAGCTCTACACATAGACAGAGACTACAGGTTCCTATATATGCCTGACAAAACATAGGACTCATAGAGGTATTTTCCAACCACCTAGAAATAAACTAGTGGCACATCTCTGTGACCCTTGGCACCTGAGTAAACTGTTGGGGTTGGGCTCTCAGATGATGGTCTAGACACATTTCTGTGAGTAAGAGGGGGTGTTACCTGTGAAACAGTCAGAGTTACTGTGTAAAGTTATTTCAATAAACAATAGCAGCTCAATAAAAAGAATGACAGTTTAATTATTACAAGATGTGCTAGTAAACACTGGCTATGATCTGTGTGCACAGTGCAGACTGTGATCTGTCTTCTTCAGGCTTGCAAATGCTTTTGCAGATGGCCAGGTGGCAGAAATAGTGACCTGCTTCTGATGGGATGGAGAGCTGGGGGCCAAGGATGGCAGGCAGGGCAATGCCCTCAGTGACAGAGGCACAGATCCACAGATCTTCCTGAACAGCAAGAGCAGAGCAGGTCTGGTGCTGGTAAGGTTCAGCTGGCAGCTGGCAGCCGGTCGCCAGGCCAAAGTGTACAGGGTCCAAGGTATGTGTAAGATCTCTGTCAGAATCCAAGCCAGGGTATAGACAAGCTCTACAAGGATCAGTTCCTTATACACCCTTCATAACCAATCCAGCACTGTCCCAGCTCTATTAAATACACATGCTCTAGCGACACATGAAGAATTAAAATCCAGTCTCACATAAAATAGAGATTGATTTTTTTTAGGATACCAGAGAACTCTAATTTCTGTCTCACAGAGGTATGTTGATTTCATAGTTCATAGGATCTACACTCTGTGCAGTGTAGCTCCTCTGCACCATTTCACCCGGGGAAAAGGAATCACTCTCACAGTAACACATGTAGCCAGAATTGCTCAAACTTTGGATCATGCTTTTGTTTTTCCAGGGGAAGAAAAGTTATAAAAGTCAAAGATAAAATATATCTTTCAGAAGTAGGGCGGAAATTTGGTCTTATGAACCAACTTTGCATCTTTAAATGAAAATTCAGAATAGTCAGATGAAGGAGAAAATTTTTTCAAATATAAACATTATTTTATTATATTTGCAAAGTGACAATGATTTTTTCATCACACCAGAAACAACATGTTTATAAATCTGTCTCCTCTACTTACTGTGTGACATGCAGTGCTCCATGAGGTATTGTTTCTATTCCCACTCAGGCTGGGTATTTAGAAGAGATCTGAAACTTCAAAGTCTTGTTCTTCTAAAGCACAAAAATATAACACTATAGGCAAATTTATGCTAGTAGGATTTGTTTGATCAAAAGTAGTGCTAATCAACCAGAATTCCCTAACAATCAATGAGGAGAAATAAGGACTTGAGGGACAAAATAGCTGCCAAAACAGAGGTTACTGAAGTCAATTAGAGATCCTAGTATTTCCCACATATTCTCAAGCTTTATTTTTGAAGAACACAGGAGACCCTCAGAGAATAGGGTGTCTGAGCTGCAGTCAAACCTGTTTTGACACTTCCAAAAATCACCCTGTGACACTTCGACTCCTGTCTGTGTTGGGCACAGCAGCCTTCCTGAAACGTTCAGTGAACAGCAGTGCTTTGGCGAGTGGGGTGGCACATGGGGACCCCCATTTCAGGTGTCGGTGTCTGGCACCTCAGCTTTGGCGAGTTTCAGGTGTCTGTGTCTGACACCTTGGCTTTCTGCCACACCAACGAGGACATCAATGAGGGTTGGAGATCGCCAGGGACGCACACAGAACAGCACCCACACCTACCCAAGGGAGAAGTGGGCTGGTTGTGCCATCCTGGGTCAGGGATTAGAAATCCTACCATGACTCGTAGAAAGCTTTTTAGGATATTGATCCTGAATGTGTGGTTCAATGACTGCTGGTTAATTGCATGTTGTTAATAAATCAATAGACCACTTCTATGTGATTTCTTTCAAGCTAAGTGAACTGAGCTTTTTTTTTCCCCTGCAACTTACAAGCTAAATTATTAATGATTTTCTTAATTAATAATGCAAATATCTGATATCCACAAGAAAATTAAAATTATTTCAGCTGAAAATAAGAGTTTGAGAGATAGAATGTGTGCATTTAAAAACAGAAGCAAGCAGAAATCAAGAAATTAAAGCTATGAAATTTTATAAAAGATATGTGAATCTATAAAATGTGACTGCTTTAATTTTCATGTTCTATGCAGTTAAAAAAAAGGGGAAGGTAAATCAAAAAGCTGTTTAATTATAAAATCCTAACTATCCAGATGTTTAGCTACTTGCAGGTGCTACATTTTTCAGCACTTTTCTCACATCATTAACAACTTACAATTATTTATTTTTAAAACAATTCTTGCCAGGGCCCTGAAATTTCACTTGAGCGACCTTGGACTTCCTCTTGCAATGTTGTTTGTACCTATATAAAGCAGTAGGAGTGGGTAATAATCCAAGGCCTGCGCTGATCAGCCAGTTTTCTGGTAATTTTCCCAATCCAGATAAAGTGCTCTGGTTCCCTGTTAGTTAACTTACAATATGGGTGAAGTAACGGCAATGCTTTATCCACTATGTTTTAAGTATGCTAAAATGACATGGTCTTTTATATATATAATCACACTATTAATATTTCTTACTAATATTTCTTTGCTTGGGGCTATGACACTTCATAGTCTTTGAAGTTCCAAGAAGATACTCTAACGCCTTTGAACTCAGACGAAAAACTATTGATTTTGCAAGGTTTAGGATGACCCATGAAGTCAATTGAAGTAATGTCCTGCACGAATCCAAATTGCAATGATTTCAAAGAATTTAGCTCTCAGTTTTAAAATTTTTGTATCTGTCCTAGGGTTACAAAATAGTTTCTTTCACTGAAGCACTGTTCTTGTCCCTACCTGTTTCATCATAGTATGGAGAGCTTTACAGTGACATTTCTGTTACTTAAGTCTGGCTGAGGGCTGTGATAGAGAGGGTGGGGGGTGTGGGCAATAAAAAATTCATAAGAAAAATAATTAAGATTATTAATTACATTGTCTAGCTGCAAAATTTAAGGATTTGATTTATTTGCTCTCTGAAAAAATTAAAATAAACAAGAAGCCATATAGGCACGAAATTCTTTTCTGTAAACTGATCACCACTAAAAGAGAATATTGTCCCCATTTCTTGATCATCTGTGTAGCAGTCAGGTGAAATGTGCTGCTTCTCCACCATCCTCCTGTCTGTCCTCCATGTAGTCTGGAGGTTAGGGAGCTATTTGTGACCTGGAAATTAACTTTTGATCTTTTTGAATAGATCATGGACAAGTTCCATAAGCTAGATAGTAGAGCAAAAATGGGTTTTTTTACACTCCTGTTTATTTTAACAACGTAATTGATTTCATGTCATAGTTGACAGTACATTCTTCCACCTTTTAAAACAAAAAACCCCAAACAGAACAATTATGTCAGGAGTTCTTGAAGCAATTAACTATACATTATCTACAATGATTAAGTGTATTCTATTCAGTTTTCAAAATAAAAACTTGGTTTCTGCTTAGTGGAGTTTATTAAAATTTTAGGAAGGTATAATCTCTCCAAAAGTGGTACATGTGCATCCTTTGAAATATTAACAGAATGCAGTTGACCAGGAACTCTAAGAAATTTCTTTGTCATAACTGTAATACATTTTACATGAAGGTTGTGTAATTAAATATTATTATAACTGTACTAGACTTTACGTACTGATGATTTTTGTTTCTGTAATACTGTGATAAAATATTGTCTTTCATTTGAAAAAATTGTTGAGAGGCTTATGTTTTAATAAGCAAAAAATATTCTGAAGTTACACAATTCCCTGACAGAATAAGTGGCATTTAATTTAAAATAATCTGACTTTGAATGAAACACTTAAAAATTATATATGTATATTTTTTTTTGAAATTATTTTCTTGTAATAGTGTATTGTTTTTAGCCTGAAGAGATGATGCTATTTTTAGAGAACAAATCTTAAAGAAATTAAAGGAAACATAAAATAAATGCCTTCAAAGAAATAAGTAAACAGCAACAAAGCCATCACCTAAGAAGATTTCATCCATTTCATGGATGTAAAACTTGCTCTTCTCAAATTCATATTTAGCACCAAAGGAGGAGACTAACTCACTGTGATATCTCAGGCCTACAAGAGAGTTATGGTAATTTGTTTCACAGGAAATCTTCACACTTCAGAAAGTAATTCCTAATAGACCACTTGAAATATCAGTGTTTAACTGTGCCTTATCTATTTATCTTAACACTGTGTGTGACAACTCACTATTAAGGGGTGAGTCATCACCTTATGTCAATGGGAAGACCAAAATGATCGATTAAGTTTAAATTTCATAAAATTTAAAAAATCAGGCACTGCCTCTTGTTTAGCCAGATGTTAACAATCCAAAGAATAAAAGTGGGCAAATTATTTTTCATTAAGTTTTTCCATGTATACATAATGTAATCAGGTGTGTACAGAACTAATTCATTTAATCTGGACAAATGTCAGCGAATCCAGTATATTTATTTTAGGCCTTTTTGACAAAATTACTAGAGGTTATTGCTTGCTTGTATATGCAGAAGTTGTTTTTAAAGACAGAAATATTTACGGCTCTGTTGAATTGTGACTTTTTTCCTCCTTGACTGTGACATATCCATGTTTAAGTTGTCTTCATTGGCCATCTAAATCATGGGGAGGACAGATTTGTCTGTCAGAGATATAATTTACTCATTTCCCATAGGAAAAAAAAAAATCTATGCTGAATTTAGATAGAGTGGTGGGGATTTTTTCAATGTCATATTTAACCAGTTTATATGTATTTGAAGTGGTGTATATAGTCCAAAATGGATAATAATGTTCATTAGTAGCTAAATTCTGCATTCAAGAGACACTGCATCCAGTAATAATCATTTGTCTCCAAGCATTGCTGTCTGATACATCTTTGTGGACTGATTCATTCAGTGATTCAACAATTTTGGTTTTGTTCTACAATTTTAAGCTTTATTGCAATTATGATATATTAACATGCATATATTTGTTATTATATAAAAGTTTTATCCCTATGCTATGGAATTTCACTATTGACCTGTATTTTGAAGAAGCAGGATCCTTTCTACTGTTCATACTGAATCTTTTCTGAGCTATGAATTTAATATCTGAAACTTTTGAAAACACTATCAAATGCTGTCTTCCTTGATAATTTTTTTTTGTGTCCCTAGGCATTAGCTAGACTCTGCTTTTAGATTTGCAGTAGTATTGTTTTGTACTCATGAGTGGACAACAAATACAATATTTGACTTCAGGCTTCAACTTTTACTTGTGATGATCCATTAGAAAGGAAAAAAAAAATTAAATAATAAAAATTTATGACCACCTTCACAAGATAAATGAAAAACGAATTAAGACAAGCAAAGGCAGTCCATATGCCTTAAAGCTGAAGGGATTTCTGAGAAGAGAATTTCATGTGCTAGTTTGTGAATTTTTCTCGAATCCTTGCTGAGATAAACCAAGCTATAATCAGACTTCTGTTCAGGTAATGCATGTGAATATGGAGCACAAAGAGAGAACAACAATTTGTTTAGGAAAGATCAGATGCACATCACTATGCTGTCCTTCAGTTTCTGTTGTGTCTTCCATTTCCTTAAAGTCACAATGACAAAACGAAGTCATGTAGGAAGTTTTTGACAGTGTAGAAATATTCTGATTGTGGATATGTAAGACTTGAGAGTGCTGAAATTTAAGATTCATTATGGACACTCATAGCAAAATTTCCAGGTGATAAAAAGGAGAAAGAGAGTTCATTAAAAAGTCTTTTACTGGCCCAGTACAATAGACTTACAAAGACTTCTCTTGCAGTAGGTACTTCTTTTACTTTTGAAAATTTAAATTTTCAAATGAATGAGAAAGACAGATTACCTTTGCTATAACTTTGCTAAACAAATATAGGGTTTCCACAATCTCATCATAAATAAACACAAATAAAAATAAGCTACTGACTAAATGTTGTAAGACACATAGAAGATGTTTAATTATTTGGATTCAATATTATGAAGAAATCTCTGCGAGGGTTGTGGCTCTAGAACAGGTTGCCTAGAGAGGTTGTGAATGCAGCATTCATGCAAATGTTCGAGGTCAGGTTGTATGGGGCTTTGAATATCCAGGTCTAGTGGAAGGTGTCCCTGACCACAGCAGGGAGATTGGAACTAGATGATATTTAAAGTTCCTTACAACCCAAACCATTCCATGATTTTACGATTGTATGATTTCCTTTAGCTGAATGGTTTTATTGGTCAGCCTGACAGCAGTGAAAGGTAATAAAAAATGAGCTGTTCTAGGGAGGAAAAAAAGATTGATAGGCATTTAAGGAGAAAAAAGATTTCTCAGTAAATCTGTTAAGTAATCTATAGAATATCTAGTGAAAAATGGAAAAATTGCTTTGTCAGGGTTTTTTTTCAATCAGCACTTTGTTTTCAATACATTGTTGATCTTTGTGTGTGTGTGTGTGCACTACATGGATCTGAGCAACAGAAGTGGTATTCAACCTGATTTCAACATTACCAAAGTTGTCTTTTATTTTCAATGTCAAAAAATAGATATAATCTCCAAAATTAATATAAATGCCACCCTAAAATATATACGAAAACAAATACCTTCACAGTTTGAATTCTTCTCCTCTGTGGGTCCCTGCTGACTACAAGGGAACTAATTTTTAAATGGTCAAACTTCGTTCCAAGGAATCATGCCTGTAGACTCTGAGCACTCAGTCCAGGGATCTGCTATTACTAAAACCCAAGTACCCTCAATATAGGTTACTGATAAAAGCTGAGGTTTTACAATTTGATTCTAGATACCTGAAGCTGTAGTCAAGTTTTAAAGTCTTCCTGCATAGCTGTCTCTGAAATAAATTCCTGGTATTATGGAAACCAATTGAATAAAAAAGAATTTGAATCTTAATTTACTCAAACCCAGAATGTCCTATTAACCACTGCCCTTCAAATTTAAAGCAATGAGAATGATGCTAAGAATACTGTGACAGTACTTTGTAGCATGATTCTTGGCACAGAAATGACTGCTGCTTTCATTTTAAGCAAGATATGATAAACTAACTAATACTGTCTGCAAACTTTTCATCAAGATTTGTATTAGATCCTTCTGTTCAGAAATATATGACTTCATCTTTGTTCCATGCCTTGAGTTGCCTTGGTTTGGCTCTTACCCCTTTCTTATTCCTCTCTTTTCTCTTGAGTCAGATGGAGTATAGGTTCAGGTACTGCTTTTTATACTTTAAAAATTGCTCGTAATGTTGGTAGTTTCTTTTCTCACTGGAAAAATAAAATATTCATAGCATTACAGACCTTATTTACACTTTAATGATGGAAAAAAAGTTATTTTGTATGTAATTGAAAAAATGCAACTACAATTTTTAGAAGTGCTTTCTAGAAAATTCTTTATATAATGAGAGTGTTTTGAAGAGCCTTTAATACACAAAAAATGACAAACATTTGGATAAAAGTGATTAGCATGGATTTGAACTCCTCTGCTTCTGTCATTTTTTTAAAGTGAGACTAGTGTGATTTGTATTATAATCAATTTGAAACAATCACACATCACTTCTCACCAGTTTTCATGCCAATACTTTGATAGAATAACAAACTATATCTGACATAAACAGAGACATATAAAGTAAAAGAGAATTAACGACTTCTTCTCTGAAGACAGAAAGTAGAGTTATGGAACCCCAAATAAAATGACAGACTGTGACATGCTAATTGCTAAATATCTCTTTCTAGTTAAACACAAGCAATGCTAAGAGATGGTTGGTACTTTCCATCTGACATTTCCATTTCATGCTTCATATTTTGTTTTCTGCTTCATCCATACATTGTTTCTCACCAAGCTATAATTTTTCAGTTGTGAGCCCTTGTAAGACAGAGTACTCTGAGAAGCAGAATAGCATATTCCATGAATTAATAATAAATGAAGAATTTTCTACAGCTCAAGTTTGTCAGAAGGATTGACTGACTGACTTTTGGAGAAAAGTTATGTGCTTCATTTCTGTACCAATGAAAATGAATTAACTTAAAAATTTACTTGGTCCTGCACTGGGATTGCACAAATTCTTTCCACTGGGTTTGAATTGTGATCGTGCCAGTCAAAATGCAGGTAAGGCCATCATTACTGCCGTACTAGATCCATGGATCTGGTTTCCACTTGCATGCTTGGAAAATGTATGTTTTACATGTGGCAGTCAAAATGTCAGCTCTAATTCAACAATGACAACCAGAAAAGGACAGAGAGAGTAGAAGGAATATTAGAATTCCCTTGCCTTATCTTGCCTTGCCTTGCCTTGCCTTGCCTTGCCTTGCCTTGCCTTGCCTTGCCTTGCCTTGCCTTGCCTTGCCTTGCCTTGCCTTGCCTTGCCTTGCCTTGCCTTGCCTTGCCTTCCCTTCCCTTCCCTTCCCTTCCCTTCCCCTCCCTTCCCNCTTGCCTTGCCTTGCCTTGCCTTGCCTTGCCTTGCCTTGCCTTGCCTTGCCTTGCCTTGCCTTGCCTTGCCTTGCCTTGCCTTGCCTTGCCTTGCCTTGCCTTGCCTTGCCTTCCCTTCCCTTCCCTTCCCTTCCCTTCCCTTCCCATCCCTTCCCCAGAAGACAGTTTCTCCCTTGGGTTTCTCTTCAGCACATCCTAGTGTAGGTGTTTAAAAATTTGGAAGAGCTAATTAGCAGCAGTACTACTCACTGGAGTGAAAAACAGAGAATGGCCATCAAATTTTCTTCTGGGCTCTACACACATTCATATTGTTCCTCAAAAATTCCAGGGCAATAAGGAGCTAGAGAAGGTGTCAAAAAATTATTAAGAGGTGCCAAGCATATGTACTAATATTATGATTTATTTCAAAAAAAGGTGTCTCTGAAAGCCATAAAGAAGCCTATAAACTATGGCCCAGCAATTTCATAAGATTCTTTTTTTTTCATCCAAACATTCCTCTAATGTTTGTGATACAGTCGTTCTACTAATTAATGTTTCATTTGAAATGGAAACACTGAGAAAATCATCTTTGAAGCAATGGAAAGAAAAAAAAATTGTCTAGAAAATTGCAGAATGATATTTTATTAAACTGAGGATTATGAGAGCAAAGGTTAGAAAGCTATTAACTGATGGGTGAATATTTATGATCATTTAATTGCTTCAAATACCTACAAGAAATTCTTTTTAATGGGATGTATTTGCATTACAAAGATAAACTGGAAATATTGTTAAAGAAAATTAAGTACACATTGACAAGATGTCTGGAGTATCACTACAATAATTTTCAAGATTACACTCTGTAAAAAAGTGGTAATTATTTAAATAATATTTATCTACGGTGAATTAAAGATGTAGACATAAGAAAATATTATATTAGAAGTGAACTATTACAAACAAAGTGTCTCCCTGTAATCCATGAAGTCCATGGGGGGATGCAGACATCCAGTTTTAGCTCATGGGAAAAGGTGCTCATGCCAGAGCGGGTGGATGCTAAGAAAAGCTGCCATCCAGTGACAGACCCGAACAGAGAGAGATGGCCCTTGCTTCCAGGGACAGAGGGCCCTTGCTTCCAAACTAGAGCAGCTTATCCTTAAAAGACTACACCCCGTGGACTATGTGACTCACGCCAAGACAGGTTTGGGAGGAGTTTTGCCCATGGGACGGATTCACGTTACAGGAGGTTGGGTAGGACTGCTACTCGTGAGATTAGAACCACGCTGGGAAGGAGAGAGGAGCTGGAGAGGAAAAAAGGTGTTTTAAAGGCTTATTTTATTCCTCATTATCCTCCTCTGGTTCTGTTAACAATAAATTTAGTTTATACCTTTAAGTTTGAGCCTGTTTTGCCCTTGGAGTGTTTTCTCTCATTCCTTTGTCAACTCATGACCCCTTCCTTACGATTTTCATTGGTGCCTGGTATTTTAACCAGTGTCAAACAAAGCATAACTTTTTTTTTTTTTTTTTTT
>VZRF01012566.1:18853-316479 GCA_013396875.1 Vireo altiloquus
TATAGATCTCTGCTGGTTTGAGCTTCCATTTTATTATTACATTTTACCAGACATATTTTCACTGCTGTGTGTGGGTCTGGCTAGTTTAGAACTGTTACATTAGCAGTATTTATATAAATGAATACATTTTTATATAAATGAATACATGTACCTATGCCTGAGTAGTAAGTTCCTTCGTATATCCTAGAAAAAAAGAAAAAAAAAATTATTAGCTTTACTTCAAAAGTATAATTTTGAGGTAAATTTAATCAATAATAAAATAAATTTCATTTCTTATGAACAGATCTGTCAATATAAAGTATAAAATAATTTAAAACAACTATTTCACTGGAAAAAATTAGCTCTTATTATTTATTATTTTATTTGCATCTATCAATGATAAGTTAATAATGTTTAAATTCATGTCATTCTGTTCTTTATTTTAAAAACATAACATAGGGATTTATTCAAGTACACAAAGTAAGAGGATCCTTAACACTTGTTGGGCTGGTAGATAAGTTTATTTACAGAGAATTAAGTAATTTGTGAAGGAAGAGTTAATAAAAGTTGTGAGAGCAGATGGAAAAAATTACTTATATGGAAGAATCTTCCATGTCCAGTGACAGTGAATCTGGTAAAAAATGAAAGAGAAGTACCAAAACCAATCAGATACTCCTTTCTGTACAAAACTTCTAGCACACATTAAAAAAAATATAATTGAATATTAAATCTTGTGGAAAATAAGACTGCAGAAAATATTTTACTCATTCAACAGGCCAAGATATTTTTTATATTTATCATATAAAATAGGCATAAAACTGAGTTTGAATCTGAATCTCTGCATGCTGGGCAAGTCCATCTCCAACGCTACAGAAAAAAAATCCGAACATACTAGAAATAAAACTGGTGAAGTGCTTATGACATAAAAATTAGGAAATAAAACATACAAAAGTGACAAATACTACAATTTTATATTCTTACAGACACAATATAATTCTTGTACAAGTGTATATTTTATTTCATTTTTATTTTATTTTGAGTCCATAAATTATAATCAAGTACTCTAAGACACTGCATACGTGAAGAAAGAACAAAAAATGCAACAAAAAAATGCAATGCTTAGGTTGACTGGTGGACGTTGAAATTACACCAAGTTTCTTCTTGGAGCAATTGTAGATCCCTTGCAATGAGCCAGAAGGCAGTCATGAGGTGAGGGTTATAAAAGTTTTGGTACCTGAATACATGCAGGTCAGTCAAAGAATTATCTGAAGATGTGCCTGCTCAGATGATTGTGTCCCAAATATTCATCCTGCTTTTCATACAGGTTACAGATTCCACATTACAATAGAAACTGAGAAATTAGCCTGAGGACTAGAACAGCTACTAGCTGCTAAGTCTTCTAACTATTTTTACTTATGAAATTCTGAGTCACTTGGTAAAAAAAGGAAAGTCTGTCTTTTTCCTTGGGCTCCTCAGAAGCCTGATGACATGCACAAATGCATTCTGAGGCTACAGAAGAAACTGAGAGATCATCATGATGAGCTGATAGGGATCCATCTACATGCAATTAAAGCATAGACATTTATATATTGCATTGAAAATGCACTGTTATATATGCAGCAGCAAAATCAGGAAATATGAATAAAGAGCATCAGTGAGTTTGCTTTCTTTTCTTCTTTTCTTTTCTTTTCTTTTCTTTTCTTTTCTTTTCTTTTCTTTTCTTTTCTTTTCTTTTCTTTTCTTTTCTTTTCTTTTCTTTTCTTTTTTCTTTGTTGAAAAAGCCTTAAAACTTTTAAAACATGTATTGTCTGTGGGTTGGATGAGTGTATACAGAAGCATATAGAACAAAAGGTTTTTCAGAAATAAACTGTGTGATGTCGTCTTCAGCTCACTGATAGCTTTTAACAACACCACCGCTCTGGATTTTTTGTGTGTTTAATTGTAATTTAACCTCATTTAGATAGCAAGAGTCCTGACAATCATAAAATACAGAAGTTCAGTCAATACACAAATATGAAGAGATGTAAAATCTCCATAGAGCAGGAGATAAAACACATTTAAATAAAGGAGGGTAGGCAAACAACATCTCTTTTGCTGGCCATGTGAAGTGGTCAGTATCCACCAGAAAATTATATATTACGTACATATATGCCAGTATCCACCCAGCAAATTCCCAGCAGTATTGTCACAGCCTAGCTTGTTCCAGCGACTGAACCCCACCTCTCAGGAGGCTCAGTGCTCCCGCAGCCACCTGGCTCCTGGGGCATGGCCAGCATATGCCCTGCCAGACTGGATCTTGAGCGCTGCAAACGCGTGTCAAGCTGCACCTGCCCGTGCAGACACAAGTGTCTGCCTTCTCAATACTCATGTCTGCTCCATTCTCACTGCGTCTGTGGTGTGAGGAGATGCCGCTGAAGCCTTCAGACAAATCGCATTGAGGGCTGTGGAAGCTGAAAATAGATTTTGATATGAGGCACTATGTGAAAAATTTCATTTATTGTATAATTTGGAAATACTTTTAAAAATATACAAGTAAAATATCCAAAGCTACTTCAAACAGAAAAATTAGCATGGGACAATTTCCACATACTGGCAGAATATCTCAAAAGATAGAAATTGCAGTAGTTGAAAATATCTCCATATGTGTATGTATCTCTGAATATTTGTACCACACTAAACAAAAGTGTTTCTTCCTACCATCTGATTTTATTGTTTCCTTGTCTTAGTACATATTTTTTTCACTTCTGTGTGCTCAGGCTTAAGGCTGTTGTGAAATTTTTATGCTCACATCAGCAGGTATACAATTTGATTAAAATGTTCCATAAACACTTTCACATCTTTGTATTAAGATTGAAGTCTGAGAAATTTTTCTCCTAAGTATTTCTTGAGGAAAACATTCTTTGAGAGCATTTCATAATTAATTAGTAAGCAAAAAATCAGAGTATTTTGTGCAGAAAATAAATTTTTGTACATTTTTTTTCTGGATCAGTTATTTTCCAAGGAATCTACACTAGCTGTGGCATATCTTATAACTAACTTAAAAATTAAAAGGGTTCAATTAGCATGATTTTGAATTCGGATTCAACAATATTCTTATTGCTTTCAAAACAAAATATTTCATTAATTCACAGAAATTTAGAAAACAGAGAATGCTTTTATCAATTACCCCACCATGAGGGGATCTTTAGCTGTAATATTTTATAAAAAGCAGTCTTATACTGTAGTGTTTTTATTTTTTTGCCAGTTTTAACCATTAATATGAAGATAATTAGGAAGTGAGGCCAAAAAAAATAGAAAAAAAGAAAAGAAGGAGCACTTGAAAATTTATTGTAAAAAAACTTGTTTGCACTATTTATTGTAGGCATTTAAAACCGTAAACTGGTTGAGAGGGATTTGAGAGACAATCATCTCACACCTGATGGAATTCTTTACAAGAAATCCACGTACTTTCTTGTAGATATATACACACCTGCCAAAAACGTCCTTTAATACTCAACTCTCAAACAGTTTAGAAGAAATTTCCATCCATAATAAGCTTTTAAAAATGAGCTAGATAGAAATAACACACCTAAATGAAAGTAGGAACTGATGAATAAATTCAGATGCATACTCTGTACTGCTTAGAAAAGCTTGCACTTGTCTGTTTGGGACTGGAGATCATATTTTTTGAACTCTTCTTTGTGTCACATTTTTTTCTGTTAGGTAAGACTACCTACAACAGTGAGGAGGATGTAATTTTGATCATCTTTTCGACTGTCATCAAGCATTTCCCTTGTCAAAGGAGTTGAAGAAAAATTATCTATGTTTAAAGTTTTTCATTGAACAACTAATTTGTCATAGATATTTAAGTTTTCATCATGTTCGTCCTTTGAAACAGAGTATTTCTCTTGAATATATACCTGACTGAATCCTGAGTATCCATGTGTATCATTCTCTAACGATTCACATATTCTTGTTATGAAGAAATCCTTATGTTTCACATATTTCAATCATCTTCTTAGTATTTCCTGTTGTCAAGGGCTCGTATCCTTTTCGGACTTGTTAATCTCTTAACCAAGTAAACTTCACGTTTGTAAAGTAAACATTCCCAATTTATGCGGAAGAGGAAGGAGAAATGTCCTGTCTACGGACATGGAGAAACTGGTCCAGGAATTTGAAGAGGATAGATCCTACTCCCTGCCTGTATGGACCAGCATCTCAGCTATCAGTAAGCATCCTTTTGCTTGAGAAGGAGGATATAGGAGGCACATTATGTGGGATATCCTGTGCTTTTTCCTGCAGGACCACAGAGAGTACCTTGGGAGGCAGGATGGGAAACCCACATTGACCTAGAGGCACAGGGACTTGAATAGTAAAAGGAAAACAATTGCAAATCTGCGTTCTTCCAGGAAAGTAGCTGCTCCAGTCTCCAATGGTCACTTTTCCAGATAGATGGGATGGGTTGATTTTCCTCCTGATCCTATAGGAATGAATTCTAATCTGTTTCTACAAGAAAGGAGTGGAGAATCCTATGACCAGTACTAGAGGGCCCTGACTGTATTGAGGTGGAGGAGAGGGACAACCAGGAGTGTCATGGCTCAAACCCAGCTGGTTCCTAACTAGTACTCAGTTGCTCTCTCACTCCCCTTCTTCCCCTGGTGGATGGAGGAGAATAGGAAAAAACGTAAGACTCGTGGGTTGAGATAAGGACACTTTAATAATTTAAATAAATTAAAATGATACAAGAATAATATTTATCATTATTATTATTATTGCTACTACTAATAATAACAATAACACCAATAATAATGAGAGTCAGAGAGGAATAAAACCTGAGAAAACCAAGACATGCACAAAACAACTGCTCACCACCAATACCCAGCCAATCCCCAAGCAGAAATTGGCAGCTTCCAGGCAACTACCCACAGTTTAGAGACAGAAAACGACATTCTGGTATGGAATATCCCTTTGGCCAGTTCAGGTCAGCTTTTCTGGTCATGGTCCCCATCACAGCTTCTTGTGTTCTTACTCACTGGCTGAGCATGGGAACGTGAAAATTCTGTGATTTAGGATAAGCAAGGCTTAGCAACAACAAAAACATCATCAACATTATTCTCAAACTGAACCCAAAACAGCACTGTACTGACTACTAAGAAGAAAATTAACTCTATCCCAGCTTAAACAAGCTGAGAAGAAAATGATATAAATTTATAATTTTATTTCCTAACATGAAAATCCAAATAATTGGGATTATAGTATCAATGCTGGAGAACAAATAGGAAAGTCCTTGAGTGTTAGTAGTCTACAGACACAGGATTAAAACAAACAGGCAAACAAACAAGCATTAAGTCTAGAGGATTTATGGCTTTGACAGCTTTTTTGTCAACCTTGGTAAATGGCTTTATCCTTCAGCTTGTAATCAAGAAACACTACAGAACACAACCTGTGAGAAATTGGAATCTGAAGATATAATGCCACAATCAATGTAACTAAACAAAAGTAAAGTGCAGAACAATTGATATGAGTCTACACAAACATATATGTATTCTTTACTTAGCAGTTGATCAGATCAGAATCAGGTTCAAAGCTCAATAGGTTTGTTTGAAACATATTATTCATTTTTAATTGCTTCAGATGCTTTTAAGTGCCCCAGTTTTTGCGATGTCTTTCACCTTCAGGTTTGCTTTTCTTCCTTCATATTTGAGTGCATTTAATTTTGGCTAGTGAAAATTCAAATACTTGAATGGATTTTTTTAACTAGGTCTAAATAAGACATAATAGTAGTCTCATCTACAATATAATTAAATTTATGCTAAGTTTCTCTTTTATTTTAGGATGATCTTATTTACAACCTTGGTCATTCCAATAATAGTGCAGGCTAGCAAAATTTTCACAGATATCATAGATTTCCAAGCTCAACACAGTTGACACTTTATTGTCAACACAGTTTACATAAAATTTTCGATCTTTTTATTCTCCCCCTCCCTCCTCTCAAGGACGCTATCTGCTAAATTTAAGCAAACATACTATATGCTAAATTATAACAAGCAAATTTGAGAGGGTTTTTTTTTTTTTTTTGTTTGGTTGGTTGGTTTTTTTTGTGGTTTTTTTTTTTTTGGTTTTTTTTCCTTCTCACTGAATAACTTCATTTGTGACAAAANTGGAGACATTCTAAGGCACCTTCCATCTTCCTTGTGGTGGATAAACTTTATGAAGATTGTCTAAAATTCCAACATAAGACAGAAGCTATATGCTTTAATTAAGTGTTCTGGGTCTTTCATAAATTGCAGTTGCTTACTGACTTGTAAAAAAGCCAGTAAGCAACTCAAATTTTACATAGATAGAATCTGCATTTTATCTCTGTAAACAAAAGTCATATGAAAATAGAAACAGTAGCACAAACAATAATAACAGATAATCTAATAAAAAATACTGTAAATGTTAAAAAATAAGAAGAAATTAAGAAAAACTATAAAACATATAAAGGCCCTATTGTGATACAGAAAAATTGGAAGAGTTTTATACTGCAAATAGATTTAGTCAAGCTATTAGTCTTCAAAAACTAATTCTACAAAAAAAGAAAAACATTATAGTTACGATTCACAACTAAATATAATAGAAACGGTAATGTTTTGATGTTTAATGTGAAATGTTTTAATATATTAATGAGGTGAGATTTAGAAATACTTTACTCAAACTGTTAGCTTTCCCGTCCTTCACAATAACATTGGAATAGCATCAATCTCTTACTTGATTCCTGATTTTCTTTCATAGTAATAAAATGCTGATATTTTTGAATAGTTAGCAATGTCAGGTGCCTTGCTAATGTCTGATTGCCTGTAACTATTTATAGTTCAAGCTATAATTCATCTACACTTATTACTGAGTGCAGAAAGAATTGCAAAATCACTTTTACAGACTGCAGGCTCATTACTGAAATTTTATCCAGTCACGTACCTTTTTGTTTTGACTGAATTAAAATTTAAGTATGGTAAATAAATGCAGTTTGAAATTTAATTATATAAAACTAAGTTTCCTCTGTATTGGTATCCATATCTCTATCTATAAGAATATCAATAATCATGTTAATATCTGTCAATTTTCGTAACATCTATAGCTATCTAGTCAGCTGTGGTAATCCTGTGCTCACTCAGACATGATTGAGATCATTTTTTTTTCCCCACATGTATTTTGGAAAGTGCTTATCAGCTAATTATTTGCAGTCTTAATGTATTTTTTGCCTTTGATGAACTTGAATTTGAAAATGCTAGAAGCATCAGAAAGTAGTTGGCAGTTTTGAACCCAAAATTTAGGAGTGAAGCTCTTGAAGAGGGATTTCTGAGGTCAACTTATGTTCCTAATTTCACACAGTGCATTTTCTGAAAGAAGGGAAAGACAGGACAAGGTTGTCAATCATTGGATGTGTTGGAGTCAGATTCCCTCGAGGTGTTCAAGGAATGACTGGGCATCTGGTTATGGCACTTACTGCTATGGTCTACTTGACAAGGTGGAGGTTGGTCAAAGGTTGGACTTCATTATCTTGCAGGTCTTTTCCAACCTAAAAGATTCTGTGAAATCTGTCAATGGATGTAAACTTTGGGATCTGTCAGAGCTCCACCTCCTGCACGGCTTTTAGCATCTGTCTCAGGACTGCACATCCAGTCTCCTGAATCTATGACTTCGAATTTTGTAAGTTGAAAGCGTCATAGTTATTACACTCTTAGATGTGGATTGAAGTTTCAGAAACAAACATTGCCCTATGAACCTGTTCGAGTCAAGACAGACTGCAGTGAAGCATTCAGGATTTGTGGATAGTGGAGGGTGAGATGAGGTCTTAATGCTGTGAGAATTACAACCTTGGCCATGATTCTTGCTTCTTTGCTTTCTATCTCATCTTAATCAGTGATTAATTAGCAGCCTATGAACACAGGAAGCTCCTCCCAGCTGAATGCCCTAGGATGGGATTTTACCTATAAACAACACACAGCACTCTATTTTTTTAGCTCAACTCTCATCTAGATGCTTCTACAACGATAAAGGTGATCATGATGAATGCTAAGCTTGTCAACCATTTTATCCTCATTCAAATTATTTGGATAAAGGCATTTTATTAGTTTAAAAACAAAGTAAATTGATTTCATTAGTGACAGAATTTTACACTCAATTTTCTCTGAAAATTTTTTCAAAGTAAGAATGCAGTCATCATATATAAATATATTGCAAGCCGCTACCAACCAACTTCCCAAGATAAAATGAAAACGCTTTTACATTTTCTCTGATACAGCTAATAGTGTGTACAGAGAAGTCTCCTACTTTTCTCTTTGAGGCGTCCTAAAATGCAATTTCACTGTTAGAAAGATTATGTGATTTTAATGTTAAAAACCAAATTTATGTTCCAAATTTCTTCTACAATAATTTATAAGTCTGCAAACACTGAGTCCTTTGCTACTCAAAATTAATCATCCCTGAAAGTATTTGAGTGATGTATAATTGCAAACACATATAAAATTAGGCTATATATATATATATAGATATATATTTATATATATAAACTGCAATAGCTTTTGTGTGCCCACTTACCTCATAAAATTCATATAACTTCTCCTGAGTGTTGTTGAGAGATAAATAGCATCTTTCCTCACAATTTATCAGGAAATTCAAGCTCAGTTTAATTTTGACAACACTGTTATTTTATAAGTATCATATAACACATACTCTTGCCCATAATATTTGCAGTAATTAATAGAGCTAATATGTGTGAATCAAAAAGATAATGAACCCTTCAGTAAAAAAGAAGAGCATTGGTTTTAATTAAAGTTTTACAGGTCAGAGAAGTGATTCTGGCCATGAGGAAGAGCAATCATTTCAATTTAAAACAATAGAAAGAGAAAATCAGAGAGGGAAAAAATAGCCAAACACTTAAGTGGTCCACTGATCAATTGTGGGAACCAGAGGCTGTATGCTAATAGTTCCCTTAGCTGGCTGCTATTTCTAAATCTGGGGATAAAGTAATAAAATAATTTTTGCAATTGACAGAGAGGGATATTAAGTTGCCTTTTAAGCCTCCCTTTTGCAGTTCTATCCCTATTCTGCTCACACAGACTTACCTAATATTTTTTTAATGTGTAATGGGATAAATTTGATAAAGTTCATATTTATCAGATTTATCCATATTATATGATATTCCTATTCACAAAATAGAATGATAATTTCTGTTAACACCGTACTTTCAAACAATAAATTAATTCCTAACTGATAAATTTAAAAAATGTAGAACTGACAGCTATTAGCAATTAGAGATCCAGGATAAGCCAGATTTCTGCTGGCTTACCTGGAGCAACAAGGAGTATTTAGACTCAGTAATTCCACATATATTGGCATTGTTCAGGTAAAGAAGTTTTCTTGGTCTCTAGACATCAGTGTAATCATGTTCTAGAATCTTTCATGCTCTTTTTTCCATAATATGTGAACATCTTTTATACAAGCAAAAATATTTGTGGAATATTTGATTTTGTTATAGAAGGTAAAGGAAGAGAGCATGACTTCTGTTACAGTGCCATTAAATGACAAGCTGTTTTTCTAGAAGCAGCTATTTTCTGCCTGCCTTTGGTGCAGAGCAATAGGTACCTTAAACTGCAAGTCAATCCATCTGCTTTGGAGGTTTATTTTAGGATGGACTGAGTCACAACTTGTAAATGCCTAAAACTCCTCATAAATAGATGTAAATTGATTGAAATAATCTGATGGTTTTCAGAAACAAGCACACTTCAGGCAGCCAAACTAAGATGAGATCAAATAATTTAGTTTAGTAAGCAAAATAAATTAAAATTTCATCAGAATGAAGAATTAAAAAATGCAAAAAAAACACCCTAATCAACCAAGAACAACAAAAAACAAAGAGCTATAGGCTATTCAGAAGTTCCTGGAAACAAATGATAAGCACTGCTATCTAATTCCAGTCCACCAAACGTTACTACATATTCCCAATGAGACAACTGTCCTTATCTCAAGCATTCATATATTTTACTTGGATATTGTGAATGTTAAACATGATGGATAGTATAGCTCAGGGTGTGAAAAAGCTGAATTTTTAATATCAAAACTCATTTAGAATCTTGAATTTATTTTCTATGAAGACTTGAATGCTTAGAGTTTAACACTAAATTCTGTCTCAATCTAGTTAGATAATTATTTATTCAATTAAGTTTGGTAATCAAAAGTTAAGTCAACATAATTATGTGGAGAATGAAACAGAATATACTTATTTTAGAGCTTGGAAACTATGCAGTACTACTAATCTCAGACAAGCAGTGAAAACCCAATAATATGCAAAAAATGGCTGCATTGGAATTGAATCTGCTACTATCCAATGTCAGATTAATGGTTTGAAGTCACAGTTTGTTTAACTGCATCTGCTATTGGCAAAAAAAGAAAGTGTACAATTTGTAAAGTGAGCATTTGTAGAATTCCCATCAGTGAAACATGTTATTGCATATTGCTTTTGAAATTAAGTTGTTTTTAATCTTTCTGAGTTGTCTTTTTGTTGACTTGTTTGTTTGTGTGGTTTTGTTTGTTAGTTTATTTTTGGGGGAAAAACCCTAAATACAAATCTCCCTAAACCCAGTATTTCCAGCTATATTTCTTATAAGTATGCTTTCTTCTTTATTTTGATCCTTTTAAAATATTGTTTTGCATAGGCAAACACTTCCATTCAGTACTGATTATAAAATATTTTCCCCTGTTTTGTCCAAAACCTCATTCAGACAACTCTGAATTTCATTCAAATTTGGCCCAAATGTTTTAGCTCTCTGGCTACCCATTGATTTCATATTGTGTATCAATTTTCTAGATACTAAATTCCTAAAAATAAAATAAGGAAGTAAATATTTTTTCTTTTTTTCTTTTTCTTGTTATTAATTTCTACTGAATTTATATAATTACTTTTATCAGCATCTTAAATAAGGTTAAAAAATGCAGACAGAAAAAACCCATGGTGAATATATTGCCTTCATGAATATATACTGAAGTACAAGAGACAGGGAAACGCTACCTTTGCCATTTAAAGATACCTAAAATTTAAAATGGACAGATTTTCATATAATAAGGCCATTTAGAAATAAAGTCATGACCAGTCTTTTCATTCTCCTTCCCTCAGATATACAAACTCGTATGAGTGTCAGACCGATACTGTTTAGCTTGTTTCAACTGGTTGTCAACATTATCGTCAAGAAAAGGTCAGAAGTTTCTTCTTTCCCTGAACTTCTGTAATAGGAGCGAAATATTGAGTGTTATCTCAAGCTTTTTAAATCTTATAGCCTGTTACAGATATCAGTATTATGAGCTGAAATATGTTTTTATACTCACTGTGAATATTTGCCAGTGTCCTCAACTGCCAATTTTAGCCTAGAGAAGCTGCCAAAATGCAATTTTTTTCCTAAAATTTTTTTTTGCATTAGTTTTTGCTGCGTATCAATAGATTTTTCTCTGCAACATATAAGAATTGTTCTAGAAGAATTTCTTCTGATCTTAGGCCACTTCTTTTCCTTTCCTCTGCATCATTACAATTGAAAGAAGACAGCACTGACATTTTTAATAACTTTTTTTTTCTTTGCTGAGAAGTGAGTGCATCTGGGAGTTGACTTTTTACTTTCTTTGAAAATCTGCAATCTATAATTTTATGAGCAGGGGATAGAAGTAGGAATAAAAATAACTCCCCTTTTCAACTCCCATCAAGAACAGAAAATGGGAAATTTAATCATCTTGAACAGAGTGCTAAAACAAGATATGGTTTGATTGAGACTCCCTAGAATCTCCTTTTTATGATATATATTAGAATTAAATTCACCTTAATTTTACAATAGGGACATTATTTGACAAAGAGGCATGAAGCATGCTGAAATTATCTCTCTTTTGTGTCTCATCATTTTGATCACTTTTTACGATGTAAACAGAAGGCTCATCTAAAATTTTTCTCTGATGTTTAAATTTAAAAAAAAAAATGAAAACCAAACCCCAAAACCTCACAAACTTTTCACAACCTTTTTCATAGTTACTAGTGGTTTAAAACCAAAACATACAAATCCAAAGTGTTTTCCTCAAAATCAGCCAAACCCCAAATATTTGCAAATTATTACATGAATGGGTCACTTTCAACAACTACTTCTACTTCATGAAATACGTATTTACATTGAAAATATAGCATTATTCAAAAATGAAATTGATATTTCATATGTAATAGATATATTATAGATTATATTATCAAATTGATGATTGTATGATTATCATATGTACAGCATACTACAGGTTCTGATTTTTGTTTCGGTTTTTGTTTCTATTACATTTCTCTCTGCTTGTATTAGCATTATTATAGCTGTATAACTCTTTGAAATATGTGATCACATAAACTATACAGAAGTACAACAGATTTTTAACTTTGAGAAAGAAAAAAAATGAAGTATGTGCTCTGGGGATGATGCAAATATGAACAATAAATATTTACCTTCATATATTTTTGCATCTTTTTTAAATCACCCCAGTTGCAAAAAATCTCATAAACCACCTTTATATTATTAAAATATGTAATATCAACATTATTAACCTGACAAAGATGCAAGAATTCCAAACTGCCGCCTTCTTTCAGTTGGCGTAATCCTATAGTATTTCATTTTCAGTATTTACCATTTCCACTTGTGAATACTCAGATCAAACCATTTTCCTTAAGAATAGGCACAGATGCTTTCTAAGGTCTAAATACACTGAAGTTCAACCTCATTATGGACAATTCAGTGCTCGAACACAGACCTGTGCAACAGCAAGTGATGACACCAGAGTTTTGAAACACGGAGATACTCCTGATCATTTAATATCCAAGGCTAACTGTCCAAGAATCAAGCATTGCTAGCTTCCTGGTGTTCATTTTACGTGGATTGCCACCTGTCACAGCAGATGCTGCACAATGATAATTTATATCAAATCCTTAGTATAGTTATTTTTGAGTTTTTAGCCCCCTAAGAGTGAGGGAGGGGGTTGTTTGGTTTGGTTTGGTTTGGTTTGTTTAACAAGTTTTTTTTACACACTGGTTTTTTGCTCTTCAAAGCTAGTCTTTCTTCTTATGACCGTATTTATATTAAATTCTATACAGGAGAAATGAAGCTCTATTTTTGCTTGAAAACATATTGCACTGTGTTTGATATGTTTACATATCACATACATATTTACAGAAGAACGCTTTTCTCTGCAGAAATTTCATTTTTCTTTTTCTCCTCAAAAGATCAGAAAAAATTTAAAATAGAATTCTGGGAGGTTTTCTTGAATTTTTTTTACAACTAAACATTCTGTCAACCTCCAATCTAACTTCATTTCCCCAGAGTCTTAGAAAAAGTGCTGTTTATCCTCAAGACAATCATCAGTGAATGCAACCCATATAAAAGAAATGTTTAGATTTCTTTTAAATGAGTTGCATTCACTGATGACTGAGATTTAGACTTTTTCAGAATTCAAGTGTTCATAGTCAGTGCTGAACTGGCTACTTCCTTTAACCGTTCTAGGCTAATGAAATGAATGACATTTTCCCTCTGAAGACTGCCTACTTCAGAGAAGGTGGCCAGCAAAGAAAAGGTCAATGTGGGATCCATCCAAATAAACACAGATTTAAATATTTAAATTAGTTATTTCAGGGTCCATTTATAGTCAATATATAGAAATAAGGATATAAGTGCATGGATTGTCTGACCTAATTTAGATGGTTTGGGTTCATGTCCAAGACTTTTTTCTTTTCCTCTGGCATTTATAGAGGGAGTTGAGTGACTGGTTCGCAAGATGTTCACGTGATAGACATCCATTCCTACATGAGCAGAATCCCATTAAGAGTTACTGTTGTAAAAACAGTTCTGTTGTTAAATAATCCGTGGTTATTGAGCATTTACTGATGTGCCAGCTTCATAACTGAGTATACAGCTGACATGATACATTTTGTGAAATAGAAGATTTAAAGATAACTGAAGTGAATCAGTATTTAAAACTGAAGATTTCTTCTAAATGCAAAGTTATTTTACAGTCAAAACCATATGGTTGTTTTAATACCACCTAACAGTATTTTCCATAAATTTAATTTTTTTTTTTTTTTAATGGAAAGGTCATAGAAGAACACTGTGCTAATATTAATAGCAAAACACGTATTACTCTTTTCATTAATGTATTGTACTTCTGTACAATGTATTGTACTTTCTACTCAAAATAGTAGGGATATGTGCTCTCCAGGTCCTTTTTTTTCTTCTTCTTTCCTTCATGCTTTCATTCACTCACCATGACCGCTTTTCACCTGCTCGGATACCTCTGAGAAAGAAGAGAATAAGAAAAATTTACCATGTCACAACCAAGAGTTCAAAGAATGGCATCAGTGTTGGTAAAACAGAGGAATAGAATAAATATAGAATTTCAATGGAAAGCCTAGTTAAGAAAAAAAAAAAAGTAATGCATTTAATTAAATAGGAAAAATTTAATATAGATTGCAGGAAAAATAGCTTTATATTGATTCACTTGTTTTTTTAATACCAACCTTCTTATGATTTTGACCTCATTGAAATCTGTGAGAGACTTCTTAAATCAAAAGAGTAGAAAATGTGCTACTTTCTCTCCCTTCTCTCATTGCACCTCACTGATCTTGTTTTGATTGCTCATTCCAATTCTTCTGAAGGAGCCTTTTAAAATATCTTCATCTTTTTTTCTTATTTGATAACTGTGTATTCACTTTAGGGTGTAAGAAAAGAGGAGGAAGAAATTTTGAGTTTATTCTCTCACACAAATTAATTAGTTCTGGGTTATACAATAAGAGAATACTGACGAATTCTTTTAAATAGAGAACATGTAATAGAACCTTAGTACTAGAAATCTTGCTTAGATGCACATTTTATCAAAACACTCTTTTGAGCAGAAAATTAATGAAAGAATAGGATATGAATGTATTTGTAACTTAGTTTATAACCATTTAGTTAGCTAGCAAAAAATGTAAACATTTCTTGGAAAAAGTAACAAAATTAATTGAGTTGCTATTGCTTTTAATTTTCTGAAGATATAGTGCTAGTTCACTTGTAATAAAAGATAAACAAGAAGAGATGGTTTAGACATCCTAGATGAGACGTTAAAATTATTGAAAACATTGTGTTAACTAGGGAAAATTAAATCAAAATAAATAAGAAAAAGCAGCCAGTAGTCTGTATTATTCACATAAGTTTTGCTTTTCATTTGATTTTTGTTTCAAAAATACATCCACTGTTCATTTATTGTTGATGGCAACAATATTTTGCTTTATTGTATTATCTTTCTCCATGTAAAATGTCATCTCCTTCAAAGTTCAGAGTTTCTCTTTACCAATTTAATAAAATCCTAATAGCAGTGATCCATGACTTTTAGGTCAGAGGATGATTGATGACTGCCTGCAGGCATAATAATGTCATTGCCTGAAATAAAAATATAATTCATCTAGTGTGAAATACAGATTGACTTTTAAAGTCTCTGAAGTGTCACATGGATGCAATATCTACTGCAAATGCTAACTACTAATTACTATTCATGTTTTTCACTCTTAATACTCAAAGCAATTTATTACATTCCTTAATACTGTCGGTGGATACTACTGCATCCATCAGCTGAGTTCAGGCCCCACCAAGAGAGTCCTAATTTGTAAGTTTATTTTTTACATCATCAACTTCAAAAAGCAACTTGGGGAGTTACTATTTACTGTCAGTCCACCAATAAATGTCAACATCCCAGAGTAGCAGAGGCAAGTGCCACATAACCAGTAATGTTACAGTTAAACAAACATAAACATGATTTATGTCAGCATTGACATTCTTGTCTATTATGTAAATAAGCTACACAGATTTTACTTGATGTCTAATCTGATCATAGGTTCACATGGTTCTACTTATGCAATATTTCTACCAAAAAAACCAATCCAAAACAACAGAAAAACAGCATCTTCTATTAAATATAGATATATATGTAAATAGATACATATGGCACTTAGAAAGTAAACACAAAAAGGTAAGATATAGTTTCACAGATGTTGACTAATAATTTATAAGGAGAGAGAAACATGTTAATTAATTTTAAAAAAAATCATTTTTCAACCCATAATTCTGTATGAATTTTATAAAAAGCGAAAGAATTCTGAAATGAAAATCGGCATGGGGGGAGCCAGGAAGACAGCTTTACTGCAGAAACTCACTGCAGTGTGTTCAACCCACAGACAATGTTGCAATGTTGCTGTACAACTCAGCTCTAAAGAGTCCTGATCTCATTTCCTCCATTCATAGTGTTTCTACAACTTTTTAACAGAAACCAGAAATTTACCCCTGCAACAATATTGGTTTTTTTACAACCTGTCTGTAATTTGATAGGGTTACAAAAACACTTTAAATCATTTTATTTGTGAAATGGTTTTCTACATTGCAATTAAATAAATAAATGAATAGCAACATTTCTAATAAGCAGAGAAACTTCCTATTTACAAAAGGAATTTATAATTTAGTTTTCATTGTGATATAAAATTTCCATGCCTCCATAGTAAACACACTGTGAGACATTTCCTATATGAAGAAATACTGAATGTAAGTAGGAAAAAAAATACAGCAAAATATATTATACATACATGCATTTCCACATAGATTATTAAGTATTATGACTGTCTTTCTTCTCACTATTACAGAAAAGGTAGTGTGAAAGCAGAAAATATTTTCAGTAAGAGTAAGAACACTTGTAAGTTAGGTGTTTGAACAAATTTAAATACTGAAAAGTAAAAAGGGGTAATTCTAACCAGTACAGAAACCTAGTCATCTGACACCTGGACTTAATATCCACAGCATTATTGTGAACACACAAGGTGAATAGCTAAGCCCTCATTAGTGGAGATCTGGGACTTTGTCCATCTGCATAAGGACTAGTGAGTAATACAGTTTGAAGAAAGATCCTTCATCACAGAGAACTGCTTTCTCTGATAGCCACAAGGCACTAGCTAATAGGGGATTTGAGGGGATGAACAATCTTTATAATCATCTTTTTGTACTTATATGAGCTTTACTGTTTCCAGCTTGTTATTTATTTACATATGTATTTGTATCATAAATTTATTCTCCTAAAAGGTGTCATTTTAAGCTAATTTATCCACTTATTCTCTATCATTTTATTTAAGATTATACATGTTTATTGACAGTGGTAGTGAGATTCATCTCAACTAGTACTAAATATTATTTACCAACAATATTAATAAGTAATTAGACACCAGATATGGAGTGAAAGCAACTCAACATACTACCCAGATGAATCAAACCTTGAGTACATCTCCTTAGTTCCAACTAAATAATCCACTTGGTAGGACCAGGAAAACAAACCAAAATAAAAACAATGGACAGTCTTTGTTTCACAGATGTTCCTAACTTTGTGGTATACGAACATATTTGGGACAGGAGACCACAGGGCAATAAACACCCTAGAGGACATAGATATAAAGAAAATCCAAAAGTTTGGCTTGCAGCTGTGTGATTTACCAAGGCTGTGACCAGTTTATTTCGACAGTCTACTTTAGAAAACAATAAATTATTTTTAACAGTTGTGACTGCAGAGAGCAGGCAGAGACATCTTAGACATCTGATGCTGTCTAACCTTTACATGAACATCCAGGACCTGACAAGTTTTCTGACCAGGGAAAATGTCTTGTTCTCCTGCATCCATGGCATTGGCCAGAGACAGATTGGAAGTGCTGGGTCCCTGAGGTGTTTAAGTTGGGGGTGGAGAGAATAGAAATTCTAGAAGTGAAATTTTTATGCACCCGCTGTCCTCATGTTGCTGAGTAAAGAGATTCTAAATTGTATGTCAGTGGGTCATGTGGTTGTGACTTTGTGTCTACCTCACTTCCAGCTGACTCCATTGTCAAGCCTAAGCATGAGCTGGCAGCTCTAAGACCCATTTATGGCCTGCAGAGAAAAAGAAGCAAAACTAGCACTTCTTTAGTGTACATTTCTTTGCAGAATAGTTCTCTGGGTGTTTCTGTTCTTTCCAGTCTTGGTATAAATTGAACACAAGTAATTATCTCCATCATTCATTTCTCTCTCCTGCAAAAATTATTCCCAAGTCAGCTAATGTATACAAGAACAGATGATCATTTTGTAATCTGAATGTCTAGAAACACAAACACCAAATTAACCTTGCTCTTCCAAGAATCTTTTAACAATACCATTCCTCACAACCTGTAATGACAAATAATCTGTATCACTTCCAGAACAGGAATTACAGACATATCAGTGATAGACAGCATTATTATAGCTATTTATAGATTTCATGTTCTCTGTCAGGATTCATTTCTAGATCATGAAGCAGAAAGAAAAAGATCTGTCTCAAATTGGACTTCTAATATTAAAAAAAACCTAATTTTAATCACTAAATTAATTCATTGTACAAAAGACTCACTTATAGTACAGAATAAGTATAATCAAAGTTTCTCTCCTCAGCAGAAACAGTGGGTTTAAAAATCAACTTTTTTACAAAACTAGCCTTTGTATAAAAATCTCAAAATAGTAGTTTAACAGGTGGTGTGAAAGAATTAATAATTTATTACTTTTTATTAATTTTCAGGTAATGTGTTGCATTCAGTAGTCAAAATGTCTTGTGTTTTAGATGTGAAAACTGCAAACTATCCCCTGCCTATTTACTAAAACTTTCACTTTATTCTGAATCATCCCTTATGTGTTATCAATAAATAGATTTGTGAGCTGTCTAGAGCTAAAAAGAATGTCACTCTTTTAAGAGTAAGTCAATATAGGAACTTGGAGACTACATCATGTCTCTGCATCACAGTAGAACTGTGGAATCAAAAACTGGACAAAAAGACAGAGAAATTTGCTGTAAATATGTTCACTTTTCCAAAGGATCTCTAAATTTTTAAAATAGGACACATATTTTCATGTGTGTGTGTACAAGTATATATGCAAGTATATATATATTTTATATATATACACACACACACATATATAATATATATATATTACAAACATCCTAATGTGGAAATATGAAAATGACTTGCAACCGTTTATTAATGCTAAACTCCAGAGGATGTATAAATATTTTCAATATATAAATATTTACTGAAATAATTTCAGTGTCCATAGAATACACTCCATAGTTATAAATTTCTCAGACAATAGTAAGCTGTTTATTCCAGTCATTTATGAATTACAGTCTTTTCTCAGCTCTAACATTTCTAGCATATTCCACTGAAGCCTTGATACAACCAGTATCCAGTTTCTTTTCAACGTAGTTTCAAGAAAAATAACTCTTATACATCAGTTGAAAATTAATCGACCTGTAGCTTGTGCATTTGTCAATATTGAACACACTTTCAACACTGGAAGGTCACAAAATCTGGTTTTACAACCTACAAATAACCTTTCTGCTCTACATTTACCTTCCCAGGAAAAAGGTTTTAAAATATCAACTCTCTCAATATGTTATAACATAATCACTTTATTCTTGTAATCAAGCATGAAACAACATTAAAAAGACTTGATACAAGCATAAAAACACTATAAAGTAATTAAAAACTGTGGTCTTCTATTTCAGGAATAGTAACTTGCTCCGGGTTACTGCTGATCAAAGATTGGTTTCTTCTTGTTTCACTGTTTTTCAGTCTGATGCAAATAAGTTCTCCCTCAGTTACTCTGAGCTGTCCAGGAAGGATGCAGCTGTGAACTTGAAGCTATGTTAACACAGTTCAGTGTTTGAGTTAATAAGTCCTGCTGAGAGTAAAAGACTATGGAGACTAATGCAGTTTCAGACAAGAGAAAAAGACAAAAAATCCATGATTGTTAATAATCACTCTGGTTTTTAATAAATAAAAAATACAATCTTTGCTCAAATAGAATCTCATTAAAGAATTAGTGAAATTCCTTTTTAAATTCTTTGCTAAGTAGGTTTTATCAGTGCAAAAATTATATGGAAGTTTGATTTAGCAGCTATAAATGTCGTTAAACAAATATGCGTTCTTCAGACTTAATTACACATTACAATATCAAGCAGTTGAAAGCCTAAGAGATAATAAAGTGCAACTGTCACTACCAAGAGTGTAATTGTGGTGGTGTGAAAATTTTATTTGTTTCAGTTTCTCGTTTCTGTTATTTGAAATTTCCTGTCACCCCTTTTCGGTTTATAATGGTATGTTCTGTTACCCCCGCGTTTAATGTAAAGTTCTGTTACCCCGTTTTCCCCTCCCAAGTTCTACCCCTAAAGCCTCCAAGTTTGGACATGCCTCCACCCCTGTTCCAGACCCTTCCCTGCCTGTCACCCTAAGCCCTTGCCCCCAAGCCCATCAATCTTTCCCTGGAGCCGACCCCCTTCCAGAAAATTCCCCGCAGCTCGACACCCCACCGGACTTTCCCCCCGCCTATCACCCCAAGTTGTCCCGCATTGGAAGTCAGTCCGATGCTCCCTCCTTCGACTCCCCCCCGAGAGAGCCACGATTGGCCCCGTAATTGTACTCTCCCCCTGTAACTGCCCCCCTTTAAAAGGTGCTGCACGGAGCTCTTCGGCGCTCTCGCAGCCAGGTCCCTTCAGGAGTAAAAGGACGCTCTGAGTTCCTGCCATCCCCGAACTCCAATAAATCCTTCTTTCCTGACCTGTACTGGCTGTGAGAGTCCGTCTTTGTTCCTAACCCGAAGTTCTCGGCGCAGTTTGTGGCGGAGCGCTGTGCAGCGCCTGTTACTTAGGTGACAGAGGCGGCGACGCCTGGAGAAGCAGCTCAGCCCCGAAGAAAACCGCGAAGGCAGAGAAGCCGTTGGCGCCCCCCCCCCACGGCGAGCGCGACAGAGGCTCTCCCTGAGATTACCGGGCACGTGAGGTTAGCGACCTCACCCTTCTCCCCAGCGGCCAGGCTCGTTTAGAGCCACGAGGACTGGAAAGTCGCGCTGCGTCATGTAATATTATCTTAATAATATAAATAAGATTAGATATAAGAAATTACAGTCAAGACATAAGAATTTGTAAACGGGGTAAATCATGAATCCTGCCAAATGATGAAATTACTTTTCTGAAAACATGACCAATATATTTCTAAGTATTTTTATTCTTAGAATCAAAACCTCTCTTCTGAGTAACAAAATTATCTTTAATTATTCTGAAGCATATGAATAACTCGCCATTTTTTGTACAAGCATTTTTTGCTAATTTTTTAAATCTATTAACACTTCTCCAAAAATCTAGACCTGTAGAAGAAAGTCCAGACAATTAAACAAAAAAGTCAAGTGAATCATGATGAAATCTTTGGTATGTATCACTCATGAAGGTGGACAACACCACTTAAGTGAATATAAACTGAGTGTATGTGAATTGAATATGTGAAACTATGAGAAAGAACGTTTGCCCCAAATTGATCATGTTAAAAGAGGAAGCCAGCCCTCAGTGGGATTAAACAGTAACCAATGAGAGAAAGAGACTTTTGAAGCAAAGAAGGAAACAGCTGAAAGGTAAGTCTAATGAAAACATGAAAATACTGAGCAGAGGGCAAGGGAGAAACCTTGCAGTGGAAGCAGCGGCAGTCAGCCCTTGTTTGACTCGAAAGACATCACCATGGACATCACATCCTCTGCCTGGCCTGGGCACAGCAGCCTCCCCAAAGGCTGCCTTGAGCTCCTGCACTCCATCAGGGTGGGTGGCACTTCAGGGTGCAACACAGGGGGACCAACACCTCAGGTGTGTGTTTTGCCTCACGGGACCCTTGATGTGCCAGTGTGCTTGCAGGTCATAGGGAGCGGTACAGGTAGAGGCAAAGCTCAGACATCGATGCCTTCACCAGAACACTTTGCATTCCTAGGGAGGGAGACTGTTGGTAACCTACAAGGCCTTTGAGAAAGGGGATGTGCATGTAAATGTGGTGGAGGTGTGTGTGTGTGTCGGCAGGAGGAAATAGGAACATTTTTGAACTACTCATAAAGGTGTGCATGGGAATATTTCAGTTTTTATTAATATTTGGTTTAGCTGATCTATTGTTTATGTTTATCCTGATCATGTATTTCACTGATTGACAAGTAATTACATGTTAATAAACCAACAAAGCACTTCAGTAATATTTGGTTTTTGTGTTTTAAATACAAACTAAGGAGTTCTGCCTTGGAAAAATCATGTCACAAAGTAGATTAACATCATACCACACTAGCTAGTGAACTACCAGTACTACTTACATCTACAACAAAAAAAAAGGTCATGCTACAATGCCACACAGTGTATTTTATTTACCTAGAACTACTTTGACAGAGAACACTGAAAAATAAAACTTCTCTTAAAAAATAAGTACATATGATATAATTCAACTCATCACCTCAAATTTTATATATTTAATATCAACAAAGCTTTCTACAAATGTATCTATGTAAAATCTGAAGAACAAGTTTTGGGCAATTTGCCAGCCTTCAACTATGAACACATAATTACAGCATCCCATAGCCTACCAGTTGACTTAATTGGCTCTTAACTGACACAGGGTTTGCCAAAAAAAGAGATTTATATTCACAGATCATTAGACCAAGGATGTAAAACATTGTACTGCATGACTCATTATGGATTGTGCTGTTAATGTAAGAGAAAGCTAAACAGGAAGGACTGCTGAGACTGATGGATTCAGGCCATTCAGGAAACCAGAGACATGCCCTGTGTCACCGTGGAATTATACAGTTTCTACGGAGACACTTTTCTATCTCTCAGTTAATTCCAGAAATATTCCCAGCCTCAGCTTTTGAGATATGAACATTTCCAAATAAATTTCCCACCTTATATTTTCATCTACCAGACATGACTTTAGGAAGGATGGCCACCTTTTCTTTGCACATACTTAGAATTTTAACCTAAGGGTCAGTTTTTCAGTAGGACCTGGTTCCTAAAGTACTGAGTTCTTTCTGAAACCCAAGTTAAAACGTACAAACTATGCAGACTAAAATGTGAAACATATTTTCAATGTAAAAAGAAATCTTTCACATGAAAACTTTTCATGGAATGCAATAAAGCACAATGATTGGTCAAAATAATTCCCTTCAGAATCATTCAAAATATCTCTAGCAAAAGAATTAGTGTCCAAAATATGAGACAAATATTTTAAAGCTGATGAAATACTTGAAAATTTTGGTAAATTTTTAAAAAGTGGTGGTTTTTTTCTTTCATTTCACCCTCAACAAGCTGCAACTATCCAAACAGAAATCTGTATTTGTGTGTGTGCACTCACAACTACACATGTTTTTGAAGAAATAGAGCTGATCTCCTTTCTCCTCCCTTACTGCCATCTGCTTTTTTTCTCTTCCTTATGTCTTTGGGAGTTAGGTTCTTTTCCTCATTCTCATTTATTACTAGAGAAGGGCTCCTTTTTTAACTTGAGGGTCTGTTTTAGCAATACATTTAAATATTGCTCTGCAGTAGCATTCCCCCTCCCTCACAAGCAAGCAAAGTGAATTTGTCAAGGGTTGCTTGCAGCTTTGGGGGAAAGGAGAATCACATACAGCAGCCAACTTACTGCAGTGTCTCTGAGAAATTGATCTTGTTCTGCTGTGTCAGACTAAGACTTTGATGATAATGACATTTTCAGCTGCAGACAAAATCCTTTTTAATTTATTTGAAGGGAAAGAGGCTGAAATTATTTTCTATTACAGAATGTGCTTTACAGCTTGACTTACTTTTGAGGACTAACTCTCAGTTCAGGGGTAGGTGGGGAGTTCCACCTGACATGACCCTGAAATAAAAGGAAGCGTTCCAAGGAGTTTGAGTTTTTAAATTATTCATTGAATGCTTTTCCTTAAAGATCACATCCTTGAGTCTCTTACATGAGAACTAAATTGTTCATGGGGGGAGGGTAACAGAAATGTTGTAGAATGAACTGACAAGTTTAGGAAACTGTGAGATATAGATGAGGTAGAAGGGAATAAAACCCATTCAAAACCTACAAATTATTTTAATTTCTCCTCTGCTTCTGCTGTATTTGTGATATCATAATGTCCAGTTCCATGCCAGCCTAACCATAAATTTTTCTTTTCACTACTTTTTTTTGCATGTTTTTTTCATTATATTCATAAGGCAGCTGCATGCTCTCTTAGTAGAGGATTTCCAGAATGCCCAATGTCCAGTGCCATCTCCAGATACCTGATCCCATTTCAAAGCATCAGTTAATTTTTCCTGCACATTGTAAAGTGCTTTGATTTCTAAAATTACTGGTATGCCACCTCAAACAATTGAGAATAGGAACTTTCTTCAGTGTAATAATTGAAAGAACTAGATGATTTGTCTTGCAAAAAGTTTTTGTCAGTTTCATGAAAACCTCAGAGTTTTGAGAGGTGAATCTGTTTCTGATTCTCTTGACAGCCTTTCCTGTGCAATTATTATTTTCAAGGTTTAGAAGTGACATTAAAAAGGTTTTATGTGCTTAAATTTGTCTTTCTAAATCCTTTCTTATGACATCAGCATTCCAGCTCTGCACATGAAATTTGCCCATGGATGACTGGTGAGAAGTAGTTTAAAGACATTTTTTACACAGATTTACAAATTAAAAAAAAAATAAAGAAAAAAAGAAAAAAAAAATAAAAGTACCTCTCTTGGGGTGATTTTAGGATAATACTGTATTCCCTATCATCTGCTTTATGCCCAGAAATGGGTCCCATAGCTTTAAGCTGGGTCCAGAAAAGGGGCAAGAGAAGCTGGGTGAATTCTTCAGCGTGGTTTGTGTTCAAGGACTCACGCACTCCCCTGCGCTTTCACTGTTGCTGAGCCAAGGGAGAACTTTCCAGCTTTTCGTTAACTTGAGGCAAGGCATTTTTCCTGGGACTGTGGTTTCTTCTTCTTCTTCTTCTGGAACTGTTCAGCTTTGCTGCAGTCCAAAACACCAGAACATTGCCAGGAGTCCCACGCTGCAGCCTGGAGGGGAGGCCCTGGGATGCCTCATTCTAGCTCTGGAGGACCTTGGGAGAATCCAAGCAGTACTCTAAAGTCCCACCATCTATCTCCATAACAAGAAGGTTTGTTTTCTAACATGATTCATTTTTTTTTTTCTCTTGTGCCTGTGTGTACCCTGTTTGTTAAATAAACAGACTTTTTTTCACTTTCCTCCAAGAAATTCCTTTCAAACCTGTAGGGGAAGGGCTGCCGAAACCTGCCTTCCATTAGAGGACATGTTCATCTCAGGGTGTTCCCTCTCAATTTATCTCAAGCCAAGATACTACCAGAGGAACAACAAATACACAAGTGCTAGGCAAGGAATGAAAAGCAATTCTGTAATGATTCACTGCAGCTCGTCTCCAGGAGAACCTGGGACTTCTGCAGTAACAGCTATCACTAAGGCACTTTCTTTCTTTAGTTCACCTTGTATGAAGGCAAAAGGGACAGCTTGTGCAGTCAGCTTCCTCCCTGTTATATCTGCTCTTTTAGCATAGCCAGACAAGTACAAAAAATCCACCTACCTAAGCACCATGTCATCAAGCCCATAACTGAAGTCTGTACCCTTTTCATTCCTCAAGTGTCTATTCAGTCCATTCAGAGTTACTAGTGGGGATCAGACACGTCAAAACAAACTGCGTTGTCTCACACTGTGGCCCACTTTCAGCGGGGACTCGTCCAATGGAAAGTACAAGACACCTCAAAAGCAATAAAGTATATTCTGAATCTACAAACTGGTAATCTATGCACATCAGCTAGATGTGCAAAATTTAGATACTCTTGCTCATCCTTTGAGGAACAAATCATGCAGATAAATGGAAATCTTCTCACTGAAGATAAGGCTATGATCAAGTAACCAAATTTTGATCTTTGAAATTTCTCTGCAAAAATTGTATAGATTTTGTTCCCTGTTCAGAGATAAGGCTTGCAAGTTTATCCTGGCATTTTGAGGTTATTTATGATTGGAATGAAAGCAATGAATGCACACACAGAGATTGGTTTAATATATTTAAGCAAACAACAGTGCCATAAAAATACCATTTCATGTTTAAACCTTGTATTTTAATAGAAACACAATTTTACTTTGTGCCTTTGTGTGCATGTATCTATGCAGACATAGATATGTGGTTACAAACAGATATAAATATAGATGTAAACTAGATAGAGACATAGATATAGATATATCGTCTTAAAGAAAAAAAAACACACACAAAGGGTTACAAAAAACCCACATAGCTTGTTAGCTGATTGAAACCAGAGCCTCTCTTTTCTGAGACAGAAATAGGTGTCATCCCTAGAAAGAGTTATGAGAGGAGTACATGAGAAATTTTGAAAATAAGAATTTCGAATAGATGGCTAACTCATTGTTAATGTTTATCTATGGCAATTACACTCTAAAGGAAAAATCGTAAGTAATTTCATATTCATTCCAGAGGGACAAGGTTCATAATAAGGAATTGTCTTTTGGATAAAAAGAATCAAAAATTCAGCAGCAACAACAAAATACAAAAACAACCAACTGACCAACAAAAACCCAATCAAAAAACAAAACACAAAACCGAAAAACTCCCTCCACCCACACACAACAAAAAAAGTGCCACAACTTGGAGTAAGCTGTAAAGTACCCAAAAGCACTGAAAAGAAACGTCACTGACCATCAGAGATCACTTTTACTACAAAGATGTTGATATATTCCCTAACACTAATAAGATTTTCTGTATATAGGTTTTAGTAACCCTTACTTGAAAAATATTCAATATACTTGTTCCACTTTGACTTGTGTACTTTGGCTCATAAGGTCACAGCAACCCTCTTATCAGCCAACAGCAGAGCTGCAGCAGTAATAGGAGATGTCATCTTAGATTAATACAAGTGAAAATTGCCTGCAATTTTTTATACTTCTGTCTCTTTTGTGCACTTTAATGTTTCATTTTTATCTCAGAACATCCTTGGTCACACCACTCCTGATACTTCAGAAAAATATTTGAATACACCATTAGTAATGATTATGATGTTCAGAAATAATTATTTGTCTAGAATTTGTGAGAAATCAAAGGAGAATCCATGCCAGGAATTACATGTGGATCAGTGCAAATGTATAGACTTCTGCCTAAATTTACTCTAAAAATACACTTACCTATATTTCAGTTTTACTTTTTATCTTAGTCATTGACCCCCTTGACAAAGTATCAGCCAAGAATATGGATTTCTCCTACTCTAACAGAAGAGAAATCAGAACTTTTTTGATATCCCAATCATTCATAGAGTAGATAATTTTGAATTGTGCATGATGCTGGCATATTTTTTTTTACTGCAACATGAATGTCATATCTTTGCATTGTTAGCAGTTTGTAATGTAGTGTCAGAGAAAAAAAAGCTTCTTTTTCCAGCTTTGTTAGTCTACATGAACTGCAAGAAGCCCAGTATATGGGGCTTATGTATGGACACACACATAGAATAAAAATGCTGTAATTAATTTATCACAATCTTTTTTGGGGGAAAAAAAGATGTAGGAAGTATAGGAAAGTATAAAATTTGTGCTTCTTTTTTCCTCAATACTTTAAAACAAATTATCTCTTTAGAACTGATTTTTTTCATATTCAATACTATGAATTGGTCTTTCTGAAGTTCAAAAAATATTAGTTTCCCCTTTGTCTTTTGCAAATAAAAAGTTAAAGTGAAAAATCTTTAACACAGAATAAAACCTACATTTAAATCTACATTATGGCATTGATTTAACTCAAGTTTTAGGAGGCACTATTCCCCGATTAAATACTTTTTTCCATATAAAAGGATCATTATTTCTGTAAAGTTAACATTTTTTGTATTGTTAAGGGTGAAATGTAAAATAAAATATTCCCAGAAACATGCCTAACACATACCTGTTTCAGACCACAAATTGTGCACTGTAATCACAACCAGCACTTTTGTCCATGTCACATCTCGTTAAAAGGAATTTTGTGTGCAACTGGGGAGGACAACCATATCAAGCCTAACACATTCTGAAGGCAACATAGTTGGAGGCAATGACAATTTAGCATGGAAGCTGCTATTAGATTGCATATATTATTCATATTTTTAGCATAATTCTTATGTGGAAAGCAAGAACTGTAAAAAGGAGATAGACAATGTGAAGAATATCATAGTAAGCAAATTCAAATTGTTTGATGCAATCACAGTGTCATAGGAATGCTAGATTTTATTCAAATTACATACATACAGGTATGTTTAAAGAAGATATTTTTGCAATTTAAAAAAAAAAAAATTATCTATAAGAAAGAAAAGGAGAGACAAGAAATACAGAGCCCTTAGTTTGTGTAAAGAAAGAAGGTAAGTCAGTATCTCCAAATAGAAAAAAATATTAAGGAACATATTTTAATGTTCATAAAGTTATGTCTAAACACTTCAAAATTTATTTGGATTATGCATTTATTGTACACATAGTCCAAGAAACATAATCTTATACCTTCATCAAGATATTAACTGACAATGAAAGATCTAGGTAGATCCCCATCAAAATTGTGTCTTACACAAAATTAAGGTACATTTGAAACTGTTGTAATCTTCCCAATAGAAAAGTAACCACAATAGTTAACATTTGCTAGCACAAAAAAAAAAAAAAAAGTGTTCTCTCCAGAAAAAATAAACAAACAAAAAACAAATCAGAATCTATAAAAAGAAATTTAAAAGATATGATGAATTTGATGTTTCTGCACAACATATGTGAAATCTTCTATAGAATCCAGAACAAATTAAAGTAGATCCACCCCCAAGTACCTGATCAGAGATGACAAAAAGTCCTCCAAGACATTGCAGGAGAATAGTTTACTGAGAAGATTCCAGCAGATAATTAAGAAAAATGAGGGATTTTTCCATGTATTACTTTAAATTTTGGTAAGAGTTAAATAAGATACAGTGAAGAGACCACTTGATGTGCCTGGATTTATACCCACATAACAGTATGGATGTAAATAGACTAATAAATAAAAGGTATCTCAGTTTAATACAAAAATGTTTTACCCATAAACAAACAGAAAGATTTAAAATCTAAGTCCTTAAACAAACCAGGCTATAACATAAATTCTGTCTCAAATTACAGTAATATTTACAAAGGCTTGAATTCTTCTGGTTTTGGTTGTGATAAGAGTTGATTTTATTCATAGCAGTTCCTATGGTGTACTTTCGGATTTGTGACAAAAACAGTGTTAAAAACATGGGAATGTTTTAGCTGTTTCTGAACAGTGCTTTCAGAGTGGCAAGGGTTTTCTTGCTTCCCCACACTGCCGCACCAGCAAGGACTACAGAGGGTACACAAGAGGCTGAAAATGGACACAGCCAGGACAGCTGACCTCAAGTGACCAAAAGGATGTGCCATGGCATATGATGTGGTGCCCAGTATTAAAAGCTGAGGGAAGAAAGAGGAGGAAGGAAGGTCACTTGGAGTGATGGTGTTCGTCTTCCCACGTTATCGTTACGCATGATGAGCATATCTCTGCTGTCCTGGAGACGGCTGGACGCCTCTCTGGTTACTCTCCTCCCCAACATTTTAGAAAAACAGGACTCCACAGAAAGGTATTAGAGAAATATTAAGAGTGATTTTTAGCATCTAAAAAAGGATTTCTATTAAAAAACAATCTATAAAATATGCTCTAAATATGATTAGCTCGTTTAAGTGGAATGGGGAAAGTCTGTGAAGACCCTTTAAAGCAAGAGGAGGACAATACATTTGTCTTAAAAAAACCCCAAACACCTCCAACTTATGTTCATTCTCTGCATGTGAGAAAGAGAGAGATAGCATTTGACTTCCAAATTGTCATCAATTTTATAAAATCACATACAAATTATATTCTCTATTATAATTGTATTTTTACATATTTTCCTGAATGGAACAGTACAGATTCTGTCAGTAGGCTCTGAGTATGGTAAAGGAAACCATGTAAGCAAAGGCATTACTGGACAACAAAGAACCAACAGAGAGACCTTTTTAAATTACCCTAATATTAAGAACAAGTTATTTTCTCTTGATTATAATTTGCACCTTCTCAGACACAAAGCTAATCACCAGCTAATTGCTAATCCATAAAATCACAAATCATTAGTTCCAGTATTCACGGAACTGCTTAGTTAAAAAATGTAATGTTACTTCTGCAAGATAAAAAGATGCATTTGTGTAAAATAATGTTCATATTGTTTATTTCACTATCTTTTTTTTAATTAAATACTTAAAAATTTCCAGTTAGTGAACAAACACAGAAAAAGTTCATTTTTCAGCACAGATGAATCACAGAATTCTACCTAGTTTGCAGTAGATGTGTTCATAAAGGCATATTCTGTTAAACTAATACTTTTAAATACATTTTGTTTTGAGAGGGCTTGTCTGTGCGGAACACATACAGGAAATTTTAGAAGATGTGTAACTGTGTCACCTTTGCTGTTTTTTTCCTGTTTGCCATTTACTTGTGTTCTGGTTATTATTAGACCTCTTATTAGTGAGTAAGCCCTTGTATAGTAATGAATCTCCCAGACCTTTTTTGTGTGTACACTTTTTCAGTGCATTATGCTTTCCAAAGACTTAGCAGGTTTGCATATCAAAGCTTTTCCCTGCAGACCCCTAAGGGACTAATTTCTCCATAGTAACAGTACACCCTACAGTATAATGCTTGATTTATTTTTCTATCAACTATTGTTCTATACCTACATTGTATTTTCTATTTGTTACTGTCTGGAGGATACAGCGCTGACCCTGCCTGCTCAGTGTGCAGGGACTCATGCCTGCAAGCACTAAGGCTTTATAAGACTTATCCCTGTGCCTTTACTTGTCATATCAGCAGCTTCATCTGCAGAAATACATTCTGACTGAGTAAGCCTAAGGTAGACAATGCTTAATTCTCCATTACAAAATCTTCCAGGAAGAAAAGAGAGATTCAGCTGCAGGGCATCCATCCTGTCAGCACCCCATTATCCTAACACACCATTTACTCTGTTACTGGGTTTAAGATGGCCTTATTCAGTCTGATTATCATGTTAGAACCTTGTCCTAGATCACTGTACACAGTGGATTTTTATTCAGCTGCTATTCTGCGACTCCAGGTATTTGTCTTTCTTGTACCTCCCTATTGTACCTTCATCACCTGAAGAAATGGAGTTCAGAATATTTCCAGTACTTGAATTGGATGTTACAAAGTCAGAGTGTGAGCTTGTTTTATACTAGGAAGGAAAACAAGTAAACCAAAGAGAAACAGGTATTAATAATAATTTAAAGATATATAGTTTTTAGATTTTACTCTCCCATAACTGACAGAATGGATCCATGCTTCGCATTGTTATGCAGCACAGTCACATATAACAGATATGGATCACAAATATCACATAACATTTACCATTTTCCCCACCATGCTTTTAATCTCCCAAGGCTTCTGGTACCATATCATAAGTTTAGCTCACCAAATAAAATGATCACAGGCCACAGAACCAATATCCAGCACGCAGAAGTAAGGAGAGACTAAGGTCATTAACAACCTATAATTAATTAAACATGACCCAAATTTCATGCAATTTTTTCTAAGGATTTCATGGAATATTTCTGAAAGAAACTTATTTTTCCAAAACTTATGAGGATTCTGACTGCATTCAGTTGAAGATAAGGGTGTTTACAAAGGTTTGCAAAATATAGCTGAGATTTCAAAAGAAGAAACAGCAGAAGAAATACATCAAATAGAAAGTAAATAAAAGTTTACAGTGATTTGAATATTTCAAATCTGAATTTTTAATTCTGTTTTTTGTGTTCAGTAACTTCATTTAGTGTTGAATTTCTTTTAAATTCATAGAAATATAATTGTCCTGAGTCTGTTAGCTCCTTTTTCTCCATCTTTAAAACAATGTACAAAAGTACACTAAGGCTCTGGTAGAGAACATATTTTCAAATTACATTTTCTTTTTAAAATTATAGGCTATCGAAGGCTATTTAAACCAGTCAACAGAATGAAAAAATGGTTTCAGAGTGTAAACCTTATGTCATTCTAGCTACATGTATTAATCAACTATTGAGAAGATACTGTTCACCTGATTAAGATATATACATCTGGCCTCCTGCTTCTTCAAAATTATAAAAGAAAGTATAAAGAAAAAATATTGCATTCTGAATTGACCTTTTAGTTTATTGTGTGACTAGTATCACTTTACACTCTTGGGAAAAAACATCAATACTAAGCTTTACACTGTTACTCAGGCCTAGTTCACCAATGTTCTTATGTCATCAAGGGTTAAGGGCCGTGTTTCACTGTTTGAGGAAGGCACTGAAAATATCCTCATAAAGAGTTTGCATGATTAGGTCTTTACAACCAGCAGACCTGTAAATTAGCACTGCAAATAGGCTTTGTGCAGAGAGCATAATTCTGAAGAGCAGGTGTGACCCTGTGCATTATTGTGAAACTGAATTTCCTATAAGTTAACTTCTCTGTAGCCAACAGAAACAAAAGCCTTGAAGTTTCCTTTTCTATTATTTTCTCACTGCTTTTAAACTCTGGGATCAATATTATCAAATGATAGTTAGTGTCCAGTGACTAGCAAATCCCACTATGTGATTCTACATATTTAAATATGAAGTAGTGGAAAGAATTTTTAGGCTAAAGTACAGAAGTAACAAAAGAAAGTATTCCTGTAGTAAAAAATACAATTATTGTGAAGTGTTCTTGAGAGATAAGTAGATTTGTGTTTATTTTTTTAACAAATAATTAAATAAACAAATCCAGAATTTTATGCACTTGGATTATTCAGATTTAATAACGGAGTGAGACCGTTCACTGAAGTGGGAGAACAGAACATAAATGCGTAAGCTGATACTGCAATGAAAAAAAAAATTGATGCCAACATCACTGAAACACAGGTGTGCTAACAATTCAGATTCTTGTTCAGGGTTTTCCAGCAGGCACACAGGTTTTTTTTTTCCTCCCACCAGTATAGTCACCATGTTTGTTTAACCAAAGGTGAAGAATTGTTTCTCACAGGGAAAGGTCATTCCATGGAATTTCAAAAATAAAGTGAATCTATTCTGAAAAACAATGTTGTAGTCTTATACAAAAGAGAGACAGAAATGTGTTTTTTCATTTGTAGTTTCTGTATGTCAGAAAGATTTAAACTGTGGAATGAAAAAAATAATGCAGAATAAGGTTGAGTTAAAATTGGAGAAAAAAAGTAATGATCATAAGAAAATCTATCTACATTGTAAAGAGTGTTTACATTGTAAAAAGTGTTTGATGGGACTGAGTTTGGCTTTTCCCTTAGAAATGCAGTTTTGATTTAAAACTTGTGTTTTGTCATTAAACTACAAATATATGTGTAAGTCAATTCTGTTGGACCTCCATGTTTATTTGAAGTGGATATCCTATGTGCAAGCTACAGTCTGGTTTGTCTTCACAGATTATTCAAATTAGCAATACACTTTCTCAATAGGGAGGACAAACCTTGAAAGTAGTTATAGAAGGGAAGTGATTCTGATAATTCATATTCAGGAGATTTTTATTATCCTCCAGTGTTTTAATAATAGAATTATTAATCCATAAAATTATCATTTTTTCATTGTGTCTCTCTACCTATAATATTCAGGGATGTGGTAAAGACGATTTCTACCCTTTTTTTGTGTAATCTAAGTCTTAGTATTAGCTTTAATGAAATAACTGAGTATTCACTTCTGCTTCTATGTTGTCAAGAGTATTCCGATCTGTATTGCAGAAAATATTATTATAGCCCTGCAGTTGTGGCTTATGATAGGGGAAAATATTTAATCTGGATGTTTGTTTTACATTTTATTGTTATGTAAACAACCTAACCTAACTGTAAAGGTTACTATTAGGGTGTCTAGCTAGAAAATTCAAGCAAACTAATGAAAAAACGATGACCACGTAGTGACCAGAGAAAAAAATGAGAAAGTGGGGAACTCAGATCACCAAAATCAACTACTCCTAAGACCATCAAATCTGAATGACAAGGTCATTGGCTTTATTCCAAAACCCATTAAGATGATTCACTAAAAGAAGCTGCCTCCAGAATGCCATTCAAATCACTACTGAGAAAATACAGCACTTACTGTGATGCATCTGGGGAAGATTATGATATTGGAATACTTGGGATTGCACAGGATTTTTCATGGGTTTTCCAGGGAAATCATCAGATGATGGGAAAGATCAGGACAGGTCAGGGACCTACAAGTTTGGAAAAACTGAGAGAGAGGAATAAAAGCAGCCAGTCCTTTTTAAGCTTGTGGCTGATCAGCACACTGAGCTGCCCGAGTCCTGCATGGCTTGCCCTATCTTCTTATTGAACTTTATTTCAATCTTTTTTTCTGTGTGAATACACTAATTATTCTGCATGCGTGGGGAGGAATTCAGGTGGGGTGAGCCACTATTAAACATGAAGCACAAATTTCAGAAACACATTCAGGATTTCTTTGGAATAGGGCTAGTTGCCTTGCGACAAAATCATATCAGGGACCATTCTAACCTCTTTACAATGTAGACAAGTAAGTTCTAATGCCTGGGAATTTTCATAGCATCACTTAATTTCTGAAATATGCTAGGTCTCATTGATTTCATAGAGTGTTGTGTCATGTACGAGTGTTTCACCTTATGGCTACTTTTCATTATGTTTTGTAGCTCATGTTACTTTTTAAATTTTGATTATTTATTTTTGTCCCTTTATTTTTTTATCAGACAATCAAATTATTACATATTCAAAGTAGAAACTTTTTAATTATTGAAAAATCTATAAGTCAAAATAAAATTTAATAATAGTTTAACCTATGTCAACTTTTAAAAGGAGACCCTCATTTGCAAGAATATAAACCAGATCCATTGTCAAGAAACAGGCTTCGGAAGCAATAATTTCTGTATTTAAAAAATTTATTTAAAAAAGCATTATTCTTAGTAAATGTTTTATAGGTATTCATATTAATTTAATACACAGATGTGAAAAAATGCTCTTTTAAAATTAGATACCTATCCTTCTATTTGTGACTAAGACTGTTTCAACAATACTTGTGGGAAGAGAGCCAAGTATTTTTAGTAACATTCAGAGGATGACACAGGGAACATTAAATAGTAACCTGCCTTAAAACAATGACCTTTAAATACACTTCAGCTGAATCATACTATTGTTATTCAAGTACATTTTGTCAGTGAACTGTGTTTGAATGGGATTTTTCCTCATGTTTCACCACTGGTGCCCCCACCAAGCATTCAGAACAAGTGGCTGTTTTTTAAGATTGGACAAGAACTTATTATTCGTCAAAATAATGAAAGGATTAACCCACATTTACCCAAAGAGTAATAACTAGATTTCTCTCTTACATTATAGACCTTTATTCACAAAAGTAAAGGGTATCTCAGATGAGGGAACTCCATGCATTCTTTTGAAACTAGCCTGTTATGCAGGCAAGAAAGCAAATGTGTAAGGAAACTCTAATGATCATTCAGGCACATAAGATTCTGGAAGCTTCTTGACTACTAATTCACAGCAGCTAGAGATTGTACCATTGAAACTATCCTATGATGTTTCTGTTTCACACACTTTCCCCACAGCATTAGATTCTGCCTACAGTCAGAGAGAGATGAACAGTGGATTAGTTGATGAGATCCAATGTATAGACATTTTTAAATTGTTTATGTGAGAGAAGAAAATGTTGTAGTTCCTATCACTGTTCCCTGGGTATCTTCTGTTTATATCCGATGGCAGTCTGACAGTAAAATGTGCATCTGTTTCTTGAGACTAGAGTGGTTCAAACCAGGCACCTAGAGACATCTGTATTTTAAACCACGCACTATTGATTTTAGATACCTTCTGGAATTAGTTAGAGATTCAGAAGAGAGGAATCAAATCACTGCATGAAACCACCCCCACCCTTGTAGTATTCTGATCCATAGTTTTAGCTAAAGTTTGACTTTTATTACCCATGTGAATATTTTGTTCAAACTTTTACACGATTTTGGGAAAAAAAATCAGTTGCCCATGAGAGAAAATAAGGTGTAGAGTGTCCTATTGACAGAGTGGAAAAACCATTTAAAATATTGGATTTATACTTGAATGCAGCACAGAAGTAAATTGCAGTACTAATTTGGATGAACTGAATATACTTGTCTCAGACAAAGTCTGCCCTAAAGTATACACGAGCACTTTGGTGCCGTTTGCATACAAGGAATAGAGAGGAGAAGGTGGCCTTCATAGGCCTTGAGAAACATCCTGCCTTTAGACAGAATCTAGAAAATCTTACACCAAATATCTTACAATGGGTGCAAGGACATACAAAAGGCAAGATCTTAATATTAATTTAATTTGAACAGTAATTACCTAATTCAAACAAAATAATTATTGTTATTAGTGGAGTTACAGAAGTGTAAATTATCTAATTATTACAAAAAGGCATGGTTAATAACAGAGCTAAGACTGCTGTACTAAACGTTCTGATATGCATAACTTTTCTTTGGCATTATATTCACTCTTTTAGGCCTTCTCTTAAGGTTCATAACTAATTTGCCCCTCAAGTAGAAGATGGGGGGGGTTTACTGAGCTATCAGTGTTCTGATTTCTTTGCCATGAGGAGTATCCCTAGATAGTCAGGATGGTGAAAAAGAATAAGGAGAGAGAAAAGAAAAAAATGTTTATGGCAGTTCAGCTAGCCATAAACCACATATACCACTACTTTTGCAGTCATCCTGGCACAGACCTTGGGATGCTGATCGGTAACCTACAGCAGTTCAGCTAGCCATAAACCACATATACCACTACTTTTGCAGTCATCCTGGCACAGACCTTGGGATGCTGATCGGTAACCTACAGCAGTTCAGCTAGCCATAAACCACATATACCACTACTTTTGCAGTCATCCTGGCACAGACCTTGGGATGCTGATCGGTAACCTACAGTTTCCATGTTTGAGAAAAGCTGTTACTACTTATCTGAGGTCCCAGAGACATATAGGTTGTAAGGGTGAATAGAACACCAAAGAAAAAATATTGATGCAACTTTTGTAATAATAATTTCAAGGGTATTTTTAATGCTGTCTTTATTAATTTGAGTGTTAACATCACTGCAACTGGTTGAGTAAAAACTGTTATATGTATTAATTACAGCTGTGCAACCATTTCTCCTAATCAAAACACAAACCTGTATTACATAGGGGGCTGTTTTCTATTACTCAGTGACTGCACATGCTTGCTAGACCTTTTACCAAAGGTAACATTCACAGAGTTAACCACTCTGTAATCCTCCCAGGCTACCTGTGCTTGCTTCCACCTCTGTAGGCTTCCTTTGTGTGTCCAAACTTGTCCAGGTGCTCCTTGTTCATCCATGCAGGTCTCCTGGAACTTTTTTCCCGATTTTCCCTTCATGGGGCTGCATTGCTGCTGATCTTGAAGGAGATGATAGTTGATTATCAACCAGCTTTCTTTGTCCCCTCCTATCTCAAGGGCTTTATTTTGCAATATTCTACCAAGCAGGCCCCTGAAGAGCCCAAAGTCTGCTTTCCCAAAGTCCCAGGTACTGAGCCTACTGTGCACCATCCTTACTGCCCTGAGGATATCAAACGCCATCATTTCGTGGTCACTGCAGACAAGGCTTCCCTTGAGCTTCACATTCCCCACCAGTTTCTCCTTTGCTGGTGAGAACAAGGTCCAGCACAGCATCTCTCCTTGCCAGGTCCTCTGCTCTCCACTTGGAGAAGTGGCAGGTTATCACAGAGTCATGGAATGGCTTGGGTTGAAAGGGATCTTAAAGATCATCTAGTTCCTTCCCCACTACCCTGGGGAACTTTGGTTCCACTAAAACAGATTGCTCTAAGTCCCATCCAACCTGGCCTTAAACACTTCCATGGATGGGACATCCACAACTTGCTTTAGGGAAAAGTTAATTTGACTAGGAAACAGAATTGCAATGGTGATGAGAAAGTTACATTACTATATGGGGAAATTATAGGATAAGTTAACAGCTGACAATTTTTTCCCTTACCATTTTGAACACACTTCAATATTCGCTGAATATAGCAAGGTTAAATTAACTGGCTTATCAGCTGCCAATCTACTGCTGTTGTTTAGCCAAGTTATATTCACAGTTCTATAGATGCTCATTCTCCAAAATATCCTCAAAAATCTTGAGTTTTTTACTTACAGATTACAGGGCATTGAGATAAACTTGCCTTCAAATCAAAAATGTTTGTAATTCAGTCTTGTAATTTTGTGTCAGATTGGCTGCTATACTGAAAAAAGTACTCTTTGGTTCAAATGGGTCTTGAAAAGAGAAAAAATTTGCCTGGTTTGCACTTTCTATCCTTTTTTCTTGGCATCACCCTTCCTCTCAAAGTCTATATAATGTCAAATCAGGGAATGGAAGATTTCCTGGATACTGGAGAATATTTTGATTAAGCCCAAAATATTGCAAATGGATGGAGGATTATACTCTAACGTTGGATGTAGAAAGTGATTCAGAGTCACTGATGAGCAACAGATGTAATGTTTGACTCAGAATAAGCAAAAGTCAATGGGCATGGAAGAAGAATGGAGGCAACTCCAAGGAAGGAGTTAAAGCTAGGAAGGATTCTACTTACAAACTATCCAGAAAAAAATACTACTCACCTCTGTTGTCAACAACTGCTGTAGTCAAGCCATTTGCTGAGATGTTGAAATTTACCAAGTTTTTGTATCACCCCTTTAGGTATAAGAGTATCTCATCCAATGATACAGTTAGTATTAGTAATGAAGGTTCAGTGATTTTTTGGTTGTTCTCCCTATTCCTCACCCAATAATGATACATACATTCAAAATGCAAACAAGATTTTGTTGGAAAGCATAACCCACCAGACTCACTTTATTGGCTTTTCTTTGTGTATGGCCTAGAAACTGATGCTCTGTGTGAAAAATACACATTCAAATTATGGGGCTATGTTGGGTCTTGTTTTGAGCAGCAATTTGCTGCATTTCACTGACAGATTTTTCTGTCAATTATTCATGCAGGTCACAGACACACAGACCATGGCAGCTTGGAAGGGACCTCTGGAGGTAACATTGTCTAGGCTTCTGCTCAGACCAGGATATTTTATCTCCCCAATGATAGAGATTACATGAGCAACCTGTTCCAGTGTTTGACCATCTTCATGACAAAATTAATTTCCTTATGTTGAGTTGAAGTGTCTCATATCTCAAACTCATATCGTTGTTTACCCCTGCTAGAAAGGGCTTTACCTTTCTGTTTACCTACTCGGAAAGCTTCTAGCTTTGTCTTGCTCTGCCATTATAGACAGCAATGTCCCCTTGGCTCAGTCTTCTCACCATTGAACAGGCCCAGTTATCTTAGCTTCTCCTCATATATCACGTGTTCCAGCTTCCTGAACATTTCAGTGATCTTTGATGGACTTGTTCTAGTTATGTCCAGTCTCTCTGGTATATAGGTGCCCAAAGCCTGATGCAGTACTCCAAGTGTAGTCTCAGATTTTTACTGGCTGCTTCAGAAAATCAGAGAACTTTGGCAAAAGTTTAGAGAAGCACACAACCAACATAAAACATTTTACAAAGCATTAGCTTAGACCATTCCACTTAGGAAACTCCAAATCCCTCTGGTTTTAAGCTGTTCCAAACTCAAAGAAGAGGGAATTAGAAGAAAGAGAGAAAAGATACAGAAAAGTATAAATATACCTACCACTCTTGAGTTCAAGCAGTGTCTCAGCTGACATAAACATCCAAAGAAAGCCAGGGGCAAGATGTGCTTGCCTCAGGCTTCAATTTAAGTACCCTTTGGCTTTCCTGGGCCCTTCCCCCAGGTGAGACTTTCTGGCCACTCAGAGATAGCTTAGGGGCTCCAGAGGCAGGTGTGGAACATTTTCCCTGCTATGCCAGGGATTGGTGGCTACTGCAGGGTTGGGATACAAGCCCAAGGCAGGTGGGATGTGCAGAGCAGGGCATCACCTCACCAGAGCAAGGCCTGANCTCATGCTTCAGTTTAAGTACCCTTTGGCTTCCCTGCTATGCCAGGGATTGGTGGCTACTGCAGGGTTGGGATACAAGCCCAAGGCAGGTGGGATGTGCAGAGCAGGGCATCACCTCACCAGAGCAAGGCCTGATCTGCCCTTTCCCGAGCTCCACACACAAAATGTTTGGAACCATCAGTCCTTCCAGTCTCTCACATTGAGATAGCTGTGCTTTGCTCAGGCAAAACCAGGGAATATCACCAGTCCTTAGAACCTGCATCCATCCTACCATGTGGATGATCTGGAGCTGGGGTTTCAAGAGAGTGCAAAAGAGAAGGAGAGAAGCAATAGAAGAGCCAGAGAAAGGAGAGTGAGGGGGCCCATTCCACTCTCCTTCATAGTTCACCTGGTGCACGCCTCTTATGTAACTACACTTTTCACACTGCTTTGTTCACATATACATAGCCAGACCTTCCCCAGGAAGTGAGTACAGAGGGCACAGAGAGGGGAGTCTGAGCATGAGTCTGAAGGTGGAGCAGGAACTGGCTCAGAACAGCGCAGCCCCACCTCTGCAAGACCCTCTGTTCTGACCACATATTTCCAGTCATAACAGCAAAAATATTTGAGACAAAACATGCTTAGGCTTGATCCTCTGTAGAAGGCTGCTAATAGTTCATCCCAAAGCTTTCTCTTTTCCAGGCTAAACAAACCCAGTTCTCCAAGTCTTTTCTCACAGGAGAGGTGCTCCATCCTTCTAATCATCTTGGTGTCTCTCTTCTGTACTCACCTCAACAGGTCCATGTCCTTCTTGTGCTGGGGATCCCATAGCTGGATGCAGTTATTTGCCCAACATGATGACAAGCATTTCTTTCTGGAAGAGAAATTTGTATTTACTTTTGCTGGAGTTCATGACATTTTTCAGCTCAATTTTCCAGCTTATTGGCATCTCTTCACACAGCAGCCCTCATGTTCAGTGTGCCAGTTTCTCCTCCCAGTTCTGCATCTTGCATAAATTCATGGAGGGTGTACTCTCTCCACTCTATTGCATCACTCAGATCGTTAATGAATATATAAACTTTATTGGCCTCAGTACAGATCCTTGAGGGATGTCAGTTGGATTTTGTGCTACTGATCACTACAAACCTGACAGTCCAGATAACTTTCTACTCACCTCATCATGTCCATGTCACCATCATCCAGTCCATATCTTGTCAATCTGGCTTTATGGAGTATATGTCCAAGGCCCTGATAAAGACAATTCAGTGGGCCAAGAGTATTTCATGCATAACTTTTTCCATAGAGATAAGTAGTTAACTTTTTCACTTACAATAAGATAAAACTTAACCGCCATAGGAATAGTGTTAGTTATTGTTCTTTGCAATGGTAAGCAGTGATCAGTGAATCTAAATGAAAATGATTTCAGACCTGATTGAAATAACAAGGAAAGAGAGGTTTGGCACGCACCTAAGGTCTTTTCCTGGCACATTTATTAATATAGTCTAAAAAACTACAGCAGAAGGATTCTGTTCATTTAGCTGTTGGCTATCAGAAGGTGCTGGGCTGGTGCATGAGTCTCAAGTATTCATCCTTATTTGTCAAAACTCAAAAAACATGTTCTAGATGCCTAAGCTTTTCAGGAGAGATGAATCATATTGTACAATAATAGTTTAACAATTGCCAATAATTTATAGTAATTTACCAATTCCTGGAGAGGTAACTTGGATATATCAAAACTTTCCTGTGTAAGAACAAAGAACATAAGAAGTATTTATGGCACACAGAGGTGTAAGGAGTTCAAAGTTTGTCTTTTGTTTTATCAGGAGATTCAACAGTTTTCTTACAAATGTGTATTTGAACAGAACTTAAATGAAGATTTTTCTGTATAGAAGCTGAGAAGCACTTTTTGTGATAACAAATAAATTAATAAACAAATAATCTGTCACCCTTCACTTTTTTGGTTTAAGTCCTGGACTGGGAAAGATAGCCAAATCTCAGAAATATTTCAATGGTAACCATATATATGTAAAAAAAAAAGTGAGAAAATAATGCAAAATTTTGAGATATAATTATCACATATCCACTTAATTTTCGCTTTATTTTCAAGAAAATTGCCTAATAATGCATACTGACCTTTTTGAGTAGCATTTAATAATTTCTCTTTGCCTTATTGGAAAATTATTGCTGCTTATCCACACAGTGATGACAACAGAGTCTTCTAACCACTGCAGGAAGAAACAAACAAATTACATGAAGAATCATTGATAACATTGATTTGGGTTCTGTTTTCTATTAGAAGTATGCTATAGGGAAGGATGGAGTATGGAGTCTTATGAATATTTAGCATAGCTCAGGGAAAATAAATTACATCATGTCTGAGATGCTGCTAACTAAAAAATGTAAAATAGTGCCATGGAAGTTAAGGGCAATTCTAGGCCTTAGGTATAATTTCATAGATAGCATCTGGAGATCCCTCTTTTCTTGTTCTGTTCCGAAAGAATCAGTACTTTGACACTAAGTCAGAAGGGGATTAACTCTGTTACTTTTCTGAGGAAGACACCCTAGGGAAGAGAGAACTTCTGAGTATTTGGTGTTTCCTGCTGATTCCCTTGCTGCTGTACAAGTTATAACCTAGTGCTTCCATAAAACCTTTACGAGGATTGGCTTTTTTTTCTTCAGATTTGCCAAGTATGACTAATAGAGTAATGCATTTACATGTACTTAGCCCACCGGGGTTTGAGGATTAATCCCTTATAAAGATATCTGGTCCTCAAGTGTAAAGAAAATTATTCTAGCAGGAAAAAGCAATTTCCCCTCAAGGTGAAACAAAAACTACAACTAGGAAAAGATTTAAGAGTAAAGAAAAACAGCAATTCCGTATTGAGTCTGGTCCTGCCAAATACGATGACATGGAAGATATTTAAAGGGTGTTCATCTCTTGAAAGCCTGTTTGTTTCTCTTCCAGAAATATGATTTGGCATATTGACAAATCTCTGTAGTCCCATATGTAGTCCTGTTTGTGGAAAACATATTGATAGCAATCATATGAAATTAGCATGAGGATGGTTAAACAGGTTAGTTACACGTAAAACTGTAAATTTTTTTTTTAATTTTTTCATGTTATCAACCATTTGAGCATCACAGCAGGAAGTGCTTTTAAGGACAATATCTTCTGTATGTGTTAGCAGTTAATAATTATGCAGTTATGTAAAAGATGTCATTCAGATCTATCTCCAAAAGTCATGCTACACTTGCATTCTAATTAGTTCATTACAAAGTATGCCCAAATGCAGCAACTGGGATTAATTGTTGAACTGTTCTCTATAGCATAAGAATGACTTCTGAGCATCAGGGAAAGAGAAAAAAAAAAATCTTACAAAGATAAAGTCAATTTTCCAAGATTAGAATTTTGATGTGTTGCCAGGTCTGAAATACCAACATAGGAGAAAAAGTGTTTGGAAAAGTTGATATTATTTGGGATTATGGATGCTACTAAGTGGCAAATGAGCACCTGTCTTTACCTAAGGACATTTGCAAAGCAGAAAACAGACTTTTGAACATTTAGTCATTCTAAAAAGATTGATTTATCAGGTATGATGTAAACCTGACTAATTCAATTGAATTCTGTGATGTGGTGTCATCCTTGCTTGTTATATAATACTTCAGTGTTTAGGACACTCACCCCAGGAGTAAACAAATTCATGGGATTTCCCTCAGTCTAATTTGATTTGAAATAACAGTTTCATCACCATACAAATGTTCACTAAATACTCACCTTCTGGCTCTTATCAAATAATACACGTTCTGTCCCTGACCAGAATTGTGAGCTACTGTGTAGATACTGCAAACTCAGAACAAGACTATTAGATGCCAGAATGAGACTCTATAGAGCTGCAATCAGACATACAGGCATCTTCCATCTAAGGAGGATGGAATCACCAGCACCATACTTGATGTTTTTAATCAATGACTCTGTATTATAAGATATTTAAACAGTGCAAGAAACTAAATCTCAGAGAGAGTGACCTGAATCCAAAGCTATAGAGTCAGTCATCTGTGTTGTAGCATTCTGTTCTGGATCTGTGGATCCTGCACATGTGCTGTCCAACTCACTTTGAACTAGATGAGAGGGAAAATCAATAAATATATTTCCAGAAGATCATATAGGTACTTTGTAAGCCAGGAAGTCTTGTTTTGACCTTATATAAGCTGCAATTCACCAGGGTAATTAGATGACTGCTTAGTTTAATCACACAAGTATTGTTATGCTGTTGTCATCCATGAAAACATGCATTTGTTTAGAAGTAGGTACATGGTACTCTTACTGAATGAAACCTTTATCTGACTAGCTCATTTGCATGCATTTCAATTAAATAAATTCTCCTTTTCTGCCTTTTTTTTTAATAGATGACAAGATCTTCATTGCTTTTTAATTGCCAAAACTGTTGACTTTTTTTTCTCTTACTGACAAGTTGCATAAAAAGTACTTCAGCAATTTAAAACATTCATTGATTTAATCCTTTTCCCATTTATTAATTGGACTAATCTTTGTACTCTTTTCCCATCCGTATCTGTTGTAGCCCATCCGATTTTCTCTAACCCTCTGACTATATGACTTCCCTCCCCATTCTGGCTGCTTTTCACTCTCTGACGTATCAGTTTCTGTACAAGCATTCTTTTCTTAGGGCATCACTTTTTTTTAACCCTTAAGCCCTCAATAAATTGTTTTGAGCTCTGCTATATGGTAAAAATTCCCATTTTTTGTATGTCTATCTACATGAGGATTGGAAAGATGAGTGGGCTGGAGTCTACTGAGACTGGCTGTGCCACAGAGGCTGTCCTAAAAAACCCCACTGGCAAAAAATGGGCACCTGTACCCAAAATTGCTTTCTGTTTCCAAACTTGTCCACTTCCTCCGTTGTCTGTTTAGCAGCACAGTGGAAGAACTAGGACTAAGGTCAGCACTAAGGTCATATCAGCCCTCATTTGTGCTGATATGTCTCAAATACTCACAAAAATAGCTAACAGCATTGGGAAATAATGTTTAAAAATAATTTTGGCTATTGGTATTGGGTGAGTTAAATCTGTACGGTGAAACATAAGCAAGTGAAATAATGAAATACAGTAAGAGTAAAATGCTCTAGGGAAGATACTTAGAGATGCTAGCATGAAAAAAAAAGCTTGACAGAAAAGCTCTGTTTTCATCAGCCTTCAATAACATTTTTTTCTCTTCCTCTTCTTTCTCTTTATCCAGTGTCAAAGATAACACTCCTGCCAAACCTAACCACTGCCTCTTTGGATTGTAATTTTTGTCAGCAGACAACCCCTTTCAAAATCTTTTACATATCTGATAATTGCTGCATCAGGGAAAGGTAGTACATGAAAAATATGACAGGACTTCAGGACTGGAACTCTTTTGAGGTCCTGTATTTCTAATACATAAATAAAAATATTCATACAGCAAACTTTATTCTTCATACATTACCATTAAAAGTTTTAATGTGAATTGAATTTATATTGATGTATTTTCAGACTTCCACAGAAATAAGAGACTTGACAGAAATACATAATGAGAACAGCATAAAGCTGCTTAGTGCTTTGTGTTTCACCACAGCAACTGATCTGTGTTGTTGTTTCAGACTGATCTGAGTTGCTGGTCTGGTTTTGTGTCACTGAAGCCAGAGGTTTAACCATTCCCTTCATTTAAGAGGGTTGAAAGAGCCCCATGATGCATGTGTGATACTACACTGCAGAATATGAAGAGTTTGCAACCCAAACATACAAATAAACAGCTATTCATGTGCTTACGTGCATACATTAAAAACACAAGGCACTCTGTGGAAGGAGACAGATGTAGCTGCCACGCCACAGATACAGGTGGATACAGGCTGATAAAATGACCACTAGAAAAGACTTTGCTGAAAGACTCAAGGTTTAGTGAAGAATGAACATGAAAATCATCAGAAAAGACTTTGCTGAAAGACTCAAGGTTTAGGGAAGAATGAACATGAAAATCTTCAGCAGATTTATTTCTTTCATGTTCAGGGAAACAATGTTTATTGGTTTTGCATTGTTAGTATAAAAGTAACTTCCTTATATCTAATTTTACTGTCAACTGTTGTGATTCTGAACTACAGAGAGCCACTCAGGTATTAGAGAAAGATGTGGAGGGGGGGAGGAAGGGAGTGTGTAAATAAATCATAAAGGACAATGAACTATTTAAGTATTTTGAAGCCAGATTCTGTTTTATTTAAATTCATTATTTCCTAAGTTATCTCTTGGATTTTTATGGCTAATTCATAACTCAGTTGAAATGGATATGATAAAATGAATATATAGTAATTTCTAATAAAACATACCATAAAAGCAAATCCTTCTGATTTTTCTAAGATTAAATTTGAATGTAATACATGTTCTTCTTAAGCAGAAATTTGCTTCCTCATCTCCAGTATGAACAGTCTTGTGAATTTTGTGAATTAACATGAGTCTACTGGACAGCATCTGGACCATGAGTAGCCCATTAGCTTGTTTCTAGGTGGTGTGATGCAGCATTAAAAGATTTATGTCTGGGACAGCTCTCAAAAGAGACAAAATGTGTTTCCTGTCTCGTGACTATTTCTGTATATAATTAATTTCCTTTTTACTTTTTTATAACAAAATGTTATTTACAAATCTTATCTTAAAATGAAATTAGGTTGGAAAATAATATTGTTTACTTGCCAGAAAGGAAGCAGAAGTATCTATTCTTCTCTGGCCTCTTCAATTATCATGTTCAAGCTCCAGTGAAACCATTTGCCCTGTTGATACGTGTTTGTTTCTATTCCCAAAGGAAAAGATATTTCTCAGAAATTATTAAGAAACTCTATTGTTTTCAGAAGCCAATATTATGTCTGTTTTTGAGGCATATGTGTCACATTTTGATGCATCTTGTCAAGTTTAATCAATCCCATTGATGTATGCGAGACATGATCCAATTTCACATGATCAGAATTATTTCATTTGACATACCACCAAGTGACATTGAAGGTCAAATTGCAAACAATAACAAACAAACAAAAACTTCTTATTGTATTCAAATATTTTAGGAGAACAGAAGTAATTTTTTAAAGACAGGTAAATTTATTAGATTTGAAACATTTGCATTTTAACTATTTGTTGTATTTTGGTGGCCAATTAAGATTTTCTGGTATTATGAATTCAACCAGTAGTGTAACTCAGCACAGAGATGGAACCTCATGACTCTTTGGGTTGATAATTCATCTGTAAAGACTGATAGAGCAATCTGAAACGAAGAATGAGGAGGTGTTCTCCCTTTTGTTTGTGAAGGTTGGGTAGATAGAGTACTCAAGTGTACAGTATGAATCTCTTATGAATCCAAAGGTACTCTCTGCCATTACATGTATGTGTTTTTTTATGAAAAAGGGGTGGACTAAAAGACAGAAAGCAGATTTATTCTGATTTCTACAAATAAATCCCAACCAAACAAAATACCACCAGCTTCTTATTGAGCACTGATAAGGCTGTGTATTTATTTATTAATTTACCCAGCTGATATCTGATTTCTGAAAAACAAATAAGCAAGCAAACAAGCAAACTGGATTAGAGCAGATTTTGCTTCATATGTATGTGAATTCACTTGAATTCATGTGAATGATTTCTTGTGAATGAATTTACATTCACTATGTACATTCACCATCTGTGGCAAATTCTACAGCTTCCTTTCCAAGTGTGACATGTGCCGAGCTAAAATTTTTATCATAGAAATTTTCTGGAGTACTCAGTGTCTCAACATGTTGCTGAATAAACTTTACTGATGTGATTTCAAGAAGTTCTTTATTAGAAGATTCCAGAGCTGCTGCTTGAACTTACAATGCACTTCTGAGAAACCTGGACATTTGTTTTCCTTGAACTATCCCTCACTGAGCTGCATTTACAGGTTTATTTGAAACAGAAGTATAGAAATTAAGAAATAAGAATTTTTTTAATCAGAAATCATTCCAGGCCTAAAGTCTGGTGCTCTATGATGTAGGAGCAGGTAATAACTGCAGCCTGTGAAGGATCCCTATCCGAGCAGGTGGATATTCCTGAGACAATGCACTCCTTGGGACCCCCATGCCAGAGCACAGAGAAAGTGTGAGAAGGAAGGAGCAGCAAAGAAACCCCCGTAATTACTGACCATAACCCCACATCCTCAACCTGTGTTGTTCATAGGGAGCGAAGCTGATCCAGGAAAGTGAGGGAAGGAAAGCTGTTGTAAAGTTTGTCTGTGTTTTTAACTAACCAAATCAGTAATTAAATTATATTCTTATTGTAAATGAATAAAGTTAATTTTTACAAGTTCAATCCGTGTTGCCTGTGATAGTAACTGGTAATTGATCTCTCTGTTTTTATCTTGAACCATGAGCATTCTCATCCCATTTTCTCCCCCATCCCACTACGGAGGGCAGGTGTGTGAGCAGTGAGATATGTGTTTAACTGTTTGCTAAGGCCAGCTCACCACATGTACATAAATATTTTTTTTGTTTACATGTGACATAGGAAGAAGGGATAAATGGTAACTCTTCAGTGGCAGAGGTTTTGTGCATGAGAAATTAAAAAGAAAGGGGGGAAAAGAATCATAATGTGGTAGTTGAACATTTGCAAGGATAAGCATTATTCCAAGAAAAAAAGTGCTTAAATTTAAACTCTTGTATAAAAGCATCTAAAGTGTAAAGGAGATGTACATCTGGAAAGAGTAAAAAAACCACTCTGAAGAAAAGCATCCTCTAACTTTTCAATTGAGAACATTAGTGTCACAACTTTCAATTTGTCCATGTTTCTCTGCAGAGGCCCAGAATTCATGGAATGAGGATTTGGCTCTTATATTATAAATATATTACACCATATTTATTGTATTGAATCATATCATATCATATCATATCATATCATATCATATCATATCATATCATATCAATTATATTATTGATATAATATCTATGTAGTACTTAGATAAACACATATAAACAGTAAAATATATAATATGGATAATAACACTGTAGATAAGAAACAAATCTTACATCACATAAAATCAGTTTATCCAGCAGGGAATGCATTTGGATGCTGAACTTTAAAATCATTAGGATAATAGAGATTCTCATATTTACAGGATATAGAAAAATAGTGCTGTGATTTGTACTTTGGGAATAATTAAATCTCCTTCTGTTAACGGCTTGTTGAGAATATGAGGTTCTATTTTTATCTCTTGTTAGCTGAGGTCACATCTGCAACCTGATGACAATGTTTTACCAATACCATCTGAAACAAATTGAGGTCAGTGTACATTTTCTCACTGCTTTTCTCTCAGATTTCTTCCTTGAACTGGAGAAGGTTTCAATTTACTGAAGCACTGAAGTAGGTAAGATCCAATCAAAGTAAAAGCAGAATCAATAAATGCTAACCTCAGTGGGCTAAATAGTAGCGACATCAGACAGGGGAAAAAGTTGTTTGCAGATCCAAAATACTATTGTTCTCTATGAAGCTATATGTTTTCATATTACTTGCTTACTGAGATGTATTTAACATGTTTGAAAAACAAGAAGATGGATTTTCTATCTAGACTAGGAGAACCTATGCATTTTTGCAAACATTGAGTAAATATAGACAATCCATGGAAGCCAGCTAGATGCCAATCCAAATTCTGCTCATTTCTGCAATATATTTCCCACTTCTTTATCTCTTAACATTTAGTGATTGTTATAAATAAATGATATACTTTTAAACAATGTGATCAATAAAATATGCCTAAAATATACATAAAATGGTATGTATTGAACTGGCTACACAAATTTTGTAAAAATTAGTTTTAACTTTAAAGGATACAGTTGTCTCTGCTATTCTGCTTTTTCAGTATATAAATATTCAGTATCATATAGAAAATGTGATTTAAGAGGAAATGTGTCATCTGTAGTTATAGAACAGTTGAGGGTTTACATATACTTTTAAGTTTGCTTTTAAAACAAACACAATTTTATTTTTTGCTGAATATCAGTTAAACTGCATTATGCTCAGTGTAGCTCTGTTGTGTCAGCACTCATACAAGCTCTTTTCTCACTCATCAGAAATTTTTATAAATCAGCATTAGCTATGATTTCCCTGTTCTATCACCATGAATTATATATATATGTATTTTTTTTTCAAAGTTGCATAGGGTTTTATAGCCAGGTTTTGGTATCAGGGGGCTACAGGGGTGGCTACAAGGGTGGCTTCTGAGAGAGGATAGTAGAAGCTTCCACTATGTCCAACCAATGCTTCCACCGTGTCCACCAGAACTAATGCCAGCCAGCTCCAAATGGACGTGCTGCTGGCCAATCAGGAATGATGGTAATGCCTCTGTGATAACATATTTAAAAAGAATTAAAAAAGTTATTGTGAAGTTGTAATTACAGCCAGAGAAGAGCAGGGGGAGAACATGAGAAAGGCAATTCTTCAGACACCAAGGTGAGTGGAGAGGGAGGTGGAGGAGGTGCTCCATGCACCAGAGCTGAGGTTCCCCTGCAGCCCATGGTAAAAGCCATGGTGAGGCAGCTGTGAGCACCTGCAGGCCCATGGGAATAAAGAGATCCACCCACAGCCTATGGAGGAGACCTATGTTGGAGCAGGCAGATGCCTGAGAGGAGGCTGTGAACCCATGGGAGTCCTGAGCTGAAGCAGACTCCTGGTAGGGACCTGCGGACCGCTGGATAGAAGAGCCCATGCTGGAACAGGTTTCCTGGTAGGACCTGTGACCCTGCGGGGAACCCACACTGGAGCAGCCTGTCCTTGAGTGATTGCCTCCTGTAGAAGAGTGACCCACATTGCAGTATTTTGAGAAGGACTGTTGTTCATGAGGTGGACTCAGACTGAAGAAATTAATGGAAAACTGTCTCCCGTGGGAGGGACTCCACACTGATGCAGGGGAAGGACTTTTCTCTCCAGGCAGCAACAGGGACAACTCATGATGAACTGGTAAAAACCCCCAGTCCCTACAGGGACACTACACCACCACCACTATAGGGAGGAGATAAAGCTGGAAAGGAGGAAGGGATAGGGGGAAGATGTTCTTAAGGACATATTTTACTTCTCATGATCCTGCTCTGATTTTGTTAGCAATATAGTCATTAATATTTCTAATTGAAATCTTTTTTGCCCATGACAGTATTTGGTGAGTGATATTCATTAAATGTCCACATCTCATCAATGATATTAAAGTACTGATCCATGAAGATTTGCAACTGAAGAAAAGTGAACATTTGCTTTCCTTTTCTTCTTCATATCTAGGTAACATTACTTATGAAAGTAATGTTCATGCACTATTTATATATTTGTATCTTATTATGTAATTAATGTGTATTTTTAAATAAATTTGGCATATCTCAAGACATTTGAAATATTTTTCCAATTCTTTATTAATGTACAATAAAAAAGTCATGGAAGTAGTAGGCTGGATGTTATTGTAAAAGGTCACACAGCTCTCCTTTACTGCAGAAGGGTGAAACATTATTTGACTATAAATATACTACAGATAAATATCTATTCAGTTCTTCAAAAGTGTATTCTATAATCACAGCTCAATGCTTTTATTGTAAGGAAAAATTCTCTTTATATTTAACATAAACCTCTTATTTTGCCAACAGAATGAGGACCTCTGGTTATTATCCTTTTCATGACAGTCTTTTTTGTTTTTTAAATAAAACAAAAGCATTGTCTTTGACCTTTCCTCTTTAGTTATGTTTTCAACTTTTCATGCTCTTCTTGTTTGCTGTCTCCTATTTCGACTATACATTTCTTTCTAAGTGGGTCGAGATGAGAATGAAACTTAGGATAGAAAAATCATATTGCTTCCGAAATGGCATTTTCCTTTTTCATACAGAGAATAATTTCTTCCCCGTCACCAATGGTTAATTTAGGGACTCCTGTCAACCTCCATCTTTTAAGCAGTAATGTCTCCTAATTGTAGTCTGTATCTTGTTTCAGTGAATTTTACAAAACTGAATTGTAACATTGTACTACTGCTAGGCACTGTTATTCTTGCTGATTTAAAAACACCTTTATTTTAAAAACCAAACATCTAATCTCTTTGCAAACACTCTAATTTGATTTAGTCAGATTTGTTGATGTCATCAGCAAATTTTAGAATGTGCTCTGTATTCTACTGGTTAACTCAATAAAAGTACTGAACAAAACTGTGATCAGACCAGAAACCTCACATACTAAACAATCAAAAATTTAGTATTCATTCATTCAGTGAGATTTTCAATCAGCTTTGTATCTGAAAATTTCATCTCATTATAATTCTGCTTTAATTTTAAGAATGTCATCTTAGACACTTCCAAAACTTTTTAAAAATAAATGCATAATTTTTCCACTGTTTCAATGTTATATGCTGGGCTAGTTATTCTATCAATGAATATTTGATAATTACGTCCCAGTTTGTTAATGAGATACAAACTCTGTATCATTGCATACTGAAAATCAATTATTGATATAAAAACACTGCAGGTAAAGTCTTATGTATTCACAGTAATAATTCTTGGTTCATACTATGTGCCTTTGTCTTGTCAGGGACAGTTAAATATTGATAACTTCCAGCAGCGGAATGCAGGCTTAATTTTGCAAGCAAAGACCAGGCAGCTAGCTTAGTGATCCACTTTTATATGCTAAATTTCTACTTTTTTATTTTTCCTTCTTTAAAAGATTTTTTTTTCTTTCTTTCTTTAAGCTATTAATAGTTAGTGGTTTAGGTTTTTTTTTCCCAAAGCCATTTCACCTGCTAACATACTCAGTGGTGTCCAATAAGCTCTGAATGTATTTGTCACTTGATTAAAGCTGTATGGTTTCAGTCTTCAAGGTTAAAAGAAACAGTCACATTATCTGCTTGTATAATATGGAATTAAACATAAATAGAAGTATGACATCCCATTCCACAAACATAAAGACTTATGTAAACTCAGGGTCCTTTATTTATATATGTCATATTTGATATAAAGTACCATTTTACAGAGTTGTTAAAATCAAAATCATAGAATCCCATTCACAACTGCATTTGTATATATAAAAGATGTGATGTAGTCTCAAATCAAATGTGGTATTTGCTGTTGTTGACAAATGCTATTTCCTCTTTAAAGAGATAAAACTATGGTGTCCCCAGGGTTCAAAAAGTCTAGATAAAATTTTCATAAAAAGAGAAAAATGTCTCAGGTATAAAAACTGTATAGTGTATCAGGGATTTTGTTTTGCTTTGTGAGGCTTTTAAAACATATTTCCTTGACAGTAGTTAGTTTGTTTAAATATAAAAATTCTAAGACTAAAATATTTGCAGGTATTGAAATATCATGTAGAAGTAAAGCAGACAATGTTCAGGCAAACTGCGCCCTGCTTCAAGTGGATGGGCAGGGAGAGAAGATTTTGCAAGCATATGTATATTTCTCCAGTCATAAAGCCATTAGTGTCTCCCATTCTCTTTGCTGCAATTTTGCAGCAAGCACAGCATGACAAGAATACCTGAGGGCATAATCACTGTTATATCCAGGGTTTCTCTTCAGTGAGAACGACTGCATCTGAGCTGCAAAACTGGTAAGTGAGAGAAGGCTTTGTGGAATGTAAACAATCAAACATAAAGCTAGTCAAAGGGCGTTACTGGGATAATGGGAGTGCTTGATCAAGACTTAGCGCAACTTTTTATCACTGCGCAATTCATCAAGCGTGAACAATTTTTTTTTTTCTTTACAATAGAACCATAAATGCACAGTCATAAAAAGAAGGAGATGATGCACCGTAGATGAGAGATCAGCTAAGGATTTTGCTGTTCCATTAAATAATTTTTACAGAATTTTGTAATACAAATTCACCCCTGGATTAAACCTTTGAAGTAGTGGCATCTTATTACAGTATAATTGAAAGCAATCAGTTAATTTCTGCTTGATTGATGTCATATATTTGCTCTGCAATATATGGTGGCAAATTAAATTTCTATTAAATGCCTAGTCTGAAAAAAGAAAATTCTAAAGCATAAAAACAGTTCCTGCAAGGGCATCAGATGTATAGTACTTATGTCATCTTGCAACATATCTACATTTCTGAGTTTAATCTTTCTCTAGATTTAGGTCAAAACTGTACCTACTCTATCTATCTATAGGTGAGAAAAGACTGAAAAGACCCCAAATGTAATTATAATGGTGATAGTATCATACTCCCTTGAGTTTCTGTCTTCAGGTTCTGCGGTGCACTGACCTTGACAACCCAGGGATTGCCTCCTGAATTCCTTCTGCTCCAAGGCATGAACCTCTTTTAAAATGCTAAGTCCAAGGAGCACTGAAAATCCCATCTGCTAATGTGTCTCTTTTCCCAGGTAGTTCTCTTAGTGATTTAACCTTACTCCTGTTGAAAAAAGTTACTTCAGTTTATCTACCAAGAGCCTCTTCTGCCTAATGAGATGAATAGCTCTTACCTCCCTAAGAAGAACAGCTTAGAGGTTTATCCTTTATGATTAGAGGTCTGGACAATCACTAACCATATAAAGTTTAACAAGGGCAAATGCTGGATTCTGCATCTGGGATGGGACAACCCTGGGCATATGTACAGACTGGGGAAGGAGAGACTGAAGAGGAGTACCACAGAAGGGGACCTGGGGGTCGTGGTCAGCGGCAAGTTCAGTATGAGTCAGCAGTGGCCTGGCAGCCAAAAGAGCCAACCTTGACCTGGGGGTCATCAGGCACAACATTGTAGCTGTAGACAGAGGTGACTGTCCCTCTCTGCTCTGCATTGGTCCAGCCTCACCTTGAATCCTGTGTGCAGTTTTGGATATCAAAATATAAGAACAATATAAACCGGTTAGAGTGTGTCCAAAGGAGATGAAGATGCTGGAGGATCTAGAGGGAAGCCATGCAAGGTGTAGTTGAAGTCACTTCACTTGTGCAGCCTAGACAAAATGAGTGATTGAGGGGAGACCTCATTTACAGACTCCTCATGAGAAGAAGCAGGGGGACAGAAACTGATCTCTTCTCTCTGGTGACCCATGACAGGACCCAAGGGAATGGACTAAAGTTGTGTCAGGGGAGGTTTAGGATGGATATTAGGAAAAGGTTCTTCACCCAGAGGGTGATTGGGCACTGGAACAGGCTCCCCATTAAGTGATCACAGCACCAAGCCTGACAGAGCTCAAGAAGCATTTGGACAATGCGGTCAGACAGAGGGTGTGATTTTTGGGGTGGTCCTGTGCAGGGATAGGAATTGGACTCAATAATCCTTGTGGGTCCCTTCCGTCTCAGGGCATTCTATGATTCGTCCTCTCACTACTAAAAATGCATTCAAAGGCTGTCCCAGTCAGTCTTAAATTTCATTCCTTGAAGTTAGATGTTAGATAAACTATCAGTTTATCTAAATAGTTAGATAAATTATTCTACAGGTAACTGTATTTTCCCTAGTTTGTGTAGGGAATTTACCCATTCATCAGTTTTAGACCATGAGGGTGACCATACTGCACCAGATCAGAAATTTTTTCTCCTAAAATGGCCATAAACAGATACCTAAGGAATGGTCAAAACAGAGCAAGCATATGATATTTCTTCCTAACACTTTCCTGGTGTCTTGTTAATGCAGCCCAGCAGGCACTTAGCTTTCATTGTTGCAGAAGCACACTGCTGACTTCTGTTCGACTTGTTGTCTCAAAAAAATGATTTGTCTCTTTTCGGTCTAGGCAGTCAGCTTCCAGCCTGTACTGTTGAATGGTGTTATTTTGTCCAATGTACAGGGTTATTGAAATCGAAGTTATTTTTGTCCACCCATTTCTCTAATCAGTTGAAAACCTTTTCAGTGGCAGACAGTCCTTCAATGTAAAAGCTGTCCTCCTGTCTAGAGACATGCTAAAAGTGTATTTTCCCTCATCATGCAGACCATTAATGAGGATGTTGAACAATATTGACCTCAGTATCAACTCTGAGGAGCTAACTCAGGCTGACGTATAATATCTGGCTAAAGCTGGGTTTTGAACTGCTGACAACTGTTCTTTCACCAGGGCAATTTAGTCAATTTTTCACCCAGCTTGTCATAGTATGTATCCAGACCATTTTTTTCCAATACAACTACAGGAAGTTGTACTGTGGGACACCATGTAGAAGATCCTGGTAACATTAGTCACTTTCTTCCCTTGCCCACCAAGCTGATCTTCCTGTTAGAGAGGGAAATCAGTTTGGTGATGCATCAGTCCACCCTCAGTAAATGGCTGTTCTCAGTTGTCCTCTTGTCCTCATGTGCCTTGATGTGGTCTTCAATCTTCAGCTGAGTAAGCTCTGCACCTCCCTGAATCTCTCTTTCTTACCCATCTTGAAGGTGAGTGTGACACTTGCTTTTTCTTTTTGAGTCACCAGAAACCCTGCCTGGCTGTTTCAGTCTTTCAAAGATGATGAAAGATGGATGGTTTTGGAATCATTATCAGCCAGTTCTTCAATTGTCTTTGCTTTCATTCTTACGTTACTAATATAAGCACTAATTTTAAGGAACTAATCCAATGTTAGAATTTACTAAGGAAATTCTTCAAGACAGAACATATCTAAATTTTGACACAGAATTGTTCCTTTTTTTTCTCCTCGAATCTGGTTTCATAAAAAACTGCTAATGTTATGATTCACATTTAATATCACTTAAAGAAGTATTTCAGAAGAAATAAAAAGGAAAAGAAAATGGTTCTTTTTTATCTTTCTGACTTCAAAGATGAAGTCAACTTTCTTATAAGTCAAAGCAAATCTTAAACAGTAATGTTGATAAATAATACTCCATTTATGTTGTCTTTGCTTTTGTATAAAGAAAAAAAATAGTAAGCAAAGGATTATGTTTTGTCTTGCTTTTTACATGTAGCTACTAAGAAGTCTTTAAATAAATATGTTGAAAAGATAAATTGCACATAAAAAAAATCTAAACCGTTTAGTTGCACTTCCAGTTTTACAAAACAAAAGAGAATAAGACAAACCCTTAGGAATTCTTGAAAGGAATATTTTAATTCCTACATGGAAAAGAAGACAGCAAAATATTTAAGGGATTGAATAGTGCAAGAGTCAATATTATGCCAACTTCTTATAAGGATTAGTAACTCTCAGCAGTATTATATATATAGCAGTATTGTTATATATAAATAGTTTATATATATAACAATAAATCCACTCTATATACTCTATTCACACCTTCCCTATCTTTAAAATATCCTGCTATCAAATAACACAGAAAATTAAAACCTATGAACTAATGAATTCCTCTTCCTGATGTGGAGATGTACCCAAGTGAGCATTTTTTCAAGATATAAAAATAACTAAGTTATGACAAATATAAAAATACTGGATTGTCTTAACATAAATAGGTACATTTAGGCAACAAAAAATGTATGGTTTCACAGCTGTCTTAAACTAATCTGTGCACTTCTGTTTAAGGGGAGCACCCTGGTACACTCTTTCACCTCTTCCCTTTGCCCATGCATCGACTTAGCCATAATTTGTCACTCTTCTAAATACTCCCACCACAACAATTTTTAATTTCCTAACTAATAAATATCAGCAGACCATTAAGTTTGTCTGAAAAACTGAGTAATTGTTGCAGCCAGCATTACAGAAGCAGTGGCAGTTGTAAACTAAAAACTAAACCAATCAAATAAACAAATGGTTTACTAAATTCACTTATTAACTTTTTTTTTTTTTCATGGCTACTTCTTGCCCATCATTACTCCTTACCACCATATATTTAAGTCTGCTCACCCTTATTACCTAAGGATTACAGCAGTTGTGAATATATAGTGTTAGGGAGTTCAAATCATGCAGTTATCCCTGGTGGCTGTCGTCCTTGGTGGCTCTATGTAACCAATATCAGGGTGATTGGATGTGAGAACTCCGGGCAAAATAAAAAGACTTCATTGAAATGAGTTTGACTTCTTTCTTTGCTGATTTACTTCACTTACACCTAATAGGTTTTTCATGTTCCCCTTCCTAATAAATAGGGTGTCTCAACTGCTGCTGATCCAGCTTATTTTTGTTTCTGGCTATGTCTCTTGTATATACAGGAACATGCCCTGCCTGTTTGATGTTCTACTTGCCTTGTCATTTTTTCTTCTATACTTTGGATCCATCATGGTGCAACAAATCCAATCTTTCTTTACTCCTTGAATTGAAGTCACATTGCTCAAGAATTCTCATTGCTCAGTACATTCTGTCTGGTAATGCCACCACAGTGTTACAAAATATTTCTATACTATGGCAAGTTACACTATTTCAAGTTACACTATACTATGGCAAGTTACACTTGGTTAAATTTGCAATATTGTCTGCTGATTATTGCATTCTCAGTTTATAATCATGAAATTCTCCTTAGCTACAGAAAAAAATGAGACATTTTCAGTACATAAATATTTTACTGAATTTTCTTTCCCACTATGTTTCTAAGTGAAAAATCTAAGTGTGTTATAATTGATTTTTTTTATTTTTGCTAAAGATTTTATGTATTTGTTTGATGGTCACTTTACAATTCAATAAATAAATACAATAAAATAAAATTTTAAAACTTCTTCAATTGGATTTGTTTTTCAATGAGTAGAAAATGTTTAAGTTTATGAAGTATGATCTTTGTTGTACCAGTAAAACTATTTAAGGCCCAAGAAATTAAAAAAATTAGACTTATGTCACTCAGTACTTGGACTGAAAATTTAGTTGGGAAATGGCTCTTAACTTGCAATGCTCAGCTGTTGCAATATGATTATAACCACTAACTTGAAGATCCCAATTCTACTGTAATGTAATAATTTTCAATTCTTCCATGCTTTTATTCTAACAAATTTGCCATCTATTCCTGTTTAAATAATACTTTCCTGTTCTAACATCTATGTTTTGATACTTTCCTATATATTTCAGCAATCTACTCACATAAACTTAACATACACGTAAAGAATAATTAATGGTTTTCTGCCTAATTATTTTTACAATGCATACAGAGAATATTAACGTGATTTAGTCTACAGTGTGCACATGTACTAATAGAGGCTTTCTTACCCTACAGTATTTTCCCTTATTTTCATATTTTAAAATTTACGTGGTAATTTCCGATCGTAGCAAAGCAACACTCTATATTTCTTGGTAAGTGCATACTCAGAAAGAAATTATTAGTTAAAATATTTGTCATTCATCCTCTTTCTTAATTTCCTGATTAGATAACTTACAGTTGCGTAAGCTTAAAGCAATGTTTTATGTACCATATTTAGATCGAATTACGAGATGCAATCCTGAAAAGTAAGTTCACAGATTTTTTTAGATATAGCAACAACAGAATATTTTTGGTTTGCACTTTGAAGTATGGTCACATCATAGACCTGGTGCTGCTTGGTCATCTGGGCATAGATGAAATCTGCTGATTTCAGTTACCTGCCCTGAATAATACTGTGAACCTCCAGAGAATGTACTATTGTTTGCTTGAGAAAAACAAACAAAACCACAATTTCCCCATCTAGTTTTTTGGACTGGTTGCAGTCAAGGGTTTTTTTATTATATATATATAACTGAAAGAGATTTCTTTGGATTTATTTGCAAATAATTTTGACTGTTCATACTCATCTTTGGCATTATTAACATTCAAATGGGTTGGCAATTGTTTTTGCTGTCCCTAGAATAATAATTTGTATGCATTTAGACTGGAATGATATTTTTAAAGAAATTTCTTCATGAATAAACATGATGGAAGTTTAGAGAAATGAATACTATTTTAAAGGCTGACCTTGATGTTACAGATAGTTATGAGCTTATTCAGTATTACTTTTCTAATTTTGCCACCACAAGGATGACAAAATAATAAACCACCTACTAGGCTATACACAAGTTTTTTCCATAAGCAGAAAAAACACAACAACAAAAAAAAACAGTAAATCATACTTTCCCCTCCCCCATGCAGGCATCATTGTCTGTGTTCAGGTACATGGATATATTAATATTCTGCTAGTGGTTTCTCTCCCTGAGAAACTCACACCTGTCAAGTGAGCAGAGGGACAGTTAGTTATGGACTCTTAACCAGCTGGAAGTTGATGTCATTTGAATGCCCTTAGAGAATGATAAAAACAGTCTTGGCTCTTCTCTATCATGTCTATTCAGTTTAGATTGATTTGTATTTTCTCAGGTTTTTCATAGTTTTGTTTTTTCTAAGGTAGAAATGCCATCTTTTTGTAACAAAGTGTTGTGGGTTGGTTTATTTCAGTAAAAGATACAGTTGCCCCAAAGTCACCTGCATAGTTTATGTTATGTTTATTTAAAACATAATTTATGTTTAATTAAAACATAATTAGATGTCAAAAAGGAAAAAAAAAATTAATTAGATGACTCCATTAACACTTCCTGAAACACTCATAGAAAACTTACCACGAATATGTGTAAACCATGGCTTAGGCAAAGAGGTAATACAGATAGTAAGAGATGGTGAACCACTTTGTTTTATTTGCCAGGAAAGGAGATTAAATTATATTTTATGTCCTCTGAAAGGACACGTAACCTTTCTACATGTAATACAGAGATGAGATTCAAATGTAAGTTATGTAAGACGTGTCAACTAAAATAAAACTGATTTTATACATTGCTAATTTTGAAAGGATTCTGGGCGAATTAAACAACAATACTGAGAAAAAACGTCCTAGTCAAAAAGATAGAAGAAAATCAGAATTTACTGTTGGTTGTATACCAGCAGACTTATCTAAGAACAACTTTTCCAACATGGACAAAATAGTCAAGTGTCAATTTTGCATCTGACATATCAGTTAAATACTGACAAGGATTTATAATTTTGAGAATTATATATATGAGTAAGTATTAAAATTTGTAGAACATATTGTTCATATATTTGTACTTTGAATGTCATAGAGAAATCTTTGTCTTTTCAGCTATACTGATTTTCTTTTGCACAGGAACATATATTCTTGACATCAGTATTTTTCACAGTATCCTATCTTTTTTTATATTGGATCTGTTCCCTGGAAAATCTTCAGTATCACATGTTGCTTTATCAACCATGCATATAATGACAATAACTGCTCTATCCCAACAGGATTTTAATTGTGTTTTCATTAAATCAGCTGGATCAGTAGGAAAATACACATTTTTACAGCATTTCTGTTTTGATAGCCAATGTGTCTAGAATAATATTTGACACAACTTGACAAAAGTATATCTTCTATCAAATTTATTGCCTTTTTAAAAACAGGTGTGTCCAGATAAAGTTACACCTCAGATCTGGTATTAAGAAGCATTCAAATACAGAATGCAGAATTTGTTGCTGAGCTAAAGATGTCTATGTCAGATAAGGAGTAAATAAAACACAGTATCAATGTTTAAGGTATTCAGCAGATCTGAAATTCTTTTCAGAAAAGAAAGTTACCTGTAAATAGATGTAAATTTAAGTTTATGTTTGTTCTGTAGGAATTCTCATAGGCAGATTGAAATTTTAGTGTTTGGTAGAAAATAATTTGGATTAGAAACTGTGACAATACCAGAGGCCAGTTTCACCTGAAGTACATGGAATGAGAAGGAAAGCAGAAGTATATATTGACGCGAAATAAAAACAAACACAAATCCCACAAATAAACAGGTCATTTTTTAAACTGCTAAGTACAAGTGCCTTTTGAATAAACTATTTGGCAGTTCTTTATAAATTGCCAACATGCTGGGTAATGGATACATTGCCAACAGTATGCTCTACTGCTTGAAGTAGTCTATTTTAATTTCTTGGATTCATGAAAGGATAAATACTACATGATTAGCAGCCTAGTTATCAAATAAAAAGATTGCTTGAATTGCAGGAGGATGAGGGTTTTTCACTCCCTAGTCTATCATATATATCAGTCTCTGTGGAGAAAGGAATGTCCCATAGCTCTCCGGGATCATTACTTGCAAGTTAGGTGTATAACTTAAATGCTCTTGTTTCTCCAGTCTAACAACATCAATAAAAGAGCCATAATACTCTACAGAATTTAGGAGTATTGCCACTGAGATTACAAGAATTAAAGAATTTTGTTCTTTTGGTAAGTTTCTCAGTAACTCAATGGGACTACCATTTACTTTTGAAGCCTCCCACAGGGACAACATACTTGTCATAATGGGCTATCATTCAGATCAGCTACACTGCACCGTAAAGCTCCAAGACCTGGGATACAGCCATCCTCTGGTGGGCAAGAATTAAAGGATGAACCCCTTCAGAGCCTTCTAAAGCTACTCTCTGATCAATATGAGGGACTGCTGCTTGAATAATATAAATTTCTTTTGCTCTGCTGCTGAGATTCGAAGCAGGTTACCTCTGCAACATTTACCACCTTTGTAAGCCATGTCTACAAATGCAAATAAAGCATGCAGAGCTTGTTTCCACCTTTTATTTATCATGCTGGAACACATGTGGAAACTAGAGAAGCAATCACTAGAATGTAATAATACAAGCCAGATTAGCCATTATTTCAGTATTCAGGAGATAGTGCACAGAGAGGAAAGATCAGAAGTATATTTTCCTTTACTGTCTCATGTGAGCAGTCAGGGTGCTTAGTTAAGGCCACATATAAAAATGAACAAATATAAATACATATACACCAGCTATATATGCATAACAAGATAAAAATATATTCAGCTTATAGGAAAGAGCTGGAGGTTAAATTGCCATGGACAGAGTTATAGCAAAAAACTCCTCACTCCTATGCAAGAGTTTCCTATCCCAAGTTTCCCTCTAATAAGCAGTGGGAGGTGCTGTCATGAAATCAGTTGTAGGTCCCTGATTCTTAGGGCAGTGATCCCCAATGCAGGTTAAAGCAACTGGAAGCTCTCTTATCTCGCATGAACTCCTATAATTCCTAAAGGGTCAGACACCAGACAGAATTACCTAAAGTATAGCACACCTCAGCTATACCTTTTTCTACTCATTTTTTGCACACCATGTAACTACAGATATGGCTGCAGCCAACTCTCCTAACTTCAAGACATGATAATTTTTTTTTTTTAATAGCTTTAGCCCACAGGAGTACACAAAGGTATCTCTGATATACTAAGTACATGTGCTGAATAAATCCAAAATCAAGACATCAGACATCTAGAAGACAGCTGTATTCAAAACTGGCTGGAAATGCCAAGATTTTAAAGTTCTAAACTTCAGTGTGTAACATGGGACTTCATTAGCATTTCTAAAATATTGATATATTCTAAAATATCTTCATAAAATTCAACAGCTAGATCAACAAAGGTGAAACATAATAAGTAGAGTCAACGAAAACCTACTTTTATACATACAACTGTTAAATTAATGCAGGGAAACCCGAAAATACATGCATGCCTCAGATATGATGAGAAGAAAGCAAGGTTTTAAACAAAATCACACTCAATTATTTGAGATTAATAATTATACCTAATTGGTTACTATTAAGGTGGGGAAAAAGGGAAATTGGAAGTGGTGTTATGAATTGTGCCCTTAGCTGTGCTCTCCAGTATTACTCTTTCAAATCTACGGAAGTCATAGATAAAACAGTGTTTCCCAGTAAATATTTACAACAATCCTCACAGTAAAACAATTAAGATTCAGATTTGGGATGTATCATGATTCTGATTGCCAGGCTTTCACGGGAAGGTATGCAATACCTACTCTAACCCATCCAACAGCAAGGATTCAATTACTGTATGCTATTATTTTTTTTTTTTTGCTTTTTTCAACTTAAAAATAAAGAGATAAACATAAAAGGTGATACAACTAATTTTCTTATGAATTAGGTGAGACATCTTTAGAAGGTTTTATTACCCTTTCGTTAACAACTTTTTTGTCTTAGTAGCATTTTTGGAGCAAGACTGAGTTTTTATTGCATGGAACTATAGGTGTAAGTTGAATATCTTGGGGCATGGTATGAGAAAATGTAGTTTTTCGAAGGAGTCCTCAGGGAAAGTTCTGGAAGACAGTATAAAATGGAGGAAACTGAATCTTGTGCAGTTTCATCTATAATGGGTTTTTTTTTAGAAGTAGTTTCAGGAGTAAATACCAGAAAATTACCCAGAAACTGCCCTACCAAGAGCTCAATGGAATTTTTCTAAACAGAATCAGGGTTAAGCTAATGAATTTAGAGCAAACTCTGTTTTTGAAGTACATATACTTCCTGACCATCCCTAATTTCCAAATAGTCTGAGATTGATCAAAAAGAAAAGTAAAAAATACTGTCTGAAGTGCACAAGGCAGAGAAAAAAGGGAATAAAGTCAGTCTGGATGAGCACCAAATATTCATCAGCTTTAGGAAAACAGACTGTGTGGGTGTGGAAAGAAGGGAAGCAAAGTGAAAGTAGACTGGACTTGAAAGGCATAATTGTAGCTAAAAGCATGACAGTGAAAAAGGATAGCAGATTTGCTTTAAATGGGGAAACAAGTTCACATGAAAGAGTAAGTAGAAAGACCAGAGAGAATGATGGAAGTTTCAGTAGTTTATGGACTAAGGGGTCTGATATATGATGCTGTCTGGAGCAGGACTGATGAATCTACCTAAGGCAAGAGACACTGATGTTGGCTGAAAAAACACTTCTTGAAAACAAATTATCATTAAAGTCAGAATATCCATTTGGTAGCATAAGAAGTACATCTCCTGTGCTCCAGCCTTTAAACCATCACCTTTCAAACCTGAGGGGACAGCCTTATCTCCTGGTCCCTGAATGGCTAAGCAATGATTTTGTTTTTGTCCCTTTAGGCTCCATTTTCCTCTCTTTCCCTGTTTCAGAACATCCCTCAGAAAAGTAATATCTAGTGTAAAATACTGACAATCACTTGGCTGCAATTTAAATGAAACAGCAAGTTACACTTCCATTATTACAGTTTTCTAATTAAAGTTTTAAATGGTGAAGATTCCATTGTCCTTTATTGTCATTAAAAAATGTGATAATGAACAGTCTTCAGAATTAGTAAATTAAGGGGATTTCACTTTTAAGGTAATAAATCTACTAATGCCTGAGATTCTGATCCTACATAAAAAGGCAAAAGTAATCTATGTGTAGGTAAATTGCTTAACCCAGTACATAGGCACTTACACCTGAGTATATAATATATCTTATATTTTGGAAAAATATCTATAATCCAATTTAAAATAATTTTGCAAGCAGGGGTGTTTTGTATCTGGTTTGTCCATGAGCGTAAGATCAAAACAGACACAAGGAAGATGCTTCTCATTTCTGAGTGGTAGCCTGATTTTTTTTAAGGAAAATTATTATCTTTAGAATAACAGAGGTACAATGCCTTTCTACTTTACAAAAACTCAAAAAAGAGAACATTTTGATTGTCTGTTCAAAAAAGTGAAATACGTTATAAAATAGAGAAAAGATGAAATATTAATGCTTTGTTGCCTTTTTGTCAAAACATCCAATTATGAATGTCTTGCTTTTGAACACTGTAGAGAAAATGTGATGTATTCTAACTATTTTTTTCTCAAGTGTAGGCTTAAAACTGGGTACAAAAATTTTTTTAAAAAGCAAAGATAAAAAAAATTATACTTTTTCATATCCTTTAATCAAATAGCGGCATACAATTTATGGGAAGATACTAGATTTATTATAAAATGTCTGGTAAAAATGTGGAATTTTTGAAGGAGAATTCACAGACACGGGTAAAAAATGTGCCATGTACCATGAACTAATGCTAGACCTGTAATATGCTAGACATAGTGAAAAACGAAGAGCAATCTGGATTCAGTAAGGATAAGGAACAGAAATCAGTATGATGGTGTTGATAGATCGATTTTTTCTGATAAAAAATAGACAAAATTCCTTTATATTCCAGATTGCTCTTTAGTCATTCAACAGTATTGGCTACAGGTAACCCTGTATTCACACGGGCGAGAGGAAGTGAAGGTCCAGGACCAGGACAGTGGAAACAAATGATAATGTTCTCTACGGCATAACAATGAAACTAAATTCATTAACTATAGAGGCAATTGGGTTTCTAAGTTATGCATCAGCACCTGGAAGTTATGACACAGGATATATGGGACACACATATCTTCCTGAACAGGCAGTTTTAAGTCACTGCAGATACACTGCAATATCTCAGGTGTCATTAGGCATCTATGATTGGGAATTTGAATGACGTCTTACCTTATGGCGCATCCTGGAACGTTGATCATGTGCATGACAAGTAGATGTCAGTGTAGAGAAATCTACTTAGAGAAAGACTCATGTGGTTTTGTCCTAGCCTAAATTCCACAGCTGGTATCATAATCTCTAGGAACAGTAATATTTCTAGACTTTGTTTCAGGTCTTCATTTGTCCCTGCATTTAAGCTGGAATTTAAGCGTAGATTTTAGGTGATTACCACAGCATAGATAGACAAAAAAAATACGAGTTTGCCAAATTTCTTATTATGGCCCCAAGAGTATCAGTGTAGGAGAAAGTGAGCAAATGAATGTCCATAAATGTTCAGTCTCTGTCTGTCACAGTAATTGTACAGTGACATCTATCACTGTAATTCAGTGACTAATGGCAGCAAATCAGCTTAGGAGGTTTCTTTTCCTAGGATTGTACGTCATAGTGTTGTAAATCATAAAAATTTATGAAATATATAAGCAGATGAGCCACGTTTTCTTTGTGTTAACTTTTAAAGTCTCTATTTCTATTGAATAAAATAATTATATTATTCTCCCAAATACACAAAATACATCATGACACAAAAAAGTTGCCTACAGAGTTTTTAGAGGAAACAAAGTATTAAGTTGGTGCCATGATTTCTAAATGCATGCAATAACTTTTGAGATAGTTCTGTCAGAAAAAGAAAATGAAAACTTTCTTCACAATACACACGCCCACACACTGAGAGAGACATATTAAAACTAATGCTGAAATGTTAGAGATATTTAAGGACCTGAACTGTGAAGAGCTAATGGCTTTTCCTCATTGCTTGTAACACAATGAGACATGTTCCATTGAGACATAGGAAAGAGTCAGAATTTTATTTAAATTACATGCCTTCATTGTTCATCTACACTGGAACATACACTAAAAAGCAGCAGCAAGAGAGCAAGGTTTATCTGCAATTTTCATAGTAACATGCTCTACCTGTCATATTTTGCAAGCTCACTCTGCCTTAGAATATGTTCAGAGTCATCTATCTTCAAATTCTTGAAGCGTATTTTTCTTCCCTGTGTGTCCTATGCTGAAATACATTTTCAAATATTACACATAACGGTGTAATTTGGTGCTTGAATTTGCAAGCCCCAGTTTGTAAACTAAGGAACACGACCAGAAGGCAGTGATATTTGTCTAGTATATTACAGGAAGACTCAGTGAGCTAAGGTGATTGATAGCAGGACTTAATAATTTGAAAATGCACTCCTCCTCTGAAAACAGAACAGAAATAGTGTTTGTTTTTTTCTGTTTCTCATGTCTATGGTAAATTTCTGTGCTGGATTGACAAATGAAAGTTTTATTTTCAAACTGGTAGTTCTGGAAAATTAGATTTGTTTTTCTGGTTGGTTGGGTTTTCATTTGGTTGTTTGTTTTTTTTTAATTACTCCACCTCCATCCCAAATTGGATCTCAAGTATACCTCATCCTACAACCTCTCTTCGTCTAACTACAATACTAGTGATAGCCACAGTCCCTTACACTGTCTTGCTCAGATGCAGCTAATAGGAATTTATTAAGGTGTTCTGCGATGATGGATAAACTGAAACAAGAGATCCTATAGCTCATATGATCTTAGGTGTGATGGTTTTACAGAGTTGATGCATGATGTTTCCTCATTGCATTGACTTTATCAATTGAAATTAATTGGTGAGTAGAATTTGGCCTTCCTTCTCAAGCCTTCCATGAAATTACTTTACAGCAGATAAAGATTTTTTTTGTTATAAATTATTTTCCTCTATAGCTCGTTGTAGAATTTTCTTCATTCTTTGTGTGTGATAAAACTTAAGGACATTGGAAGTTTCCAGAACTATCCCAGCTTCTCCATTCATGATATACATTTGTCAATTCATAATATTTTGCTAATAAATACTGCAATGCATATAAATGCATTTACATGACACATTTCAACTCAAAGTATCCCAAAATACTCTGTGCTTTAACCTTATCTCACACTTACTAATGCATTGAAGAAAGAACCGTTGGCTATTTCATTGAAATAGCCAGTGTCACATCAATAAAAAATTAATGTAAGCATAGATCTTTAATTTATAGTGATACAGTAAAGTTTTTAAACTTACTACCATTTTCTCTGCTGACATATATGATTAAAGCATTTCTCATCAGATCACAAAATACACGAGGTGACAAAGACTAAATTCAAATGGTTAACAGCTGTTTGAGAAAGTTAATTCCTCAAGTTGCATGAAAATAGGGTCCTGAAAGAGTTTGATGAATCATATGATTCATGTTTCAAAATATCTATTCATCCTTCAAAGTATCTGGCACATCTATTAATTTTTTTTATATTATTTCAAATTATTACTGAATGTTGAGCAGCAATTGTATTTTACTTTTTTATAAAATGAGTAACTAATGTAATATCCAGGAACATTATGTCTAATTAATGCCCTGCATCCAAAACATCCACAACAAAGTAAATTTATTTCAAAATTATTTGTACCTTTTACTACCTGAAAATACATTAGAAGTTGCGGAAATGTAGTCTGGGTGCATACCCAATCTGAGGAAAACAGGTTATATACTGCTTACCAGGGTTTTGCTAAAGTAATTGGCATTCATAAAAGGCAAAATTTGGCCTCATGTAGTCTAACTTGTAGCTGGGATTTATAAGAAGCAAACAAAACTACCATATTATTTTAGTGTCAAAATTGAGTGTCAATAGTCACCTAAAGACCTAGGAAATCCATTAGCTATAAAGGGAGTCCATGCTTCACTAGCCATATTCTTTACTACCTTTTTCTTCAAAAATACATATGTAATTACTGTGTTATTTATAAATATTTCTCAATCGCACTAACAAAGCATGGGCAATCGTTTTCTGGCTTTATAATTTTCACAATTACAGCAGGAGCCCTTAAATCCTCTGAAATGTTACTCATGTTACAGTGTGTCACATCATGTATTTAAAAATTAATCATGTATATAAAAATGAATGCAATCAGACTGATGTAACATGATACGATACATAAAAGTTAGAAATGTGGAAATTTTAAAGGGTTTTACATTATTCCTTTAAAAAAACCATACCCGGCATTATTTTAATTACTTTTCAATAAGATGAAGATTTTAAAATTTTGGGTAAGTAGTGTTTACAACATACTCTATACTTGAAAATTTGTAATAATGGCAAAAAAATTGCCAATTATTGTAATATTTGGTAACTAATACTTGTCTAATTTAATTATCAATATTATTGAACTGGTAACAAGACAATTTTTGCCACCATTTCTAACTCAATATGCTACTTAATCCCACAAACATGGTTTTGTTTTATGCATGTAACAATAAAGATTTTGATTGAGAGAAGAATGGCTGGTTTCCCTCCCCTTCTTTAGAACACCAGAGATACCTCTTCTCACATACAATGCCAACATATTAACAAGACCATATTTTGGCAATTCTTAAATGTAGGAAAAAAAGCAAACCACGAAACAAACAACCCAAACCAGCTACAAATTGACAGCACCTGCAGAATTATATAAATAAAGTGGCAAAAAATATATACCAGCACGAAGACAAGTAGCTACCTTACCCTGTAGTCAGGCAGTACTTCATTTTTAATAAAAACAGCTTGACTCTGTAAAGAGAAACAGTCTGAGACATAACAGACATAGGAACATGGGTCTTATTGTCCTTGTCGAGCTGACTCATGAAGAAAGAAATAATTTGCGTGGTAACCTACTCTTTAACGAGACAGTTTACCACATATTTTAGCAGTTTTGCTCATTACTATTCCAGAGGTCCTTCATGCCACTATTATTTATATGTCAGGCTTACTAATTTATTAAAAACACCCTTATGTGCACAAGAAATATCTTGTCTGTGGACTCCATTTGTTCCTCTCCACCCACCTTCCCCCTTTTTCGTGTTTCCCAGGAAACTGCAGATTAGTTTGTTTTCCTATTGAGTTAAACTTAATTTCCTAGCAGCAGCTGTCTGAGAGCAAACTCAGAACCACCTACAGGAGAGGAAGCCATCAAAAGCAGCCTCACTTGCTTGATTCATACACTCAGATAGAGCCTCTTGACAATAATGTCTTGGTTGGTAAATTGCCTTTCCTTGAGAAATGTGTAGCCAACTCTTCTGCTTCTACTGCTGTTTACCCCTTGTGATTTTGGAGCATAATTGGACTTTCTGTACTCACATGGCAGGGGGTTTTGAGCAGTCCTGTTAACAAAAACTAGATCACTCATGTGAGAAGGTGATAATGTGAAAAAAAGGTGTCTTATTTTTGCCTTTTTTTGAAATATTCTTATGTCTCAACACAGCAGAACACATTTTTGCATGAAGTTTCTAATGTTTAGTGGTAATGCATATTTATGGTTAATGTCAGCTTAATTAGTCTCAGATATGAGAAAAATAATCAGAGAACGGTTTTCTTCTACTTGTTCTGAAACTGTGCCCTCCCACAGAGACAGCAAGAGGCAATGTTTCCCGCTGACCATCTGAAGTAACCAAGCAAAGTAGCTGGAAGAATTTTGTATTTGAGCAGAGAAAGAGCAGCTAAATTTTTATCATGATATGGATACTCAAGTTTCAGTCCTAGCCTTTCTTATTATAGGTAGAAATTCAAAGATAGGCTTCTGGAGAAGACACTGGAGAGGAACATTATGTGGCTTGAGATTTACAAGGGATTATTTGAAGCACAGATGAACAAAATGAAGTGCTGAATGAGATAGTAGATATATTTGCCATCGCTTAAGTAATATGTTTTTTAAAATTTGGCTTAGCAAAAATGTAAATCTACACTGATTTCCTAACATGCCTCTGACTTTGTGTATGAGAAAACACATTTTATGTCTTTTAATATGTAAAGGTTGGACATAAAAATGTTATTTTCAAAGGTGAAATTATGCAAACCAAGATAAACATAGTCAGTACATGTACCATATTATTCAAATATGGTTATATTGAAAAATCTGTAAGCCAATCTGTAGATTTCTCAGTTTAGATGGAGATCAAGTAACTATTAGGTCAGCAATAGAAAGTGGAAATATTCTAAAAACGTTCTTATGCTCTTTTTAGTAGAGACTTAATTTGGATTTAAAAAGTAGGAGATAATGAGACATAGAGATCCCAAGAAAAAAAGACTGGCACAAAAAAACCCTAAAAAATAAAAAAAAACAACAACAACAACAACAAACCCCCACCCCCCCCAAAAAAAAAAAAAAAAAAACAGCAAAGAAAGTGGCAGTTTTCTTATACAGTTTGAAAACAAAAGTATGTTCCAAATGAAAAATACTACTTTTCCATTAACACATGTTTTGGAAAAGGTGTGCAGGGTTTAATATACTGTAACTCACTTTGAAAGAAGTCCAATTCATGAGTTCATAAACTTGTGACACTTTATTCAGCACCAGAAAAAACACTAAAGATGAACCAAAGAAAAGTAGAAAAATTATAAATCATCTAAAATAAAACAGCATGGCTTCACAAAGAAAATTTATATCCTTGTGTATGTGTGTGTATGTATTTGTGAAGGTAAGCACAGAGAATGATGAATGCTCTGTTATGTTTTTGAATACTTATTTGTTTATTAGGCTAAAGAGCAAGTGGGTTAAGAAAAAACCATGAACAGATTATTGTGTAAGAGAATTTTCCAAGTGTAAGCAACCCTCTTAACTGAAATATGAGGTTTGCCAGACACAAGGATCTTTTATTCTTATATAGATGCTGGTACATAGTGGTGTGACATTTATTTAGAATTAAAATTTATCTTCCCCTTTTAAAGATTTTGCTCTGGCTGGATCACAAACAATAACTGTTTGTATAGCCTGAGCACAAACCTATTACTGTCAGGGGTTTTTTTGGACCCTGACACCTGGCCCTTATTTCAGTGTCCCATGTCCTGAAAAAATGAAATGAGGCTTCTTTCTGCTTGTTCAAAGCTTGTTTCAAAGCTTGTTTATTTTTCTTTCTTATCAAAGTTTCGGAGGCACAGACTGTGCTGTGACCTCCAGGAACATGATGGCATAAAGGCAATGGCTACTCAAAGCAGGTAGCTTTTATACCTATTATCAACCAGTTAGAAAACTTTACCTATCTTATTTTGTTCCCAAAACCAGTGAATATCAACCTTATTGACATGTCTCTTCTACACTAAATTCTATCTACCAATTAACAAACTACAGGAACTCACATCAGAGAGAAAAAGGAAGAGTAGGAGAAGGAAGAAGAAGAAGAAGAAGAAGAAGAAGAAGAAGAAGAAGAAGAAGAAGAAGAAGAAGAAGAAGAAGAAGAAGAAGGAGCCAACACCCTAGAATCTCCGTGTTGGCTCTATATAATACATATAGCAAAACCTAAAAACTACAACTACACATTCTGTGGTACACTAAACAACCATCTCCTCACTTCTTTGGTGTTCTTAGCTCACCCAGAGGAGCAGGAGAAGTTCATAGGCTTTTCCTGGACTCCAACATATTACCACATAATACATCTCTGTAAGTATGTTAATTTGTGAAGAAAGTGAGGATTTAACCAAAGTTTTCAGTTTTGTAGACCAAAAGCCATCTTGAAAACTTCTTTGTGGAGAACATAAAATAATAGAATTCTAATGGGAATAATTAAATGTTAATTGCCTTTTGTTTATCCTTCAACCTTAAGCCGTAAAGCTGGAGCCTCCAGTTTCCTGATTTTACAGCTATGATTGCAAAGAATCTCCCAGACATTCTTTCCTCATAGGTATATTCTGCTTTGCACATCATGGAACAAAGCAGCTAAGGAGACATAACATTTGTGTTTGAACAGGAAAAAAGTGATCTTTCATATGAGTTCTACCTCATTTCCAATCCCAGACTGAAGTCACAATAAATTTTATATAGTCCTGCAAGTGGCAGGGAGTTGGACGCAATGATCCTTATGGGTCATTTCCAACTCAAATTATTTTCTGATTCTATAAGAAAAATCATACTTCAGGGGGAAACAAATTTCCATGAGATAGACCTGGCTGCAGCTTTATCCATTCTCTAGACCTCATTCTAGTTAATTCATATTGACATAAAGTTCATTGTTGTCCTTAGAAGACAACAGATAATAACAGATCAAAATATGATACTTTCAAATAGACACACACTCAGAACAAATAGATTTTTATAACCCAAAAAAATTCTGTAAATTATATAAGTGTTAACAACAGAAGATAGTAAAACCTAATTCCCAAATACCTGTGTTGCAACAAGGTGAAACATACTTACCTTCATCCTTCCACATTCATTACTCTTAAACCTTTGTTTACTCACTTTTTCTTTGAAAATTTGTGCCTTCCTTTCAAAGTAATTTTTAGCTTTCTTCTCCATTGTTTCAGGCAAGGAGCAAGACTTTCTGAGATCTAACCTAAAGAAAAAAAAAAGGAGAACATCTGTGCTCTATATACCTACACAGATTAATCAGTTAGACTGACAATTCCATTGGAAAATCGATATAGAGAAAATAAGAAAAAAATTCAAAGGTTGTCAAGCAAATGGTTTGTGGAGGCAGAAACTTCAGAAAAATAGCCCCATTTATGACTGCTAGCCTATCTGAGTGAACTGTGGTATGATCTATTACAAGTGTATCTTACACATCTTTCTTGACCAGTCATTCATTTCTTCCCATCCTGTGCTTTTACATTTTCAAACAAATAATGATTAGCAATGATCACAGGTCAAAGTATGAATTGGAGCCACATACATCCCTTTCAGATCCTGAAAGTCAAGCATATCTATCACTAAAGCAATTAATATCTAAAATAAATATTCAATCTAATAATTTAACGAGAGCTAGATCTTCACAGGCTGGATAACTGGGCAGAGAGCAATCATGAACTTCAAAAATGGGAAATTATTGTAGTACTCAGAATAAAATATAAGAAAGTAAACTGATGTTATCACCATCCACATGACCCATTTAATATGTAATAGCAATTTTAAAAGACATAACATTTAAGTAACATAAAATATGCAAAATAATGTCTATTAATATAATGGTCTTACTCAAATATAACTTCACACATTTAGTAATGTTCAAAAAAATCTTTATCATAGACCTTTTCTATTTTTAATATAAATGTATCCTTTAATACAGAAACAGCTTCTGAATTTTCAGCAAAATCATGTGAATTTGTCCAAACTAGGAATGGACAAATATGATATGTGGAAGGACATGAATACAACTGTATAGAATTGGGAGAGACTCTAATATCTTCAGTAAAACTGAAATAATCTAGAGAAAGAAAAAATCAGCATTCTAAAGATTCTACTAGAACCCAAAGTCATGTGAATAACTATCATTAAACATGAAAAATGCACAAAAGGCTTTCAGACAAGAAAGCTGATGGTTACTTTCTTAGCTCTCCATAGTCTGTGGTTTCATACTCTCATGCTATATTTCCAACACAAAAATATTAGTCTGGGCAGGCCAGTTTCAGTTCTTCCCTTCTTAGTGAGAGTGTACTTATAATCCTATACAGGACAAAAATCTTGGCCTCAAAACAGCAACTGAAATAAATTATAATTCTTTTGAACAGTCTTCGAATATATTTGCTTTATAACTTGACAGGACTAAGAAAGCAGAAAACAAGGGGACTTTTTGTTTGTTGTAGAGGAGGGCATTTTTTTCTTTTTATCTTTTTTTTTTTTTTTGATTATTTCAGCCAGGTTAAGGTAGTCATCTAAGCTCCCCTGTTCAATAGAGAAATAATTCATACAGGCAGCTATCTTAACACTTTTGAAGCCAGATGAATCATTGTGAAAGTAGGTCCTTCACCCTTAGTAGGTGAGGACAAGCATCGAACTGCTAGATGGGATGAATTCCACCTTATAAACTCAGTATTAAGTAGAGGGGTTTTTTTTTATTTTTTTAATCCTTTTATCCTACAGAGCTCTAAAGAAGTTCACAAATACATACATCATTTAAATTCATTGAAAGGGAGAAAGCTGTAGCATGAAAAAAAGTTTTACTCAAAATCTTTTATAATTTGGATTAATTAACTACAGACAAAACGATGCAGTAATAAACAACTTGCAGGTATTCCTCAGCTTTGTTTAAATGTAGTCTTGATGAGCATTTCTGCAACAGTTTCTGATATCAGACTGTCTAATCAGTACTATTTATAGGCCTTATTTAATCAAAAAAATAAAAATACAGCATTAAAGTAAAAATTAAATATAGAATTAAAACTTATTGTATAAAGATAATACTCATTATTTCTGCTTACCTAATTTCAATATGTGATATGGGCATATGAATTTTTATTGAGAGAAGAAATATTTACTATCATGAGCAGAAACAATGAATTCAGTTGGACTGCTTGGTTGAAAAATGGACACATATTGAAGGTCTGAAATCTTACTGTCACAATATATTTTCCCATATTTCAATCTTTACGTTTGGTTAACCTCTAGTGTATTTCTCATTTTAAAACCTATCTTTACGTGTAACAGTGTTTAGTGCTGTTCTTTAAACTGTCTAGTGTATAAGATGAGAAATCACTTTTCCTTTAATATTCCAATTTGCACATTATTTAATGTTCCACTTCAATGCATTTGAAACAAAGCTTTCTTTAACCATATATATTAGTAAATGAATATGCATTTGTGTGGTCAGCTTTCCTGCCCATACTTTCCACAGATAAACAGACTGCCATTGCCTATGATCTGACATGAACTGAAGTGAAGGAAAACACATTAAGGGAGGGAAGAGATCTGATTAAAATAGATAGATGTCACATTCAATACTTAGAAGTTTATTTCAAAAACACATTCTGAATTTTCATCACAGTTACAGTAGTTTGCCAAGATTACTTGATGATACCTGAACTTTGTAGCTGACTAAACCAAACCAAGATGATCTCTTGTAATGTTTCATATATGCAAGGACTAACCTCAAAGTTGCTTCTACGAATATCTAATTTTAAGGGAGTAATTGAGGTGTAAAAGTAAACTGATATTGCACACAAAAGATTAAAGATCAGAGCCCAATACAATATTCGAAGAAAACTCTAATCAAGACCATAGCAACTCATTTGTTCTTAAACTGTAGTTTTATCAGAAATGTAAAAAGTAAAGTGTCATGAGTTTACTTAATACTTTACAGAAATATGAAACAAAAATGCTGTTAAAAATCCAAGTTATTATTTACTGACATGTCTTCACTACTAAAAAATAAAATAAGTATTGGCAACCAAACACAAATCAAAAACCAGGAATTGACATGTGGCTTGATAAAGAATGTGACCTTTAGTATCCTTGCTATTCTTTCTGTCATACTGAAACATAGGAAAGAAAATTTAAAGAGATATATTAAATTGTCAATAGTAATTAACATGATTAATCACAAAAGTGCATTTTCGAGATTTGTTTGCCAGGCAAGAATTAATAGCAGCAGACTGATGTTAAGTATTAACTAGAAAGAAGATACATAACTTTTAAGTATTGAATTTAAAATCTAATTTTGGATCAAGCATTTCTTGAATAGAAAAAAAGCGAGTAAGCTGTGATATCTGATAGCTCACAAAAAGAAAGCCACCATAAACAAACTCAACAACCAAACCCACCAGAATTTCACTTGTTGATTAACAGCATTTGTATCATTCAATTATAATCAAGTTTGCTCTGCCAAGGAAATAAGAAACAAAAGAAATGTTCATAATCGTGCTGCATGCTCTACCTTTCGTTCAGATAATTACTTCCAAGCACACCTGTTGATGCCATAATAGATCTTGCTAGTTGTACACCTGATATTACACTGAAGCAATCAGTGTTTGGTATCAAATTATTTCCAGTGTGATTCAAAAAATTCCAATTAAGACATTCAGGAAAATTAAAAAACAAAATAAAACAAAAACCTTAAATGCTTGATGTCTTAAACGCTGAAAGATAATTATTTTTTGTGTTCTGTTGATCACTTCCAAGTGTTTCAATAAAAAAATGCATCCGATGATAATCTTATCTCATGATTGATCAAATTTGATCTTTGAACAAGCTCTATTATCTATGCCTAACCTCTACCTTGTTTTCCTCTTAGTTAGATAAATGAAGCTTTAATGAATCCACATAGTGCTATCTTAGATATCACATAGCTTATATTGTTTGACTATATCCTATTCCCTATTTCTAGTGGTCCAATTCCCAACATACCTGTTATGAATAATTTCATGTTTTTAAACCTGTAAGATTAATTTCTTTCTTCACATCAAGGTAAAAGCTTTCTTTTCTGGATATTATCCTGTACATAATTAGCCTGATATTGCTGCCACAAATTACTTAGCATCTGTCAGCACAGAAACTCCTTTTACAAGTTGCCTTCTGGTTTATTTTAGTATGTCTACTCTCACTTTTGCTCTCTCCTTCCTGGTTTAGAGAAGCTGATTATATAAATGCCACATTCATTGTTTGCTTCCTCTTTGGAGACTATAGATAACGATGTTAAACATTGACCCTTATGATGGAAAAGTGTTTTTTACTTGTCCTATTGATGAAAGCTAGTCATTCTATTCCATATTTCTTCTCTGTTTTCTTATCAAATAAAATATTTATCTCCTGTATGACTGTTTAATTATTGGAATACCTTAGATGAAAAGACAGTCTATTTGAAAATTTAAGTTGTACACATTTCTTTTGTTTTACAAATTAAGTCATTCTAAAACAATAAGTACTCTTTCATTAGGCTGTTTGGGACGATTAGCTCCAATAATATATTTTTTTTAATACTGTTAAAGAGAATTAAATAAACAATACATTATCACCATTCTGCATTTTAACCAGTCATGATAATATTTTAGCTATTTCAAAAAATAACAAAAGAACCCAAACAAACAAAAACAACCAATCAAAACAAAACTACTCTTTGGATGTAGCAGCTAATTTCTGTTATTTCATGTATTATTGGGGAATAAACAGAGACTGGGCTGTGTGAAAAAAAGCAGTGCATCTGTCATTGCTACTATGCTGAATTTCAATAAAGTGCCAACTTTTGTAAAAGTAACAGAAAGCTTTACCCTGTACTAGAAGCTTAAGCTTAATTATTCTTAATTATAGTAATTTTTAATTATTTTAATATTATCAATTATTTTATGTTAAAAATTACTTGAAAATGGAAATGCCAAATAGTCATCTCCATATTTCAGGAAAAATATTTTACTCATAATTGATACTTATTACTGTGCATTAGTTTGCAGGTGTTTGCTGCCTGATACACACAAATATATCCTTTAGAAATCATGTTACAGGTCCTTCATCTGCTTAGCACAGCACCAGTCAGTAATACATGTTTTATTGCTGCATTTAAGTGATAAAGCACCAATGAAAAACAGAGATACTACTGAAAGAGCAATAAAATAATTTCCAATTTTTAATTGGTCTAGTCATAATTGTATGTTACAAATAATCCCCTTGGGAAAAAAAACCCAAACCAATAAAATAAANGGAAAAAAAGCCCAAACCAATAAAATAAAACAGAAAAATACTTGCACATTTTTATGTCTGAATTAAGAGATATTTAAATGGTATGTGTAAATGCTAGTATCAATTTACCAGTGTGATAGTTAAGGATGCATCAAGAGAAAAGAAAAGTTTATGAAAATCGAATAATAAATGTGCAGTTTTCTTAAGCTGAGAAGAAGTTTAAACTTGAATCAATGGAAAAACAGACTTTGTGCAGAACGGAGTACCATGGACTCAAACATTTATATCATCAATATGATCTGTTAACTTTCACAATACAGTGAGTATTAAAAAGACTGAAGAGTGAAAGAAACAAGTACAGAGACAAATGGGAGTCATTTGACTTAATGTGCTTTTGGAAAGATTTCAGAAGCTGTGAAAATGAATGAGGGGAGGGGAGGGAAGGACTAAGCACTGAAATTTTCGAAAACCTGTCTTCTGGGAAAGAGATGACATTGCAGAAACAGATGGATCAGCTCTGTGTTGATTTGCTTAAGTGTGTAATGTTGTTACTTAATGTCTTATGTTGATGTAAATAACTTCATATAGTGGATAATAAATACTGTTAATCAGCTGCAGTATGAACTTTCAGAAAGATAGTGAAGTTAATGAAGGAAGGACAAATAGGACTGGGCTTATCCTGAATATATCTCAAAACTAAATTTCTCTTCTTGATAAATATAGAAAAGGGATAGTCAAAATCAGTGGTTGCTGATTTCAGGACACTATGTCATTCCGAGTATAGGAAGGACTAGATTTGTTCTCATGAATGTCAAAAGGATTTTGCAATTAACTTCACAGCATGATAAGGCCCTGGGTCTTTAAAAATAGAACTGTGGTATAACTCACACAGTTCTCAGTAGTTTTGATTTTTTAATTTTTTTCTATCACATTTTTTATTAGAATGACACAAGCTACCACTTTAGCTATATATATTTTTTTAAAGCTAGGTATTTTAAAATATTTCATTCTCTACCTTTTTTTCACCACCAATTATTCTGCCATCTGTAGTGTGCTATTTTTCTTACTTTCATTTTTCTGACAGTTTCAGTTATAGTTCTAAAGAAACACAGCAAGACTGAGATTGAAAAATTTCTGTTATTTTATTGGGTAACTGTTTTATTCAAGCAGAAAAATACAAAAGGCAAAAGTGTGTCTTAAATGTCAGCTGGAAATAAAGCGTGTTTGTTCTGCATCTATATCTGCCTTGAGAGAAGCAGAATAAAAGGAGGAAACTTCAAGAAAAATATCACTCTTGATTAAAGAGATTGTGCTATATTGAATTTACGTAAATTGATAATCCAAATGCACACTCTATTAATACAGTATGATACATTATACATATATATAGTCGGCACTTCCAATGTTACCTTAATGTCTCAATAGTTATTTTAATAATTTTGTAATATGCAGCACATTAAGACATTTACTCTTTTTAATTTAGCTTAAAAATTGCATTATCAATAACTGAGTATAAGTCAATTAAGTGCAAGGATGATTTTCAAAGAAATAAAAACTCCTGCTCAGTATTTGTTTAATGTCTCGGTTTTGGAGACAAAATGTTAGGAGGAAACTCTGGAAGGAGCGCATCCTCCACCAGCGGGAAAGGGCCTCCCCCTTTCCTCCGCCAGTGGGACAAATCGATAACAGTAGGTGGAAAGTGGGGAAAAAAACCTAAACGAACTGTTAATTGACACAGAACAAAACCAGGGCAGAACAGAAAAAAAAACCCTCAAAATACAACAAATGTCCGGAGAAGGAAAAAAAACAGACGGGTTGACGGCTAGTCCCCTCAATCTCCGGGAAGGGGAAGGAGAAGCGGCGGCAGCAGCCGGAGCAGGGCAGATGGAAGGAAAACCCGCTGGTCCCTCGGGTGCCGATCCTCCTCCTCCCAGCAGGAGAAAGGTTCGGCGTTCCTGGGCTGGGACCAGCCGGGAGCACCCCGCCGGCCCCCGGACCGGAGAGAAGGGAAGGAGGGCAGCGAGATAAAGGGGAGGGAGGGGAAAAAGACTCATCCTTAGCTAGCAGGAACAAACAAACAAACAAACCAAACCAAAACAAAACAAAAAAAAAGCCCACAGGAGCAGTGCACTCCCTCCAGAGCAGGCCCAGGGCAGTTCCCATCCCGTCGGACCGAGCCATTCCCCCGAGCTGCCCTCGGTCCCATGGCTCCCGCCCTGCACCCCAGGCCCATCCTAAAGGTACAGCGGCCTTGGGCTTTGAGAGGATGGTTAAGGAATAAAGCAGCCTCATAACATCACCCCAGGACACCTAAAGTCTTTCCCAAAGCCTTCGGTTGTAAAATGCAACCAGCTTGGTTAAACAAATTATTGTGCTACTGAAACACAAAAAGGATAACCCAGAAAGAGCATCTGTTATAGGTCTTTTTATAACGCTGACATTGTCTCTGAAACGATCTTGAACTATATTGCCTCGAGACATCACTGCCCCAAATATAGGGAAGTCAGATCAAGCAAGTTTTAGCCATGGTACACTTAAGCATATGGGTCATTATTTTATAAAGATTAACTAACATGATTATAAAAATATGTATTCCACTGCAACTGAAAACACTAAAGAGAATTAACTGATTTATCTGAAAAACAACTGAATAGTTCAATGGAAAATGAAACTGGAAAAAAAAAAAGAACCAAAAAACCCAGCACCCAAAATCCCCAAATCCCTTTACAAACCTTAACACATCCTCTAAAAACCAGCATATATTACCCATTATTTAATAATTATAAAACCTATCTGCTGCTAAAACAGGGAAGGTTGAAGAGTGACAATAAATCAAATTATCTTTCAGATCCATATCTATTATTTCCAGCAGTCAATTTAAAAATTTAAGCTACAGAATGACAGTAGTGCAGAGCAGATTGAAATGTAAGACGAAATGTCTGAGTCCTTTTCTGTCTGAAGGGCAAAGTCAAACCAGTTAATTTTTTTTCAGGGCTAAACCCACAAAAATACTGTTCAGAAGGTAAGAAGTTCTGCTACTCTTCCTTTTTCTAGGTGTTTGTGTGTGTATTGTTTAGGGGATGCAGGTGTATTTTCTTTCAAGAAAGTGACTATGCATACTTATCTTTAAGCAATATTCAGCATACTCACACGGTACCCAGCCTAGTAGGCTCCTTGTTTTGCAAGGTTACCTAATAAGTTACAGATGAGTCCTTCATTAAAAATTTCAATCAGGATATTTTTGGAAAATTCCCCTGAATATCAGCATTCAGGCTGACACCTTACATGCTAAAGCAGGTGCATTTATCCTATTCCGTAATTCTAAGAGGAGTTCTATGAGCAGGAAACTACCATGTAATATGAATGAGAATATTGATATCTAACTTAGGGCTTACTTCTAGAATACATATAAAATTTACCTTTTCTATTTGTATTACTAATCTATTTAACAGAATCCTCCTTAGGTGTCTTCTCTAACACATGGTATTATTACCAGGTCACAGCATTTCCCAAAAGACTGATCCAAATCTTCTTGAAGTCCATAGAATTTTGGCTTTACTGTGTTAGGATAATATTTAATATATTTTACAAAAATGATAGTCTGGCCCAGATACTGCAATGATTACTAAAGTCAGTAATGATTTCTGACCTTCTGTTCAGTCTAACCACATATTTTTGGTTCAAATCAGAGGTTCACCATCACATTAAAAAATTAGCAAATTAGACATTCCATCTGTCCAATAAAATAATTTAGAATCGATGCCACAATAAGCATAATATCTAGAAAAAAATTAAAATTTCAGGCAGAAAAAGACAGGAAAAAAGATTAGCTGAAATATAATCTTTGTTATCATTATTTGGAAATAATTCTCTGACACGTATTAAGGTTAGTAAAATGTGAATTTTAGTACCGTTATTTGTAACAAGAGTACAAACCATTTTCATGCAAACTTTTAAATAAGCACAAGAGTCTCAATACTTAATAATAAATATTAAATTTAACTCAGTTTAATAAGCCCAGTAGTCAAAAGCATTAAACGACACGAAAAAAAAAATTACATATATTTTTTATTTCTTGAGCTATAAATAAGCCAGTCATCCTTTGATGTGTACTGTTCATAACGTGTTTCAAGCCAGATAAATTCTGAGAAAAAGTGGTTCTCAATTTCATATTGATGATACTGTTTTTTGCTAGCTCATTGTTTCCTTTTCTGAAAAGCTGAAATATAGACAAAGCTGTTTCAGCTTAGATAGAAAAAGTGAACAAAATGGTTTGTATATAATTAAAAAAAAATACAGAATACTTCACAAGGTTACAAGTACAATGCAAAGCTTTCTTAATAAGAGAAAGGTATTTCAGCCAGTCTGCAGATGTACCCTGTATCTTTTGACATAAAACGTTGGTTTTATGCTACAAGGTTTAAGCTGCTTAAAAATTAGACACTATGTGAGTTTGTCAAATAGTCTTCCTTTATAGATAATAGATGGCCATCTTCTGAAACAATGTCTTAGGATGGGATATGAACAACATAGCTATCAAGCTTAGTTAATTTTAATGTAGCTAAATCCACAGAAGCTAACAAATTAACCAAAACTGACTCATTTTTTTGAAAACCTTTTAAAAAATAGTGTGTAGAACACCAGTATTTTAGCCAATGCTCATAAGAAAGCGGCTGTGTCTGCATTGCTTTACACCAGCCCCATTAAATTCCACATCCTTACAGGTAGATTGTTGACGATTGCTGTGGTGCAGACTGGGATTGAGCCCCTGTCAGCTGCAAGCAGGTTTGAAAATCAGTGACTCACTGCACTTTTCCATGTTGCCTTCATGCAGCACAGGGGCTGTATAAGTATGACCTTAAGTACTCTGCAACTTCATCTTAGGAGCTGGCCCTCAGGCTCATGACTCACACTGCGCCTCAGACCTGTGCATATTTTCTTCTAACACTCAGTGGTGAAGGCATAATGAAGTTTTAAAAAGCCCTCTCCACTTAGGAGTCCCAGTCTGACATTAGAACTATATGGTGCCTCAAGCAAGATGTCAGTGAGCAAGAGGAATGATACATTTAACTGTTACTTTAAAGGAATTTGATTACTTTAAAGGATTTTGATTTTAGCCCTTGCCTCTCCCATCATCCCAGTTCTTACACACTGATAATTTCAGTGAAAGAAGTGCCAGATTCAGCTGAAACTGTGGTGAGACATTGAAGCAGGGTACCCAGAGCAGTTATAGATGTCCCATTCCTGGAAGTGTTCAAAGTAAGGTTGGACAGGGGCTTTGAACAACTTGGTTTAGTAAAAGATATTTGCAGGAGGATTGGGACTAGATGATCTCTGAAGGTCCCTTCTAACTCTGACCATTCTAGGATATACTGATTCTATTCCCATTATGTCTAGAGAGTGGGGCAGAGGTAATAGAAAATTTGCTTCAGAGAGATTTAGAGATACAGTGTTGAAAGATTAAAAGATTATCCTTCCCACATAATCCCTTCTGTGGGCTTCCACCAGAAGTGACAAGATATTAGAGCCTCCTCTTCAGAGGAATAGTCTCCCTCTCTGAAGGAGAAGCAAGCAAGCATCACCATATGAAATTACATACCAACAGAAAAAAAATCAAAAAAAACCATTAGTAGTTTAGGGTAGGTCATCCAATTAAATAAGGACAATCTGCTCTGTATGCAAAAGACAAAGAAGAATGTAGACCAGAGAAAGTGAGTGGGAAGTTACCAGGAAATTAGACATATCTGCTGCCTCTGAGTGTGAATAAGTCTCAAGTGGCCCTTTCCCAGTAATGATGGTCACAGCTTCCTCAGGGTCTCAGACCTGCAGAATGGCTCCTGTGTATGACTGACTTCAAGAGGAAAATGTCTGCGTGGTAGACAGTCAGGACACATGATAACGGCTGTCCCATAATAATCTTAAAGTAACAGTGTATAAATAATTATATTAACTAGAAGCTAGCATTAGGCTTTGCCTGAGGTATGAGAATGGATCACTTTCATTAAATACACACTCAGATATTTTGTTAGGAAAGGTAACTTTACTACTAGGATCCTATTGTTTAGCTACATGCTCTACAACTCAAAGGAAACCTAGAGAATTTGACTGCTTATTATTTCTAACACTGACAGTCATTTTAATAACTTTCCAAATAAAATAAAAATTGTGCTCTAGATTTCTTGCACATCATCCATTCATAAAATGAATGACATTAGCTTTTACACCGCAGGCTAGCATGTGCCTTTTGTCACAATGAATTTATCATTCTGTGACTGAAACCTTATTAAAAGTATTCACACTCTGTATTTCCAGAAACATGAATTTGATTCATTATCAACCTGACATGAATATAAAATATATTAATTGTTTAATATGTAGGATATAATTTTTTTTTTTTAATAAAGTAGCAAAAATCCAGAAAAATAGCAAAGGTCCCTTATGGTATCCATTGGCTTTCTCTAAGTTAACGATAAAGGAATGTTTACATAAATTAATTCTATATCTTATGAATATTAAATGTGGTGGCTTGATACTGAATAATGTGGGGGAAACGTATGTTTATGGTAACCTTATTACTTAAGGTTTTAGTTCAAAGATATGAATATAGAAATTGGGACAGGGGAGCCTAGAGGAGATTGTTGAGTTAAAAAGACACAATTGTTCTCAAATCCCTTTTGTCATTCAGTTTTCTCTCACCTCCTCTTTTCTAATTCCTACTCAGATCTCCATGCATATTTTTGTCCAAAGACCAGACACAGCTGTCACTTCTAATTAAATTTCAATAACTCAAGTTGAGTATTTGTGAATTTGATTTAATTGTGTTAGCACTGTTTTCAATACAGAGAAAAGGCTTCTACTTCTAACAGCAAAAAATGTCTACCCAAAATATCTTAGTGAAAAAAAGAGAGGTTTTTTTCTCTGGGATTATACTGTCAAAATGAAATACAGGATTAGTTTCTATTTAGGTTGTGTGGCCACACTGAGCAGCAGCTTTATTTCTTAGAATCCAGCCCTGCATTCCCTAGCACACTAGGTAATAATCAATAAAAGGAATAAAAGGTATCTCCCAGTTTTCCAGAAGAGAAACATATAGAATATGCACTTCTCCAAAGCTGTATTGAACTACTTTTAATATGTTCCTAGACACATAAGGTCTGGTTTCCAGGGTATTACTTTGGTCGCTGAAGACCATAGAGAACGTTGTGTTGTCTGTATCATATTGCTTTGAATCTCATTTCTAAGGAAGAAAGGTAAGATATAATGAAAATGAAATATTACTTTCTACATTATTTTATATCTTATCTGATAACACATTTTAGATTTCACATCATAGTAGTCATATTACGGGCTAGGTAATTTAACAGTCTTAATTAGGCAAGCAAGAAGTATTTAACTGCTCCAATTCCATGTTTGAAATGTTTGAAAGGAATGTTTGAAAGGAAAATTTTAAAAAATGTTATATACAATAGTCTGACACGGTTAAAATTGATGGGACAGTAACAAAATGTTAGTGAATTGCAGTATTTTGAAAAAAACCCAAGTCTAATACTAAAATTCCCACTGATTACTTAATGGCATGACAGTGATAGTCTGGTCTTATCATCTCAACCTCAACAACTTTCTTAAATATATATATTTTTTTCCTGTCTTTTAGATGGTCTTTAAAGATTGTTTGAGACTGGGAGACAAATGTTTGGTCTAGCTTATTTTTTCCCTAACTGGAAGGAGGACATCTCCTGGGGCCCCGGCACACTCCTTCTTATCCCTTCCTCTGCTGTAGACAATTTCAGGCTGCTCAGGAAAATTTTGTCCATGTGAGTGAGAAGCAGAAAATTGGTAACATTCAGAAAACAGTTACAGAACTAAGAAAAGTCTTTAGCAAACTGCTTTATGTTTTTCTGATTGAATAAATTAACATATTTCATTTTCAGAGACTAGAAATGGCTTGCAAATAGTCTCCAAATACATCTGTCAGATCACACACAGGTATGTATAGCTGCATTGCACCTAGTCATGAAAACCTGACTATATTATGACCTTTCAAGACAAGATTCATCTCCTTATGAGTAGTTACTTGTTTTAAGACAGATTAATCTCAGTATAAAAATTCCTGACTTTTCTCTGCTGTTTATTAAAGGAGTGTAAGATGACTAGTTATAAATGAAGACATTTTAAGATCAGATGAGGTTAATTTCTCCTTAATATTCTCAGTTCAATTACCTGGACACAGATGTCAAATACCTTTTTAAATGTCACAGTATCTCCTACTTGACCTCCAGCTGGTGTTCCAGAACAATGCAGATCTTCCATGAATCCAGTATCATAGCTGTTAAGCCTATGTGAGTATCTTGAATACCCTGAGGTATCATGAATGGCACTACATGCCCTTTGTTTGGACTGCTGAAGCTAGCCTTAAACGGTGATTGCTAAATTGTTTTCAGTGAGTATTAGCAACATGCATTTTATTTGGAAGATGGAGACAGCTCAGCTAGATATAGCAAGCCACAAACAGCCTCATAATAGCCTGGTTAGAGAGCTGTCAGTCATAACAGAAAGATAAAACCAGCACTATATATTATTTGCATTTATTCTAACTCATTGAAATGAGATGCAAAGATTACCTGAAACAAGTAGATGGAAATGCAAAGTGATGGTCAACTGTTCATAGTGGATATGATAAAACCTCTGACTAAATCAAAGAAATATGTAATCCATTGTTCCTCAGGGTCCTGGGAGATTGATGAAAATCCAGGTAACAATTCAAGCAACTCAGACATCCTTATAGAAACACATCAGTTATGTGAGATAAATATCTTTGCGTGTGTGCATGTTTCTTTATTTGTATATAAAATCATAGAATAACTTAGGGTGGAAAACATCCAGTTAAATCAGGTTGCTTGGGAACTTGGCCAGCTAAATTCAGAAAAGCTCCAAATGAAGATTCTACAAACTTTCTAAGCAACATGTTCCACTATATCAGCATGCTCTCAGTAAAAGCATTAAAAAATAATTTTAAAATATTTTAAAATAATAATAAAAATAATAATAAGTTTTTAAAAAAGAAGAAAAAAATTCTTATCTTACGAATTTCTGTGTTCAGCCTTTTGTCTACTGCTGCTCCAGTTGTTCACCTTGGAGAAGAATTTGGCTAAGTCTTCACTATTTTTCTAGTTTTCTCCAAAAAAGTAGTTCTAGACAGTTACAAGACCTCCCCTCAATCTTCTGTTTCTAGAACTTAAAAAAGGTAAGTTCTCTCAGTATAGTAAATACTGAATTATTTAAAATTTCCTGTGGTTGCTATTTTAGTAAGTTCGAGAACTGCCTGATATAGAGTGTTGCTCTGCATGTAGTTTGAGGTGTTCTGATGAGCCTGGGACAGTATAGAGATTCCTTTGCTCACCAACTTTGGTTGGAAAGCTCAGCAACTGGGTAACAAAGTGAAAATATGCATTCAGTCTGTTAACCTGATTGGTATGCCTTAGCTGGTGTACAGCATAAATTCCAAGTGTGGAAAACAACTATAATAGATTCGTCTTCATCTAGATAACACAATAGAAAAACTCAAGGTTTAGTTTATTTCTCTTAACTTAACAATATACAGTTAAAGCCACTAAATATGAAGTAGTCACTCTCATTTACATATATAGTAAGTGGTAAAAATTACCTACATGAACAGGTAAATTCATCTAAATGTGAAAATAATTACTGAACAACAAAGTAATTTACTCTGGAAGTTTTGTCTTGGTTTATTTAGTAGGACTATAAATAACTTATTGAATACAATGACTCTCCTAGAATTGGATATTTAGGATAAACCAGGTAGATCTGAATTTGTTAAAATTAAGCAGGAAATCAAACACACAGTGCAAGAAAGTAAGCACTGGTATTTCTCAGCTTTGTGACATTGACGAAGATTTTGATTTAAAACTAGAACAATTTATCAAGTCCACAATGGGATTCTGCAGGACTGAACATTTTTTTTAATACACTTTCAAAAATAATTATACCTTCTGATATTGATATATATATCAGAAAAAAATAATGTATTGGTATTTACTTCTATTGTGTTGCCCTCATAAATTATTAAACCATTTAAACACGCACAAAGATTGATATTCTGAAAATCTGTTTACTGTTTGTGTACATATGAATAGACAGATATTTCTCTGTCCACCTACATACAGGGGTTGTAATTATATTTTTCTTCTTTATTATTTCGACCTTGAATGAACGTCAAAGCTATGATGTATATCTGTGTTACACCCACTCCCCTAAAAAACTTCCTAATCTAATCACCATTGCAGCTCTACTGGGTGTGTGGTCTGAGTAAGAATTTTACAAGCTATTTCTAAATTTCCAGCTTTTTTGGAAGTGGAAAAAAATTGGATCATGATACTTGGGTTTTTTCAGTTTCACTTCTGAAGGATTTTTTTTTTTTTTATTGCTGCCTGAAGGTCAACAGACACAAAACTGAATAATGTCTTTTTCCAGTCTTAATAAGGCATTTTGTCTGAGGATAAATGATGACTAAATTTAGTTTCCTAAACCCAAAAAGAATGTTTGATTTGAAGTATGTTGAATCAGTTGGAAATCTTTTGAAATTACTGGAAATCTTACCATTGGTAACAATAGCTTTTGGATCAGGGATTGAGAAGCCTGAGCATCTTCACTTTAAAAATTTCTGTATGTCTGCATAGACTAAGTGATGTCAGGGGATTAAATGGAAAATAAATGAACCATCATGTCTGCACATAAAAAATAGAGCAAATAATAAGGCAAAGTTCATCCAAGAGGAAGATCAATATTGATGTATTTTGGGGCACCTTATAATTTTTTTTTGGTTTTCTGTTATTTAAAGTTATTTGTGCATATTTGTTCTCCATTTCCATGAGCATTATATAAGCTACTGAAAATCATAATATGGAAGCCTAAGCTAAAGAAGAAGCGATCTGTTACCAACCATCTAGGACATCATTTCTTATCCTTAAAAAAAAAAAAAAAAAAAAAAAAAAAAAAAAAGCAAAAAGAAAAGCTTAATAGGAGGAAGAAAAATAAAGAAAATACTGCTTGTATATATACACTTCATAGCAAGAACTGTAGGCATCCTCAAGTGTAGGACCTACTTACATAAGTAGTGGGCTTGGCAGTTAAAATATGTTTCTCTTCATAGATATTTGTTCTGTTGAAATATAGAAAGTCTTAATTAGAATAATTTGAGCCACTGTTTTTCATTCTATTATGCTTCGTCTGCCTCTACAGGAAAAACATTTATAAGTAATAACTTTTTTCCTTTAAGTAAACTTTCACTAGGTAAAGACAAAAGTAGATTAAATCGAAAGAAATTAACTATAGTCCAGAAATTATATCTGCAGAGAAAAAGAAACATCATAGAAGAATATCTTCCATTTTACTGAGGTATTCAGAATTTAGTCAAAGCCATGAAAGCTTGATTCAGTGTGTCAGAATCACTCACTGAATGCATCTGATAAAGAAGACTAAAATTAAAAGATTTTTAGGATGGTAAGGAAATTAAATGCTATAAAATGAAGGATCAGGCAGGATGGAGACCACAGCCTGATCTTGGAAAGCATTATTTAATGACTAATACAACCAAAAAAACTAGAAGAATGTTTACTGAATATTTGCTGCAGACAAAAGTGAGACACATTGTCACTTCAGAATAATGTAATGTGGAGGTTTGTGGAGCACTGTGAAGTACAGAAATCTATAAGGCAGATTATTTTTTAAAGAAGAAGGAAGGAAAAGGCTAGATAGAGCATGGAGATATTTAGGCATACACTTTAAGCTGTGTGAGCATGGTGACACTGTCACAATCTGCTGATTCCACTCTGCTTTCTGAGGCAGAGATCTAACCTCTGCCTGTGAACTCTGCTTTTAGAGTCTGTTTATAGATACTGAAAATAAGTATAATGCATTATCTGCCAGTGCTTCTGCTAGGTCAGATGTGATTCTAAGTAAATGACAAGGAACTGGTTGGAGCAACTTGGCAGAGCACAGAGTTATGAGGTACCTAAATAATAATTTTTAGCCGTGGTCTGGATACAAATTCTCATGTATCATGTGTTACTGCAAGATATGCATATAGACTTTATTTAAGTGGAAAGTTTTCTTCTAACTCTAGAGGTCATTAGCAACAGGACATGTCAAAGAGTGTGATCTGCTGATTGACGAGTGTAGCTATAGCACCTGGAGATACTATGCACACAGTGCCTAATGGATTTTGTGAAAGAAGGAGACAGGGTGCTAATTGGCCTTGTGGCTAAAATTCTGATCCAAAATGTAAACAGAAAAATAAAAGGAAAAGAAGGTCTAAACTAAACGTAGGTATGTATATGTGAACTACATATCCCATAATTGAGAAAAAGGATATAGGGCTAAACTCTAGTAAACACATAAATTTCTATAGGTTTAGGGTACCCTGCATAGTCTACAGTCATTGAATCACCTGTAATTAAATAAAGCTCCTGATCATCCTAAAATCTGGATAACTAATCAACTCAATTAAATGCAAATGACTATTTAAGGTCAAAATTAATCTTTCTAGTCAACATTGCATACTGTGACTTCAGTAACTATAATGGGAGCCCACACCCCTAATGGTCACTTGAGAGTTTTTGTGGGATTCATTTTCCTACATATTCCAATATTTCAGAGTATTTAAGACATTTATGTAAGTCTGGCACATGTGACACAGAGGCTGCAAGAGGCCATGCCCTTCTGGAAGGGGCAGACAGATACCTGTGAGCATTTGGTAGGGTTTCCTAAGTGAAGATGCCCTCTGGACTCTGTGTGTGTAGCACTTGCAAACTTTAAGCCAAGTCACAGGTTAGGTAGCACATCTGGAAGCTATCTATGGTGAAACCACTGTTTTGGGTCCAGATACTAGACAAACAGGAGCCTGATAGTCAACTGCTGTAGTGACCATAGGTCTAAACCAAGTGCTGTAGAGATTGGGGATCGAGAATTGGCTACTAGGAGTGCTGTAGATCCAGGCCATCTGACAGATATGCCATTCTGTGGGTTGGTGGGAAACAAGAAGAGATACGAGTACCATAAGTTGAAGAGTATGTCCAGGTGCCAGTGGCTGGGGAGCCTGGGGATCTGGGGCTACCTACTGGCCAGTTACTGGTGCAATTCATATTTTACTTGTACATACTTACATAAATTACTCTAGCGGACTTCACTCCTGATCAGGTAGAGACAAGGAACTGGACAGAGCCATGAGTGCTGCTCACATTCGTGTGAGTGCTGTTGGTAATTGTGTGGGTACTTGTAAGGTACTGTCTTCTGCCTGTGTGCGGCCAGATGTGTGTGTCTACTGTGCCTGTGAGTAATGGACAAATCTGCCAGGAACATGCACTCTGCCTTGTTTCTGGAGACAGAGTCAAAGCAACCTTGCATCTACTGGGCTACAGGCTAGGCAAACTCCTAAGAATTTAAGACTAAATATGTGAATCATTTTAGACTACAGCAGAAACTACAGCTTTTCCCAGAGTTAGTTTCAAGATAACTATCATTTTTCCATATTCCATGTTAGGACACTTACTGTATTGTAAGGTATTAGACTCTTTGATAATGAATGTTTGAGTTCTTAAAAAGTTAGATTGAAATGTCTAAACAAAACTAATAGTATATTTTTTTCATACACAGGTCTGAAGTTAATCACTCAGCCACTAAAAATATTTTTATATATAAAGATATATCCAAGTATCACTTTATTTTATTCACAATTTCAGATTCCCGGTTTCTCCCACTTTCTAGAGAGACAACAGTAGCTATGTAGTGGTTTAAATCCACTGTGTAAAGGACTTTGTTGCCTGCTTTAAAAATATGACCAGAGAAATCAGACATTTCTGGTGGTGAGAAGAAAGATGCTTTAATTAAATTACAATCATAGAATCCTGGAATATATCAGGTTGGAAGGAAACCATAAATATTGAATCTAACTCCCTGCTCCTTGCACGACTACATAAAACTGAATTCTATGACTAAGAGCATTGTCCAGATGCTCTTTGAACTCTGACACGTTTGGGATTATGTCTGTGCACTTTAATATTTATTACTGCCAAAATGGATATCCAACACACCGATCAGTGGTTTCACCAATTATCTGTGGTTTAGCAATCTGCTGTAATGTTTCATGTTTCCTTCTAAATTCACTCATTTTTTGTGTGAAACTGCTTCAGCTCACCCCCTGATGTGTCAGGGAAATAAAATAATTTTTTTTTTCTTTTTCTGGAAAAAAAAAATCTGAATATTATCGTCATATGTAAAAAAAGATACTTCATTATCTGTGAAATATCTATGAACTATGTCTTATTCTGACATTGTCATAGAATCCTGAAATATGCATTGAAAAGGACCCATCAGGATCGTTGATTCAAACTCCTGTCCCAATGCAGGACAGCCAAGAATCACACCATGTGCTGTCAAATATATAAAATCACTATTTTTTAAAATTTATTTTCACTATGATTTAACAAATAACTCTTCAATTACTGACTACATTAATTGCTTGCCTTGCTCTTCACCTCTTTCTTCAGTAGTATCTGCTATTAGTCTTAACATTATCTGATCCTGCCTTACATATTCCAATCCCACGGAATCCATGGTTTCTATGAATTGAACCCTATTAAATATGGCTCACTTGAACCTGAGCAATGTGGAATTACAGTGACCACCCTCACAGTCCATAAAAAATTGTATGGAGTTGCTTAATTTTTAAATATCATACTGGAATTTATATTGCTGTTTAAGTTTTCCTTCATTTGACCTTATGTGTTGTGCACACTCTTCTATTAAGAAGTATGTAATTTTTAAATAGATTACTTTCATTGAAGAGATATTAACAAGGACACAGAATTTGATCTCACCAAAATATTCACCTCAGTCTCTACTATAGTATGACACACAATAAAATTTTATGGAAAAACAGCATGTTTAGTAAAAATGGGTTCATATCATACGACTTCAGATATCATCTAACATAAAACCAGTTGAATATTGTGGATAGCTCTATACATCATTATCTCAGAACAATTGAGGTTTGAAGCAACCTCTGGAGATTGTCTGATGCAAAATCCTGCTCAAGTAGGGTCACCTAGAGCCAGTTGTCCAGGACTGTGCCCAGATGACTTTTGAATACATCCAAGGAGGGAGACTCTAAGTCACCCATGGGCAAGTTGTGCCAGTGCCCAGTCAGCCTTGCAGTAAAGAAAGGTGGACAGCCTAGACTGATATGCCAAGCCAAATGTTGTGTAATTCAAGAAAGCAAAGTGCCAGGTCCTACTGCACTGGTGAGGCCACACCTCAAATCTTGTGTTGAGTTTTGAGATCCTTGACTACAAGAAAGTCATTGAAGTGCTGAAGTGTGTCCACAGAAGGACAACAGAGCTGGGGAGGGGTCTAGCACACAGGTCTTTTGAAGAGCAGCTGAGGCAGTTGTGGTTTAGTCTGGAGTAAAGGAGGCTTAGAAATTTTTTCTTCCCCAAAAGACTTGTCAAGATTGGAATAGGTTACCCAGGGAAGCAGTCAAGCCAGCATCTCTGGAGGTATTAAAAGATGTGTAATTAAATCATGCTTACTGGCAAGGTTTAGCTATGGACTTGGCAGTGATAGGTTTGTGGTCAGACCCAATGATCTTAAAGTATTTTTGCAACCCAAATGATTCCATCATTCTGNAGACTCTATGTCACCCATGGGCAAGTTGTGCCAGTCCTCAGCCAGCCTTGCAGTAAAGAAAGGTGGACAGCCTAGACTGATATGCTGAGCCAAATGGTGTGAGATTCAAGAAGGCAAAGTGCCAGGTGGTACTGCACTGGTGAGGCCACACCTCAAATCTTGTGTTGAGTTTTGACCCTCTTGACTACAAGAAAGTCATTGAAGTGCTGAAGTGTGTCAACAGGACAACAGAGCTGGGGAAGGATCTAGCACACAGGTCTTTTGAAGAGCAGCTGAGGGAGCTGTGCTTTAGTCTGGAGTAAAGGAGGCTTAGAAATTTTTTCTTCCCCAAAAGACTTGTCAAGATTGGAATAGGTTACCCAGGGAAGCAGTCAAGCCAGCATCTCTGGAGGTATTAAAAGATGTGTAATTAAATCATGCTTACTGGCAAGGTTTAGCTATGGACTTGGCAGTGATAGGTTTGTGGTCAGACCCAATGATCTTAAAGTATTTTTGCAACCCAAATGATTCCATCATTCTGTAATTAATACTAACCTCTGTAGAAAAGGAGAAGGGCTTCCTGGTAACAAAACATAGATCTTTGTTCCTGTCTCTTCTATTACTGACTTGTCAAAGAACTAATGATATATTAAGTCTTTCTCAGATCAGGACATCACTCATGGTTGGTATATATTCTGATTGTCACACAAAGGTTTGCTAGGACAGACACGAGACATAATCCAGCCTGCCTTGTAGGTAGCTGCTCCATACTGTTTCTTTATTGTGCAAATCTCTTTTTGGCTCTAATATTTTATTCTCCTATGAAATTAAGGCCATTTTTTGAGAAGTTATTAAGTAGATCTTGTCAAAAATTTTTGTCAGGAACATTCTTTATGCAGAAAAGTATTTTTAAACTATCCAAAAAGACTGTGTATGTCTTATTTTTGGAAAAAAAAGAAAACCATAAATTTTATATGTTTACCTAGGACACTATGCAATTACTTAATGTGTGATTACCAAAACACAAAAGAAAAACACGAAATTTGAACATTTTATAGCCACTGCTTTTGACTCTTCCTTATATTTACCAGAATCAATAGTCTTTCAAATGAGAGAACTAGAGCAAAAGTAAGCATATGAATTAAGTCAAACATAAGAAAACTTTATTTTTAACAATAAAATAGTCTAGCATACAACAGATATATTTTTACAAGAAAACTTGTAAATCTCATATTAAGATAGAGTGATGAGAAATTTTGACATGGATATTAGGACTTAAAGCAAATGAGTACAATTATAAAGCATTTTTTTCAATGAAGAAAAAGAGCAATTTAACAGAACGTTGCCATACACTCCATGTTTTCTCTTTGAGAACTGAATAGGTTATGCACCATTTGGAGAAGAGCAGAAAACCATGAACAAATGACAATATTTCATTCTGGTGTCAACTTTTCCTAATTCCCTGATGGAAATACATTCATAATATGTTGTTTTATTCTTTTAATGAGAATTTTAATATTTAATTTTTAGCTTACATCCCTGAGTCATGGTGGGAAGAGAGGGTGTTTATTTGTTGATTGGGTAGTTTTTACTTTTTCGTGCCAAAATGATTTATTTGTTTGCTTCCTTGTTTGTGTAATTAAACTGGAATTAATTACTGTTAGAAAACTAAAGAGCAACTGTAGCAAAAAGAGGATACCAAAGTAGGTGATAGTTTAAGGGGTAATCAATGTCTTAAAAATGCAGGGCAATTTCCCATTCAGGCTGTGATATTATCACAGCCTCACAGTTCTGCTAGAACTATCTTTAAGTTAAATGCTGGGTTAGAAACTAACAAAAATATTGTGACTGTATGAGGCTTTGGGGATATATTAATATTCTTTGTGTTTCTTCTACTCAGAGAAATCTAAAAGGAATAAAACTTGAAGGTGAGAGCCAATTCACCTTATGCAACGAGATTGTCCTACAGCTAAGGTGGCTGCTGGGATAACTAACTTATGCTGTTTTTTCTCATTTTCTATATTGTCTGGAGAGACATAGGCACCTCAGGGGGCCCTAAATTCTACCTAAATTAGACGCCTACCTTAAAATAGGGTAAATTGTTCACTGGTGGCGTATTGACTGCAGAAAGAATTGTGTTGATTAGTTGTGTGCAGACAACTGAAGATTTAACTTAGTTCTATTTTAAAAATCTAATGGTTCTTGCAGACTTTTAGAAGGGATGTCGATGATGCTTCAGCACTGTACTTTTCAAAAGCTAAAAACAGGTGTGTTAATCTAAGTGTATTCTTGATCCATTTTATTAAAGCTCAAATTCAAGCTTAATCTAGGTGATGAAGTACATCAGATCTTTCCCTGAAATCACTATTTTCCTATATTTGAAATATTCCTGATTCTGTTTGACTTTACAATACACCAAATAGCTTCCCTCTTTTTCTAGAACCTTCACTTAGAAAATTCAAAAATTAATTTGAGGAGATAGTTAAGGGATGTAGAGAGCAGCCACCTTTTCTGGCTGCTCCATGCTGGGGGCCCCTGTTGTCCTGCTGCTGGAGCCCAGCCTGTGGGCACACACAGAGAGGCACACATGTACACGTGTCAGCGTGCAGACACACACACACACACACACACACACACACACACAGTGTGTCACACAGACAGCCTCAGACAAGGCTCTGCCCTCAGCAGCCCCCCACATTTGGACTCACACCAGACACAGGCACAGATGGACACGTCCCCTCCTCCTCTTCAGCTGGCAGAGGCAGAAGGTCACTAGTGCAGCATACTCATAAATAGTCAAACTGTCAAAATATCTGTCTCACCTGCACTCCATCAGATTGTTTGACGTGTCGTAATTCTGATAATACTCCATTCATCCACAGAGCACCAAGAATAGTCTAAAGATTGGAGTGCACATATAAAATAACAAAAAATTAATGACTTGGCCACCAAAACATACGTAAACCTTTTCTCAGAAAAAAAAAAGAAAAAGAAAGATTTTATTTTTTTTATACTAACTTTAACGATCTATTTGTGTTCCATTCAAGAAAGTAATCCTATTAAATTTTAGGGCAATTTCTTTGACATCAACTTTGGTGAGGACAATCTTCTGAAATAAAATGTTTGTCACTTTCAAAAATAGCTATCAGAATGCAAGTACAAAAAAAAAAGGCTAAAATCGGTATTTAATTTTAAAGAACTGAATAAATTAATGGGCTTCAGAAATGAAAATAAAAACAAAACTAAGAAAAAATTAAAAAAAAACCCAACTCCCAAAAAACGCCCTTGAAACACAGAGTTCATTACTGAAAGAATGGAAAACAAATAATGCAAAAGAGTGCAGGCAAAGTTTTTTGTTATTACTGAAATATCTCAAATTAGGTAGTGTTTCAAATTAAGTAATGTCTTGAAGTGAGGGGTTTTGCAGACTAAAGCAAACTGTCAAGATTCCTACCCAGTGATATATACCTTGTAATCACAGGCCTCTCTGGTAGCAAGAGAATACGTTCAGCATAATGAGAGATAGTCAGCTCTTTTAAGATTAAAATAAAAATGAAAGATAAGAGTGCATTTGAAAATTATAACGCTGAGTTACAGATATATATAGCATGGTTCTTTCGGATTTGAAGATTCAATAAAATTTACTGATTTATATATACTGAAAGCAGTTCTATGTATAGAAGGCTTTACATATCATTTTAAGAGAAGGCTTAAAAGGGAAAAGCTGAAAGAATAGAGGTGCAATAATGCATTTGCTTTTTTTTTTTCGTGATAGCATTAGTTTTCAGGTAAAAATGACCCAGAAGACAGCAATAAAAATCTTCTGTTGTATTTTGTCATCTTTTAGGATATAAGATGCACGTTATTTAAAAAAAAAAGTCCCATAAAAGGAATCAGAAGAAAGTAAAAAAAACCTTTAAATTGCCACAATGTGTATAGCTAAGTGTACAGATAGTAGTTTTGAACAGAAAAAATGGCTGTCTTATAGTCCATGTTGACTTTCCAAGGCTTTGGGTGCACCATATATCATCTCTGTTTGCTATATGTTGTAAGATATCTTCCTGCACTTATTAAATCAAATATTACTGTCTGAACTATTGGCACACTTATTCCCTAGACTTCTGTTGTTCCTTTTGATTGTTTTTTTGATTGATAACAGACATTCCCCTTCTGCTTCAAATTTGAGGTTACTGTTACATTTTGTTTGAACTTTCAACAGTTAGGTCGGTCAAGGAGCAGTAAAATTGAAGATTATAATTTCTCTAGAATAATTTCAGAAACATGTTCCATGGAGTTTTGTATTCCCACAAACTCATGCATTTTTATTTTTGTGGTTTTAACAATGCCCAGAAGCATTTCTGGATGATATTTGGAAACAATAACGCTAAAATAAACTGTATATATTTACTGTCTCTAAAAGTTTCCTGGAACAGAGGAGTAGAATATACAAGGAAAGATAAGGTGATACTAATGGTCATCTTGGCATCCTCAGTTGTGAAGGTGTTTTTGTTTGTTTTGTACTACTTTTATTTTGACCCTCCTTTTAGAGTTTCTCTTCCCAAGGCCCTTAAGATTTCCCTAATACAATTCTTTTGGTTTTCTTAAACACACAAAAAACCTGTAATAGGTGGTAGGTAATTTCACCCTCCTCTCCCCATTCTCGAGTCAGAAACAAGGATATCTCTACAGGCTTAGCAACCTTAACCAAGATTTAAATTGTTGCATTAAACTTTACTGTTGAGGAGGATTTAACATATATATGTAGTGAGTTATGGTCATTCACCTCATCATTTCAGTATTTGTCAGTGCCTTCAAACTCATAATTTCCTAATAACTACACAGAATAGCTATGTAGAATGTTTTCAGTTCATTCTTCTGTTTCTACTTCATATTTATGTTATAGTCCCTTCTCCTTTCAGGAGGAGGAGGAGATAACAAAAAATGCTCAGCTAAAAAAGGTCAGTCAGAAACGTAGCATCTTGTAATTTAGAAATATCTATATATTATTGCCTTCCTCAAATTTGTTATAACTTTCCCTAGGTGGGGAATGTTTAAATCGATGAATGAATGCTATCACGGAAACATACATTGGTTTGGGTTAGAAGGGATCTTAAAGATCCTCTAATTCCAATCCCCCTGCTATGTGAAGGGACACCTTTCAATAGACAAGATTTCTTAAAGCCCCATCCAGCCTTGGACACTTCTGAGAGGGACGTATGATGAATGATGGAATTAACCTTATTTGCATTTAGAATCATAGAATCATTTAGGTTGGAAAACATCTTTGAGATCATTGAGTCTATCCACAAACCTGACACTATCCAAGTCCACCATTAAGCCATGTCCCTAAGTGCCACATCTACAAGCTAATAAGCCTCTAATAAAGGTTGGACTCGATGATCTTGAATGTCTTTTCCAACCTTAATGATTCTATGATTCTATAAATTACTTTAGAAGAATTGCTGAAAACTACAACCACATATTTTATTTTTTGCCTTTAAAAACACACTATTTTTGCCATTTCCCTACCTTCATATAAGCCATTGTATGCCTTTCTTCATCTTAGCTGGGATCATACTGATCAGTAATCTGAATGATGACGTGTCAGAATTAATGAATGATTATTCCTAGTATCTCTACATTTACTATGAAACTTACACTATATTCTTAAGACATTTTGAATATGATTTATTTCACCTATCTTCAAATGCATGAAGTTAGATGTCTGGTTTGATTCTGTTTCCCAGTCTTTTTCCATGCTTAGAGGATAATTTGTTGTCATCATCCTATGAGAAGTTTAAAATTTGTGAAAATAATTTTGGCCACAACTGTAAGGGAAGTTTAAGATAATAAAATTTGCCCTGGTTGCAAATTATATCGATGTAATTGTTTTTTGAAATATCTTGCAATTCTGCGAAGCCTCTCAGGTTTAATACCTAATTCTGAACAGGATTTCTCTCACAAGACTCAGAGGAAATAATTTATCTGACTTTGGTGCCAATGTTGCTGTTGGATTCCCTGTCTCACACATGCATTTTGAATATAATTAAAAAGTAACAGTTTCTGTAACTGCATCAGTTTGACAGCCCCCAAAAAACAAACTGGGAATTGAACTTAGCTATATTACTGGTAAATTCTAGGCATCACAGAGGACTGTCTGTCCTAAAATCCCTTAATGTTGATTTCCTACACCTTAATTAATGTAGAGTAAGAAAAAAGTATTTAGACAGACAGAAAAGTGATACTGAGGACAATTAAATCATGCTGGTAAAAAGAAATACTGAATATATTCAGTAGCTGGAAAATTAGCTAGAAATATGTTGTATTTCTCTTATTACTTAGCAATTCAATACAGGGAGACCTTACAGGGCACAAAACTCTCAGGTATTTGTATTAGTATTGTCAAGAAGATTTGAAAAGCCTGGGCATTACTTATTTTATGTAGTTCTCATCCCCCCAAAATGCTCAATGTGGCCAAAAAACAACAACAAATAAAGTTGTCTACAATTTTTATTAATTTCCTGACACTTTGAAGCAGTTTGAGGCTATTACTGCAGTAATACCATTATGGTCTGATTAGTGAGAGATGCCTCTGTCTGTATCAAGGGACAAAAGATACCACATGCTGACATCAATAACTTGGATTTTACTTACCACTACTCATGGATCCAGTTGGTCCTGTTGGTCCTTCTTCAGCCTGGACTTGGTGGTGGAGGTTCTGGAATCATTCTTCTGGGAGTGCCACCTTTATACAGTCCAAGTTCTCGATATCCTCAGAGTGGTCAGAGATGCCATTCCCAAAACTTGGGGTGGTATGTGTATGAGCAGTTTCCCACAGTTTGCCACAGTAGAATTTTTCTCTGGATGCATTAACCAGGATGTGCTTACCAGATCTCATCTCCACCAGGCCTGGAGTTAGTCCTCCCTTCTGTGCTTATCTCAACTTCCCATTGTAGTGGCTTATCTTATGGCAAGTTCCTTCCATGGACTTGACAGTGTTCGAGACAGGTAACTGTTCTCTGCAATTCCTTACAAATGATTAAGCCAGAAATGATGGTGGGTGTTACATACTGCTATTCATGAGCTGCCTTAATAAAACTCAACTTATTAAAAAACCAAAAAAAGAAACCCAAAAAACCAAACAAAAACCCCCCAAAAAACAAACAACAAAAAAAAAAGACCTCAGGAAAAGCAACCTCTATAAGGAAAATAAGGAACTGGTGGGGATTTTAACTTGATTTAAATACATTTGGAATTATTTTGGTTTGATCTATCAAAAAATATCAAATATTAAAAAATCAAATGCTTACCTCCTTCAAAATGTGTCAAGCTATCACTAAGAATTAGTTTCCTACAAGAAATTTATGTTCTTGTTAGCATAGGAAAGGAGTAGGACATGTTTGTGTAATGATGTAAAGGTAGTTCTGCTAAAGAAACTTTATTTGGGGTGAAGTATAAGAAATTGCTCATACTTTTGAATGTGGTAGATTATGGCAATGAATGGGGCTTTGCGTGGAAGGCTTCCTAGGAGTTAATATCTTGGAGATTGTTACTAAAGTGCAGATCACATACAGGTATTTTTATCTAATTACCCATATCTACAGGATGAGCATGATCACCATCTATAAAGCTGGAACACTTATCTGCATAGCGTAACTGACAGTAGCTGAGAGGTTTCACTTAGAAAATTAACATTAATGGTTCTTGGTAAATCCTATCTTACTTTTGTTTCTGAATGTAATTGTGAATCTCCAGAGTGTACTTAAAAATTTTGTGAAAGATGAATTGAAGATTCTGTCACTGCTGTCATTGTTTTGTCAACCCAAATCAAACATAGCTTTGAATGTTAATGGCGAACACTTCCAATTCTTAAAATGATCTCATAAGGAATAAAATTAAATTGGCTTTTTAAGATACTACTTAGATTTTGATTATATAAAGATGGAAAAAAAATTTAAAAAACGGAATTCAAGCTCCTTTTATATTTTTTGCTCCATGTTCTTTGTCCTTGCCTTCTAATGGAAGGAATTGATGTAATTTGTGTCTTGGGGTTTTTTTTTAATAAATTTAGAGGAATATTTAAAAGAGAGTGTGGAATGAAAAACATTAAGCACTCTAAGTTTTTGAGCAATTGGTAAGGAACGGAAATAGCTAAATTAACTTGAATTTTTCTTCTGGTTTTACAAAAAGTAATTTTATCTTTTACAAAAGAGAAAACAGCATAAGAAACAGGAAATTGGGTCAAACTGTCCGGAAAACACACTACCTTCACTGAAATATCTAGGAAACTATCATGTTATGCAGTTTGTGTCACTCAAATCAGTTAGCAATGCCATACTTGCACAAAATAGGGATTCAGGGGTTCTTAGCCTTACCAGAGTCTAGCAGAAATCTGGAGGTCTATAGAAGAAACATCTACATGTCACTCAATAACGTTAGGTGACCTTAACTTTGAAAGAAGAGAAACAGAACTTTCACTCATTATTCTTGCAATTTGCTTCAGATATAAGTCGGTATAATACATACAAGCTGGTATCTATAGTATCTTAAATTGGTATTCTCCCTACTGGCCATTATGGAAATCCGACTCAGATGTCATAGGTGTCTTTACTTCAGATCCAATGTGGATTGCTTGGATGAATCTATGTACCATATCTTGCTGAGATTCACAATCTGTCTTCTCTCTGTCTTAGATCTTGTCCCTCAAAACTGATTCCAAGGTCAGCTTTTTAAGGAACTAGGTCCCTTCACAGCATCACAAACACTCTGTGAATTATCAGCTCTGAGCTTATGAGAAGATAAAAAAATTGCAACCAAGCTAGTAAGTGAGAGGGATATGCCAGACTCATAAATACACATACTGTGATCTTCACAGCAAGACCTAAAAATCCAGGCTTTCTTTAATTACAAAATGAGAAAGTCTGGAGCTGTTATGCTGTGATTTTTAGGCACCAGATGTCCTGGAAAGGGAAAAAGAGTTTAGAAGCAAGAAAGTTTAAAATGAATTATGAACAGGAAGAAAGTATATACCCACACATGGCTTATTAATTCACATAGGCTCATCATTCTGAGGTTTCAAAATATAATCTTATTTTTAGACTTACATGTAATCACACAATCAAACAATGTTGCAGTCTTATTTGTTATTAGTGCAGCTATTTATTTAAAATATTTGAAGGTAAATGAAAAATTAACGATTGATTTCCCTGCATTTAGGATCAGTGTTTGAGCTGTATTTTTACATGATTTTCTCATATCCTGTGTACAGACACCGAGGAAAAAGCAAAAGGAAGTAATCAAAGTAAAAATATTTTTATATTGTTCTTTTTCCCTGGAACCCACAGGATACTTACTTTTCGCTTCAGCATTGTGATTTGAACTCCTGCCCCCAAAGAATACAGAAGGCTTTTTTTTTTTCTACTTTTGGGGACTAGAAAATATGATGCTGTTGTTTCCTGCTGCAGTCATTTTATTGACCTGACAAAGAAGGCCCTCAGGACTTGTCTGGCCTTGTCTGAGCTGCTAGTTTTAACTGTTATAGAAATTATCTGGGAGAAGATGACTATTGCCCAGCTTAGCTTGGCTTAGCTCTGTGGTTATCCTCCACGGTAAAGGTCTGAAAATCCTACACTATGACAAAAAAAACCCCAACACAAACAACAGAGAAACCAAACCAACAAAAAACAAAAAAAAAGGAAAAACAACATTAGCCCTTTACAGTATTTTGGCAAAGTATTATGCTGCCGTAAATAACAGCTAAGTAGTGCAAACAGACAAATTCTTGATGGAAACCAAGGGAAAAAAAAAAAACAGGTAAGCAAACTGTGATAAAATCCTCCATAAAAAGAGCCCCAAGTGGACACAAAATAGGTAGACATCCACCATAAGTACCATACACCTCCTGGCGAAGACCTACTGAAACTGATGACTCCTCTTTACCTATCCCTGTGCTTTGGGAGGAATGAACCTGAAGATGCTATGACTTAGAGGTGCACCAGAAATGAGCTTAACCCCAGGAAAATGTGGTTGATATTAGGAAGCCCATATCTTCATTGTGTCAATGATTTATGAATATTATTCTTGTTGCAATTAGACCAATAATAGCTGTTTCTTGTGTTTTAATTAGACTCTTAAGGCTTTAATTACACTAACAATAAATGATGGAACAAATTTTCCCATTAAAAAAATTAAGAAAAACTGTTTCAACAAATATGCAATTATCCTGTCAAAATCTCAAGAAAACTCCAGTCTTCACTTAAGAAATCTCTACTTAGTATTCATTTTCATGGTTGTTGAATCATCTTATTTGAGGAAAGATACATTGACATTCCTTCACTCTACAAAATTTTACAGTTTTCGTTAAACATTGGGGTTTTTCCATATAAAAATGGGTGCTTATTCTCCTTTGCTAAGGAATATACTGCTGCATGAGCACTGTGGAAGAGCACAAAAGCTACATTTAGGCTAGTAAATTAAATATGTCTAGGACTGTTGTTTGCTGTTGAGGCCAGCTGGCATAGAACAGCTTGCATTCATATTATTAAATTCTCTTACTCTCCAAACAGCATGGCCACATTCTAATTAAGAATCCTCCTTCTTCTATGGTATCTCCCAGAACACACTTGAAAGTAATTCTGAAAAGTGTTACTTAGAGTATTGGGTCTGTACGGGAAGGGTTTGATGCAGGAGGGGTGGCTACAGGGGTGGCTCCTGTGAGAAGCTGCCAGAAGATTTCTCTGTGTTCAGCAGAGCCAATGCCAACCAGGCCAAGATGGAACCAGTGCTGGCAAAGGCTGAGCCTGCCAGTGACGTTGGTAACACCTCTGGGATATCAGAGTTAAGAAGGAGGAAAAGTTACTGTGCAAAGAGCAAACAATGGTATGAGAGAGGAGTGAGGATGCATGAGAGAGACAACCCTGCAGGACAGTGTAGAAGGAGGGGTAGGAGGTGATCCATATGCTGGATCTGAGATTCCCCTGCAGCCCTTGGTGAAGCCCATGGTGAAACAAGCTGTCTCCCTGTGGCCTGTGGAAGATCCAACACTGGAGCAGGTGGATGACCAAAAGAGGCTGTGATCCCATGGGAAGCCTGTACTGGAGAATGCTCCTGGCAGGACGTGGGGCCCCATGGAAGGAGAAGGCCATGCTGGAGCAGGTTTGCTGGCAAGACTTGTGACCCTGTGGAGACTCCTGCTGGAGCAACCTGTTCCTAAAGGACTGCACCCATGGAAATTCATGAAGAACTGCAGCCTATGGGAAAGACTCATGCTGGACGCATTTGTGGAGGACCATCTCCTGTGGCAGGGATCTCACATTCCTGAAGCGCAGGAGGAAGTTCATGGCAAAGCGGTAATTGGTAAGTGATCTCCCCCTGTCCTTGTCTCAACCCACAAGCCTTTCACTGCAATATTTCTCTCCTACTGAGTTGAGGAGGGGGAGGTTTTGGTTTACATCTGGTATCCAGCCGGGCTGAATGAGTCACCCTTAGTCCAGGCAAAACTATGCCAGGGACTATCCTTGTGATTGAACATTATAGAGAATTGATTTCTAGTGACTTGGAAATGGTAATGCAGATTTAGCTTGTGCATTTGCTCTACCTACATCTGTATTTCTTTCATTGTATACTTAAATGTTGTTGCATCATAATAAAATAACAACACTCAATCATCTATGCAATTAGCTGCTTTGCACTGTAGAAAATTGTATTTATACTTAGTGTTTTTCAGTGATGGACAACTAAGACACAGAGAGTAAAAGGTAAAGATCTAGTTATATTGCTAGACTACATTTACGTACCTGTTTGAACTGGGTCCAGTAAACAACTCTGACTTATGCATGGTTTTAATTGTATTTTATATATTAATTAATAATTAGTAATTTCTCATGTGCTTTGGCCTGAAGAGCCTTTAATAAAGGTATTAAATCTCTTTTTCTTTCGAATAGCTAGTAAAACCACATGGATCAACTCAAATTTATGGAAATTACATTCACTCACATCAACTTGACTTCACCACTTCTGGAAATGAGAAGAATTTTGCAAATTTTGGCACTGTTAGAGTTCAACAAATATGTCATAATGTGGATAAATTGCTTCTAGATTAAAATGTGTTCACAAAATAGAGGTGAGAGAAAAAAAAATGTTCTTAGAGGGATGTTGTTTCAAAAAACAAAGAAAGAACTTGACATAAATTATTAAATTAAAATCTTCTGTGAAATGGAATACTGAGGAAATTTCATTTCAGAATTATTTCCTTCAACGTTATATTTCCATACTGAAAGTGAGACATATTTTGAATACAAGGCATGGCAGAAATGTAGTAAGCAAAAAATTTGGAAGCGGCTATGCATGTAAATGTCTATTTCTCATAGAAATTACCATACTAAAATTTGAACCAAAACTAAGTACGCAGCTATTAGCTTCCAGGTTATAAGGGGCTATATGCCTAAACCTACATAAAACACAGCATGTCTTTTTGTAGCTCTGTCTGTTTTTATTGAAAATTTGTTATTTCCAGTGGCTTGGTAGCAGTATACGGATTCATTGGCTCATACCATACACATATTCACATAAAGTTCAACTTATGGTGAAGCATTCAAGCAGGTAATTGACTTAAATAAGGAATGTTGACAAGCATTAAGCTATTTTCTGAGTAACAGTAGGAATATACACATTCTTAAAACGGAGAACTTACTAAAGTGTATTGAATGAAGTCTTCAAAGGGGACAGTACAATTCACTGACTTATGAGCATCAGTTATTAAAGTACACAGATTTTTTTTTTTAATGGTTTATTCAGATGCTAATTAGATTTGTCCCTGATCTGCTTGCTGGAGTTTATAGATTAATGTTTCATTTCAGCATGTTTAGTCTAGTTCAGGTAAGGAAATGAAAAACTTTGAAATCTTTAAGTCTGAATAATGTTTAAATTGATTTATCATAGTCCTTTTTGTATGTGGATGGTCTGTTCACACCGACAAACAGTTGTCTGTCTTGCCTACATTTCTCTACATGAACAGACTAATTTTCCTTCTCTGACAGTGGAAATAAATGTTTCCTATTTACATTGCCTTGTAGCTGGCTGCACTGTAGAATTGATCTCAGACTCTTCTCATCAGATCTGTTTCCTCTCCTGTAAAACTCTCATAGGAGAGATGCTCACTATGAATGTGTTGCTCACAGTGCTGAGGAGTCACTTTGACTCTCCCGCTATTGTGCTCTGGCATTAGACATTAGTAAAAGAAACCAGAACAATTTTCTAGAGAAACAAACACTGCTTTCTAAAGAAGGACAACTAATTCACATTGTCTTATTTCCTCTTTTTCACAGGGATAAATTGCTCAGTAACAAAAAGGTCTAAATTCAAATCTGGTGCAACCACAATTCTCTTTCTTATCCTTTAATACAGTGACAATTCTATTTCTTATCCTTTAGTGTTTTCCTGGTCACTAACCAATTTATCCAGGCCTCCAGTTTTCATATTGATTGATTTTCCTCTGGAGAAATGTGGAGGCAGACAAAGTTTCTGCATTTGTCCTTCATGTTTACAGTGTTGACAGATGCTTTTCATGTTTGTATCCCTGGGTGTGGGTGAATTCACAACTGATCTGTCTGAATCTGTTTTTTTCCTCTTCCTCTTCAGGTGTCCTAGTTCTTTGAAAGGGAAACAAAGAAATCCTGGCCAATAAGAAGTTGTCACTCTAGTAAATTCCTCTCTGAATGTCTGAAAACCAGGACTGCAGACAGCAATGTGGTACATCTGCCCCATAACTGGGACACATCTAGGATCTGAACGTAGCAGGGATGACTGAGCACACAGCAGAGCAAACATCCTGTAGTGTAAGCACAGCAAGTCAGTGCCTAAATATCAGAAGTGGCATCATAAATGGCAGCTGTGAAACCTAACACAATAAATAAAGGATGCTGTTGCTTCATCAGGTCATTTAGTTGTTTGGTTTTGGTTTGGTTTATTTTTTGGGGGAGGGAGGCAGGTAGGGGCAAGTTTGGGGAGTGTTGTTGTTTCTGAGTGAAATACAGAAAAGTTGTTTTTGAGTCCCATCTCTGTAAATAGTGAATAAGGATCTTTGTGATTTTTTTGACTGGATGAAAGGCATCCAGTGGTTCTATGTGTAGCAAAGTCCCTGAAAGTACACTCAGCAGAGGAAGCTACTTAGACAAAAAAAAGAAGAAACGTGGAAAAAAAGAGAACCTCAAAGAAAACAGTAAATTACTTCAGGCTTACATATCCTTACCAGAGTAGTTATGTACACTTTTTTGAAAACGACTGACAAATTATTTATCTTCAGAAAGCATAGCCAGTAATTATACTGTTTCTCATTTTTTATATGATAGCCTACCAGCTGGAAGAACTGTTTGGGAAGTGGATTACATCAATTCAGTTCTTGCTTTACCTTGAGTTAAGCTGATCAAAATTGTCTTTTCTAGGAGATAGTTTCAATAGCTAAATTACTTATTGGGATTTTTTTTCTCCTCTTTGGTACTGTGTTATAGTACAAAAGTAGTTCAAGAGTCTTTGGGTCATGGGAGAGGGAGAGGGAGAGGGAGAGGGAGAGGNAGGAGAAGAATCTGCTAAAAATATCAGGCTGATAACAAAGACATTCGCCTGAAAAAGTGAGTAACTATAACTAGCCTCTTGCTTATTTTTAAAGGAAGAGGAATGCAGTCATTTAATCTTAATTCATAAACCAAAATAGATGTTTACTCTCATGCACAGAAATTGCTGTCTGTTCTTGAATTTACTCTTTCAAATAATTATAACTGCCTAGAGGTTTGTTGTGTTACACTCTGTAATACATTTTTGGATGCCCAATACAGTCTCAAGTAGCTTAGTTAAGAGTTGACTAAATGACAAAACAGTGTAGAAATTTATGACAACATTAACCAAAGCAGAATGGAGCAGTTGGCCTCAGGCCCTCAGGGTTTATCTCTAAAATGATAAGAAAGAGCAGCTGGATATAGCCTTAAAAGGGTCAAAGTGCACTGAGTTATTTGTTAATGAAAGTGAAGAAATTTGCCCTAGCTGTATTCAGAGCACAGCTAGGAACAGAAAAAAAAAGATGGATTGTAATAGAAAATGATGGTTAAGGTAAAGAAAGAATTTAAACTGGAAATTCTTGTTAATTTTTGCAAAACAGAAGCTGATGGAAGTAAGGAAAAACCTATAACCTGCTCATAAACAAGTAAATATTTAAACAGAACATTTATTTTTATGTAGGGGGATACAAATGAATATATTTTGTCCAAAAACAATTTGTATTGCTTGAGTGGTCCCACGATAATATATATTAATACACAATTATATCTGTTACTATTTGCCTGTATTCTTATATGATAATATTAAATATTAATTTAAAGAAAAGATATGTGTTATTGCTACTTTTTTCATGATCTGGTAAAAATTAGCAATGTAATGTATCTTTCAAATGAAATATTATTTATTGCATATGCTAGGAGAACAATAGTGCTCACTGACTGAAATATTGTAGGGAAAGAAAGCTAAGGCAAGAATACATACCAGAGCTTTCAAATCATAAACAGATCCTGACTGTAGCTAAGATAGTGAGTATTTGGAAATTACAAGAAAAGTAGAGTAAAGTCAAAAAACTGGAAATCTCCTCGAGGATACTAGATCATTTATCCGGATGTGGAATATTTGAAAGGCAAGAAATAAAAGTGAAAGCTTTTCAGCTACTTTTGTCCTTCCAGGTGAAAGTATTCTTATATAATTTGTCAGAAAACCGTATTTAGAGGCCATTAATTCATGATGCACATTCTATTGTGCATACTTTTCTCTATAGGACCAACCTTTCCTCTGTGTGAGAGAACAGTTCACCATTGACTATTTCTGGACCCAGTAAGAAATGCTACACCTTAACAGCTAACTTGCAGGAAATTTTTGAAAAGTTTGCCAGAAAAGGACAGAAGATGTCTGTGAAAAGAGACATCAACCCTTTAAGATAAGTACTTCAGAAGGAATCAAATAGCTGGTCATCTAAATGCAGCTCAGCTTTTTCCCTTCTTCTCTTTTCATCAACAAACTTAACAGCTGGGACCTCATAGAGGACACAAAATTGACAGATAAAGGACTCAGATGCCAAGGTCTAGAATAAATTTTTTAGCAGCAACATCTGTGTCTGTTGCAAAGCCCTTGGCTGATTTCTTGGCTGGCTGCTTGGCTGCCTCTGTTCTGTCTGTGACTCCAGAGCTGGCTATGCTAATGGCCATGTAATGGCCCCTGGTGCCCTCTTGGGGAATTAAACTGCTGATAAACTTGCTGGCTTGCCTTGTCTCTGGGATCTTTTTTTAGCTTTGAGTGACCTGCAGCTGGAGGGGTTTGTTCCTTATTTGAGAAGAAGTCCCTTGAACAAATGCTCACAAGTTCAGTGTTTGCAAGGCGAATTGAGCTGCCAAAAGAATATTTCAGAGTCTGCTGTAAAGTCACATTCTTTTTAGATATAACATCTCCTTAAGCCACAGGAAATACTAAAAATGTCAGAAACAAAATATTCCAGAGACCAAAGACTGTGGATTCATCATTCATTTCAGTGTGTTATGAAATTCAGAACTGAGGGCTAATTGTCCTATAGAGCATTTGCCTACATTTGTCCCTTGGAAAACTATTTCCTAAATGGGTGGTTGGCTCATCAGGAATCAGGCAGGTAAATCTGGTAAAAATATATGCTTATGCTTTCGTTATTAATTAAAAATCTCCTTAAATAGATCCTAAGTCCCAAAGGATGTTTGCATGAATTTAATCTTAAGTGTCCTATGAACATTCTTCATTCTCTGCCTGTAGTTACTCAGACTCTTTGGCTTCACCACGGGCTCATAATGAGTATTCAACTGAATTTTACTCAAAATACTAACATTCCGTTTCTGCAGACTTACTTTTCAGGTTCATTCTAGAAGACGAGTAATAAAGACAGGGTGATGCGCTTTGCCTGGGAGAAATCCTGCTGTCTTTATGCACAGAAATACAGTAACCCCTCAGGACACAATTGTTCAATTCCCTTGAGCTTCTTTCTGCATTTGGGTGATATAAAATGCCTGCAAATATAGCAAACGTTGCCAACAGGGAATATTAGGGCATACGGAACAGGTCAATGTAATAGCTGAGAAAAGGGTGTGTGACTGAAAGCCTCAAGCTATTGGAAACAGAATGAAACAGCAGTGTTTGCACAGCTCGAATTTTCTCCAAGATTGGGCAAGCAGGGATTTTTCTTGACTCAGAGTACATTTGCTTTCACAGAGAAATAATAATAATTATAAAAACTCTATAATTCAATGGGATTCTTTAAAGTGAGGGGAAAATAAAGAAAAAAATACCTGTGAGGAAGGTATCAACAAAAAGTCAAAAAAGTAGATATGAGTATCCAATTGTAATATTTAATACCTAATGTATCTAATGCCAGACAAAGATGAGATTGACTCAAGACTGGGGCAGTTAACTCTTAGGTGTCCTCCCACCTAGGTTAGATAACTGAGATACAGGCTAACACTATGTACTTAATGCAAGGCAAGACTGATGTGTCTAAGATTCATAGATATCAATGACAGGCAGCAAGGTAGCTGTTATATAGTTATCAGTTATAATCAGTGTTCAAATGTGAAGTGTCTGTGTTGGAACCTTTCCAGAGGGTTAGGCTTTCAACCAGGATTAGAGAGAAATAATGCACTGTTCAGAATGACAGTCATATTCCAGATGCTTAAGACAAGTAAAATGCTTCCTTTCAGAGGAAGGAAATATATTCAATATGTTAAGAAGCACTATTGACCAAGGATATCCCAAATCACCTACTTACTAAACTTCAAAATCTATCTGATACATCTTGAAACACACTTTCATTTATTTACATATTGTATGCAAATTCAAATACTGTTAGCATGTAAGACTGAAAGGAAATAACTTCACAACATTGTATATTCATTGCTTAGGATTTTCTCCCAAGACCTAGGAAATCCAAATATGTGATCAAAGTCATGAAAAGTATGAGTTTGGATCTGTAATGAGTCTCCTAGGTACTCAGATTTTGTGCTCTCAGAGAAAACACAGTAAACACTTTCTTTTTCCTTTTGTGTCGCATCAGGTCTATGGTGGCAATGACTACTAACTTTGTATTCACAGGTGACACACTAGTGCCATTATTGAAAAAAAAATAATGGGCAATGAGCATTCTATTTTCTGAATATTCCTTGATAATTTTCTGCTCACATAATTAGTAATAAATCAAAGAAGTGGGATAAATTATCTGTAAGGCTATCCCCTATTTGGCCTGTATTTTATCATTATGAAATAGTATTGCCAATAATTTAATGCATCAACAGCTGTATGGACTGGCAAGAATATATGGACTGTCCATTCAGGAAAGATTTTTCTTAACATTGTTACAGATCAGAAGGTACCTTAATGCTTTTTTTCCTTAGAGCAGTTGAAGTTTTGTATAGGGGGAAGAATGGGAGGAATGTCTTCTGGCATGTTAGAAAATATCCTTTGAACAGCTATTGTGCATTCATGAATTAGTTTTACATTTTTTAAATTTTAGATTTGCATGTTATAAATAAGATAAGTTGGTAAGCTTTCCCCAGCCTTGTTAATTTGCATGATTCTGTTGTTTAACATTCTATTTATACTACTGCCATTTAGAAAACAGCTGACTTTTACAACAGCTGATGCAGTAGTTTTCTTAGGTGAGCACAGTGCTGTACCACAGCGAGGTCCTAGGGTAACAGTGTGAGCTTTTGAATACCAATATAAAATAACACTGACATACTGACGATGAATATTGTAAAACCATATATCAAATTTTAAAAAAGCCCAAAACAACAAAATTACAATATGAATAAAAATAAGTTTATTTTAATAGTAAAAGGGAGGACAACTGGTATTACTATTACTGACTGAGCCAAAGAAAGCTTTAAGTAACTCAGCCTTTTCCTCATCCTTTGTTGCATCCAATAAAGGATGGAGATTCTTCTTATCTAGTCTTTTATTGTTTATGCATTTACATAAACATTTTTTATTGTATTGCACTGCAGCTGCTGATTAAGTTCTAGCTGGATTTTGGCTCTTAAAATGTTCTCCCCGCATGTCCCACAGCATTGTTGTAGTCCTCTTGAGTTGCCTGCCTCTTCTTTCATGGGCATAAACATTTTTTTTTTCTGAGTTTCAACCAAAAATCTTCCTTCAGCCATACCAGTCTTCTCCACCAGCTTATTTTTCAGCACATGGGGATGGCCCACTTGTACGCACACTTTAACATTTCCTTCTTGAAAAATGTCCATCTTCCACGACTCCTTTACCTTTTGAGGATTGCCTCCCAGGGGACACTGTCAACCAGCCACTCTTTCCAGCTGACAAATAGGCAAGCAGTTAGAGCTAGACTTAATATGGCTAAGATCAGGCAGCATCACATCAGCAGAAGATTTGGACTTTAAAAGAATCATGATTTCATGGCTCCCTGATTATTGTTTTATTTATGGATGTTCCTATACTTTACACGGACTTGTGATGCGCCATTTGTAATGGAGGTGTATTTTGACATCAATTTCCCACATTTCCATCGTGAAAAATTGAGCACAAATATTAATAAGACATACAGGAATCAAGAGCTAAAATCAAATTTTTGCAAATCATTAGCTTATGAATCTTTAAGCAAAAAATTCTAAGAAGAATAATCATGGATATGACTTTATTGTACATTAAATGTTAACAACAGCCCTTGTTTAAGCCCAGATTCAGCCTTCCTCGTCATGTCAGGCTTGCAAGTTACAGTTATTGTATTATAAGTGAAAATGTGGAGCAAATGAAAATGCTTTGTCCAAATGTTTTGGCACAGTCTGCTCATCCATGCATATTATTAGCATCTTGCATCTATCTCCACAGCATATTCATATGGACAATAGTAAACAATCCAAGCTATATTTGCCTTTATGTAGTTTGGTTGGGCAGGATCATGGCAAACTGCAGTGTTCCTGCAGCTAACAGTGGCTTTGCGTAAAGTTAACTGGAAGGGCAGACTGGGATCAGTCCATTTCCTGGCCTTCATTCCTGGCCAAGTTCTCAGTATCAAAAGCTAAACAAAAAAACAAACAAATCCAAACAAAAAGACTGAAATGTGCTAGTGCCATATTTTGCACATGGCGTACTTTTTAAGCTCATTAAAAAAGACCTAGAACTAAAACTCTCTCTTTATATAAAATATTCTAGTTTTGAACTATTTTTGTGCTTTAGCCTCAGCAAGCAACCACCCCCACCCAGCTGCTTGTTCACTCCCCCACCAGTGTGTTAGGAAAGAGAATCAGTAGAGTAAAAGTGAGAAAACTCATGGGTTGAGGTAGGGACAGTTTAACAGGTAAAGCAAAACCCATGCAAAATAAAACAAGGAATGAATTCACCACTTCCAGGTGCAACCAGGTGCTCAGCCATCTCTGGGGCAGCAGACTACATAACATTGACATAACAGTGACTTGGGAAGATGAACACCATCACTCCAAACATCCCCTGCTTTGTCCTTCTTCCACGCTGTCTTTACGTGTACATGATGCCAAAGGGTATGGAACATCCCTTTAGTCAGCTGGGACAGCTTTCTCATCTGTGTATGCTCCCAAATTCCCGTATAACCCAAATTCCCTTACCAATATGGCACTAGTTAAAGCAGAAGTTTGTCTCTGTGTGGGCACTGCTCAGCAATGACAAAAACAGCTCCATGTTATCAAGCCTGTGCTCAGCCTAAATCCAAATCACAGCCTCATGCTAGCCACTGCGAAGAAAATTAACTCTACCTGAGCCAAAACTAGCACACTCTGTGAGAATTTTCCCTGTTGTACCATCAGTAATGTAATTTAGAGACTCTCTGAGGTCTCAGAGTGTAAGACATTTGAAACAGATATCTTCATATTTTATTATCTCTGATTCACTGGTTATGCAGCAGAGTATTTATTTATGGTAATACTTAATGTCCAAGTTAATGAAAACTTTGACTATATTCATGAACTAGTATTTCAGCATAGCAGTACAGCTATCTGCAACAGAAATAATGCTTTAGACAAAATTTTATAACTCACGGTTGGTAGAAACACAAGAAGTTGATTATCACTGTTGTGCATGATTACATAAAAGTGTGTGTTTCTAAAGTTCACTGCACTAGAAAAATAAATTCATTACACTATTAAGAACTCGATATGCTGAAATTAACACTTAAATCATGGATTTTCTTTCTGCTTTTAGAATGATACCTACTTGTATATAATATTTTCTGAAGAATTGCAATTGAAGGACAAGCAATTAGAATTTTTACTTTTTTATTCACAATTAATAGCTTGAGCCCTTCAAGAACCTGAGTCCTTTCCCCAGAGGGTAGTGATCAATGGCTCAGAGTCCCAATGGACATCAGTGACAAGTGGTGTCCCTCAGGGGTCCATACCGGAATCAGTGTTATTTAATACCTTCATTAATGACACAGATGAAGGGATTGAGTGCATCCTTGGCAAATCTGCTGATGTCGTCAAGCTGAGTGGTGCAGCTGACACACCTGAAGGACAGGATGCCACCCAGAGGGATCTGGGCAAGCTCAGAAAGTGGGCCCATGGGAATCTCGTGAGGTTCAACAAGACCAAGTGCAAGGTGCTGCACCTGGGTCAGGGCAGCCCCCGGTGTCAACACTGACTGGGGAGTAAACAGATCAGAGCAGCCCTGCTGAGGACAGCCTGGGGTTGCTGCTGGATGAGGAGCTGGACATGACCCAGCCGTGTGCACTAGCAGCCCAGAAAGCCAATTGTATTCTGGCAGGTTGTTCTGCATCCAAAGCAGGGTGGCCAGCAGGGTGAGGGAGGGGATTCTGCCCCTCTGCTCTGCTCCTATGAGACCTCACCTGGAGAGCTGCATTCGGTTCCATCGCTGGAAGAACATTGACTTGCTGGAGGAAGTCCAGAGGAGGCTCCCAAGATGATTAGAGGAATGGAACACCTCTTCTATGAGGAAAGGATGAGAGAATTGGGATTGTTCAGCCTGGAAAAGAGAAGGCTTAGGGATGACCTAATTTTGGCCTTCCAGTGCCTGAAGAGAGCCAGAAGAAAGACAGAGAGGGACTTTTTACAAGAGCACATAGTGACAGGAAGATGAGTAATGGATTCAAATAAAAGAGAGTATGTTTAGGTTAGATATTAAGAAATAATTGTTTATTGGGAGCTTGGTGAGGCGCTGGAACAGGTTGCCCAGAGAAACTGTGAATGTCCCATCCCTGGATGAGTTCAAAGCCAGGTTGGATGGACCTTTGAGTAACCTGGTCTAGTGAAAAATGTCCCTGCCCACTGCAGTCAGGTTGGAAGCAGATGATCTTTAAAGTCCCTTTCAACCTAAACCATTCTATGACTCTATAAAATGCATTTTCACACAGCCTATATAATAAAAACAGATATTTTCATTCCCTTATTCAGTAACCAAGTTGTACGGTTTTCAGTTGCGAAGCAGTTTTTACAATATATTTTATATCTATTCAAAATTTTTCACTTCTGGACACTTATCAAATGTTGCTTCAAAGACAGAAATATTTATTTTTTGTGAGCTTTTCCTCTGGAGAATTTGAGTGTATCATAAACATTAATTGTTTATTTTTGCAACATCCCTGAGAGGTACTATTTTACAGGTGATGAACAGTCACGTAGAGAACTCACAAAAGAAGTTTTACATTTATTTTATCTTTCTCTGTAAAATAATACCTTTGAACTATTTGGGTTCCCGCTCCAGTCTTATCCTTTCTGCAAATCATGTCACTGAGTTCTCAAGTCAGACAATAAAAACTTTGAGAGATATTTATTGACCTTATGCCTCCAAGCATATTGTATGTTTGTATAACTGTATTTTGAAGAGTGGTCAGCAGATCCAAGGAGTTCAGGGAAAGCCTTACCTTATATGCAGCACTTGTGAACTCACACCTGAATTTCTGAATCCATGTTTGGTCTTGCCAATACAAGACATATTGATAAACAGAGTGTGCACAACAGCAGACACTGAGGCAGGACACTGGAGTCCATCTTGTACAAGCAGAATCTGTGTGTGATAAGTCCTAGAAAATAATTCAACTATCCATGGAAATTGTATAGAACAGATGGAGCCAGACCACTTCTAGTCAGAACACACTTCTTGTCAGAACACATCAGAGAAGTGGGAGAATTCAAGCTGAAAATGGAGAACTCTGGTAACATGATATAGTTCTCTCTTTTATACTGACATTCCATGAGAAAATCAACTGTTTTAAGTAAAAATTACTATTGTGTTGTTGATTATTTCCAGAAGTAAACTTCCCTGTGGGGAACTCTGCAAATGGACTCTGCAGGTGATGGACTAATTTTCTTGTCTAAGTCAACCCCTTCTTTTATAGTGAGAAAGACAATAAATGCTGATTTTGATAACAAATGCTGTTGTAGTGTATCCTTATAGGTGATAATACTGTACAATACAATACAATACAATAATCTTACTTGAGTAATATTAATGCAAATATTTCTCAATACACCCATAATTGATTTTAAAAATTTTATGTAGGTGCATACATACAGCCTTTTGATGTATTTCCTGAAAACAAAATAAAAATTACTGGAGTGCAAAAAAATAGGTTGGACTCAATGATCTCAGGGTCTTTTCCCTCTGAGTTTGCAATCACCACAAAAGAGACATCATTGGATTAATCAGTTCTGTCAAAACACTTTTGTACAGAATTTTACCAGTTTTTTTGAAACTATATTTTCTTTTCTTTTAGTAGCCAACTCTTGTTATCTATCTAGAATAGTTGAGCCTGAAGTCTCAGCCTATACATCTTACAGCTGCACTTCTTCCAGGAAAAGCATTTGCTGCCCCAGCCTTCATTTTGCCCCGGTTGTCCATCACTAACCTGTCAGAGCTGCCCATTTAGCTCCTTGTTTAAGCTCTTGTTGACCTTTTTCAGGAAAAACAAGCAAGAGTTAATTTAAGAAGTTTAAAGAACAAGCATTTGAAATGAAATTGTTTAGGGAGCTACCACACAGCTAAGAAATCAGAAAGGTGGTAAGCGATCCTGGGGACTGGAGCTGAGCTGCTGGGGAAGGAAAGGAGAATAACAAACTTCTTCCATTCACACAGCTGCTGCTGGACTAGTCTTTTTTGAAATTGCCTCCTTTTTTATTCTAGAATTTCAATGGGCTTTGTTATGACTTGAGCTGTGTGGAAGATTTTCAGTAAAGATCATAAAGGTGTACCAAAAATCAAGTCCAGTGAAATCTTACAGTGAAACTCCCATTACCTCAGTGGCTATCTCTAGAACACAAACTCTTATAGTAAAAAAGGTTTTTCATTGTGGAAATAACATAAAAGAATGTTTATATCTAATTCGCTTGGCTTCATAAGAGCTATTTGTGATTGCTGTCTTAGATCCTATTTATTATTAATATTGCAGGGTAGAAGCCATAACAATGTACTAGAAAGAGAAAACAAGACTCATGGAGCACAGAGAAAAATGCTTTTTTTCTAACTTTCTCATATCCATCTTCTTGAGTTAAGTGTCATATCAAAAAAACATCCTCAGGTACTATAAGTGTGTAAATTTCCTTTCATGTAAAATTAGTTCAAATAGATTCCTTAGATCTTAACCCTCACCTATTTTTACTCTATACCTGTATAGTTAATATAGCTAATAAGTTGTTTGAAGAAAACAGTTTTTATATGGTGTAGGAATCATTTGGATGGCATCACAGATTTTTGATGCCAAGGCCTGAAAAATATTATTCCAAAGGCAGCATCTGGCTTCTTGGCACATCTAGCCTGCAGTTTCTCAGTGCCTCTAGGTTCTCTTGTATGGTTGATCACATTTGAATGCTAATTTTATGTCCCAACTTCTTGGAATAAAATAGATTTTTGACATTTTGTGGAATGTATGTGTAAGCATATATATAGCAAACAACTTGTACTTCTGCAAAGTATTGTTAGTTCTCTTCATCAGTAAGTCAGTTGATTACTTGTGTTCATACTTATCTAAATATCTGCACACAGGGCAAAATCCATACATAATTAGTTATAAGGGGAACTTTTTTCCACCTGTGAAAACCACTGTCATGTATGCACCACTGAAATCATCGGGGCTAACTTTATTTCTTTGTCCTTACCAAAATGGATAATTTCACAAGTAATCACAGAAGTTTCCCACATCCTTTTAAATCTATTAAAAAAAACATTTTAGTTTGTGGTAAAGCCCATATTGCTCATATTCAGCTGGATCATTTTTTATGTTTCTTTTTTTTTTATCCCCATCATTCTTGCTTCTTTACATTCATTTTGCTGATCTGTTTGCAAAAAAATAAAAATTACAGTAGTGAATTTTGTCTCTTGTCATTCTCTCATTACAGCCAAACTGATCCCCTTCTCTATTCTTGATTTCTTCACCACAAGTCTGGATCATTCCCATAATCTCCCACTTTTCCTTCCTGCATTAGATTTCTCGCTGCTCTTTATTCACCCCGACCCTAGTGATCACTTCTTCCACTTTACTTCATTTGCAGTTTAGTCTAAAGCTTGACAAAGAGATCTGTGTACCTAAGAAAGATAAATTCTGTGTAGAATTGTTATTCAGTCTAATCCATCAAATTCTTAATATTTCCATTTTCTTTTAAATTCAGAGAACCATGTATCACCATGGTGGAAGCTAAGACATCTAGGACAATTAAGGATGGTGGTAGGTATTTTATTCACTAATTTACAGAAACATGAAATAGTAGCTATATGTAAACCTACATGGAATTGAAGATTTAATAGTTTCAATTTATTTTCTTAATGATTTATTTGAGATATATATCTTCAAGAATCTTAGTCTCCATTCTGACATCAGAAAAACACTTCAGCTTGTGGGTCAATATATGCTGTTGTATCACTTGTTTTTAAAGAAATCTAGAAAGGGTAGCATTTTCTAACAATGGGATCTGTCACGTTCAGTCACCCAGTTTTAAAATTTCCATAGGGCATTCTAGATTCACTCAAAAATCCAGTCCTTGACATAGAAATCCAGTCGTAATTCCGTCGCCTTCCAAGGAATGTGGAGTTGAATGGGTTTTAATGGTATTATGGTAATGTATCTCAGAGCAATGACTTTAAGGGAATTAACTTTGTCGCTTTGTAATTGGCAGAACTGGGACAGTTAGCTAAAGCCCAGGCAGACACTGTTAATTTTATCAACAAGGGCCCTGTTGCTGAAATAATGTTTTATAGATTATATATGACAGTTTTACATCTGCTAAACATCTATTCACAGCAGACTTTTTTTTCACTTTTGTGTTAGAGCTAGTGGAAAATTATTCTGAACTAAAATGATCTCCTTTATGATGCTATATATAAATACATATATCAATTAGCACATATAAGTTGGAAAGACCTTTTTGATACGATGCCCTAGAAAACAAAGAAGAAAAAAAAGCAGAGTACTCAGATGTACTTGTACTATTAAAAGCAGTTTGATGCAGAACATTCTATTTTTCATACTTTTTTCTTTTTAATTTTACCTAGATATTTTCCTGACAAATTAAGCTAGTTTAGTAATTTTTGTTTAGTTAGTTAATTATTATTTTTATTGGCTCCGGAAAACAGACTTTGAACAAGTATGTTCGACCTCTGAATTCATTCAGGTTGAAGATACTTTAAGTCACACTGGTCAAGAGTGGTTGAAATGACATGCTGGCTGTTATGGAATTCAGACTGATGTCAAATCAGCTCTGCTAAATGATGAACAGCTCACTGCCAGTCTGCAGGGAACACTCTGAAGAGTAAAATATAATCATGATGAGACTTAATTTATTTGTCATAAAAATTACTGTCAACTCCAATTACGACAAAGTGTTTTGTCTGCAAAGTTAAGCAAAACACGTTTTCTGGAAAAATGCCAAGAAAGTTTCTTATTCCTACAGCTATGTTCTGGCTATAATTCCCTATTTCCAAGGACATAGAATTGATTAAAAATATTGATACATTTTGTTTAAAGTACTATATCTCTTATTAAGGTTTTATATCTCTCTTTTTAACTGGCAGGCAAATCAAGGCCAAGAGAAATTAACTGAAGTATTCACAGCCAGACAGAGCACTTGAGAGTTAACAAATATACAGTATATTTGTAGAAACTTAGTTACCTCTCCTTAAGTATTTGCACTGTTAAATATATCATAACAAAATATGTTCTCCTCTGATGTCATATAGTTCCTCAGTCTGTATTACGTTTCAACACAGAAATGTAGATGTTGAAGGTACTGACTCAAAATGACATCAATACACAAACATATGAGACTCAAAGGTGGTGGCTGCTGAAATGTTTGTTTTCTGATAATTTTTCTTGTGACTAGATACTTCAATTCTACCAAGAAATCCCTCTAGGGAAAAAAAACCACATCCCAACTATTAATTTATTTTCCTTATGTTATGCTAGGAGAAAACATATTTTACTAAATAAAATATAACAACTCTTACGGCAAAAATTGAACTCTTACAGCATTAACTCATCTAATAGCCAGATGATTTGGATTTCTTCTTTGGTAAGGATTTATATCTTTGATCTCATCAGCATCTCAGTCTTCCCTAGTCTTTGGTTATTGCACCATCTGCCAAGTTATTGATTGACCTTAATCAGAAAGTGATTGTCCTAGTTTCATCTGGGATAGACTTAATTTCTTGTCAGTGGCTGTTACAGTGCTGTGTTTTGGGTTCAGAATGAGAACGGTGTTGATAACACACTGAAATTACGGTTTTTTGCAAAGTCTAGTTTATCCTAATCAAGGACTTTTGCCCTCTACCATGTCTCATGCTCTGACAGTGAGGAGGAACACAAAATAAACAGGGAGGGAGCATAGCTGGGACAGGTGACTCAAACAGACCGCAGGGATATTCCACACCAAAGAATGTAATGCCCAGTACAGGAACTGGAGGGATTATCCCAGAAGGGTTGCCAATCTGGGCTGGGGAAGGGAGGTATGACACTAGTCTATGGGCGGTGACCAGTTGTGTTGTGTATCACTTGTTTGTTTTTTCCTTTCTCTTCTTCTTCTTATTTAGTTTTAATTTTTTATTTTTCCTTTTTTTCAATTATTAAGCTGTTCTTATCTCAAACCACAAGTTTTACTTTTGATTATCCTCCCCATTCCATGGGGGAGGGTGGAACATTTAGTGAGCAGCTGTGTGGTGCTTAGCTGCCAGCTGGGCTTAAACCATGACAGTGATTGAATAGATCTCACTGTTATAGCTCAACCTGATTGTCAGCTGCAGTCTTCAGCGAAGTCACTCACTCATGTCCCAGGGTGCCTAACTTTTCCATCTTCTATCTCCTTGTCAGGATAGGGCACCCTTCCCCAGCCAGTGTGTTTAAGTGCAAGCACCCCAGCAGAACAGCTTAATGAAAGCACCCCAGCAGAGCTGTCCTCAGTCTTGTAGTTCATTTGATTGTAAAAACCTCAAAATATATTTAAGTATGCAACATTTATTTCATATTATTTTATATTAATCAACATATATGAATCTTCAATTTGGGTTGAAAGCAATTTTTCCACAGGATAGAAGCAACCACTAACCTTCATTTTCTCATATCAAATCAGGGACCTAATGCCAGGAAAAAGATCATAATCTCAAACAAAGATAAGTAAGACATTGACTGACTAATTTTTTCAGTGTCCAAAGTGTTTCTGTTTTCATTTTCATCTCAGTTACACTTAATCAGCTTCTCGCTTAGTTGTGTTCTGGAGATTCAAAAGCCAAAGCAGTAATTGAGGTTTCTTTGAAGTAGTACAGGTAGTTCAAGAATGAAACCTCATAGTACCTGCTCACTTTCTGAAATCTGAACCAAAATCAAAGTCACCATGAAAACACACCCAGTTGTTCTGTCAGCTCAAAGCAAGAGGAGCGTTCATGTTTCATACTCGTGTTTGATTTAAGCATACAAACAACAAAGCAGCTATCAAAATCTCTTTCTGCCTTTTGTCTTGCCAAACCAGTGTGGGAAAATCCAGTTTGTTCATAGAATAAATTATTCTTTTTTTTTTCAAAAAGGCCATATGTTTTCCATATGAAACTGTAAATTTGCCTTGATAATCTAGTAGTGCATGAGGAAACAACAGAATGTTGCCCATATTATATATTATTAGGAAATGTTTAAAGTGCAAACTGACAGAACAAATGTTTTCTGAATAGAGAGAAAAAGACAGGATTTTCTTTATCACATCTTATAGGCATTGAATAAATCATAATTTGTTTCTTCTGGATAATTTTTCCTAGATTTTTGTAAACTTATGACAGATGTGCTGATGAAAAATTATGCCCATCACATGAAATTTGGAAAGAGTCCTAGGCTGCCCAATTATGCAAAAGTTATAGCTCATGTAAGGGACACCTACTGTTTTAAAGAGGAAAGCGGGAATTAAAATTTTCCACAAAGGAAATTCTGTCTAGAAGATTTAGTGGAGCTGGGACTTGAACAAAAGATGTTCAGTCAGGGATTTTTGTTTTGTTTTGTTCTTTTCTAAGACATGTTTTGTCAAAGCAATTAATATTAAGTACTGTACTGATTTGAATCCAAGCATAGGCGTTTTATTCACACTCTGCTTAAAGCATGGTATATAACAAAGAAACATAGTGAAAAGAATAGGCATATTGCCAACTGTTTGTTTTTTATTTTCTTCCTGAAGGGATTTTTTTTTTTTATTATATTCTGGATGCGTGCTGTAAATATTCATCTTTGTATATTCCTTTAATTACTGAGTTAATTTGAGCTATAAGAAACAAATAATTTATGAATAAGTGTTTTTATTACTTCTCCAAGTTATCCATACAGTCAAAGGCCAAAAGTACTGTTTATGCACTCTTAATTTGACCCCATATATTGTACAGAGAGGTATAGACCAATACTCACATATTTCTTTTGAAAGAAAGACAAGTTTAGGTCTGGAGCTCTATGTAAGGTGGAAGTTCCATTTTATAAGAATTCCTGACATTTCGGATGTGTTCTGCTTGGGAAGACAAAAAAAAATAAACTGTTAAAATAAAAGCACCTAAAATTACTTTTGCCCAGTGGAAAACTCAGGAAAAACAAAAAGAAAAGAGAGGAAGAACAACCAAGTAAGCACTGATTTACTACTGCAGCTCTTATTCTCCAACAGACATTTGCTTCAAGGAGAATAAGCAGATGTTCTTTTGACATAATGTCCTCAATAAAGTAAGGAAATCATTCAGGAAGTCAAATATGTGTGTTCTGAAGTACAGTCATTCAGGAATTGAATGTGTATTCTCTCTACAGTGGTAGAATCACACAGGATTTTCTACTAAATCCCTTTAAATACTCTATTGGCCAAGATATGCTCAAGACTGGGACAAGACTATTAACAGCTGTTAATTGTGCCTTTTTTTTTTTTAAAGAAAAAGTCCAACCATAACTATATAAAGTGATGTTTGGGTAGCTGGATCATTAAAACAATGAGTACAGTGTCTTTGGTTGTAAAACATTAAGAAAAATTCTAAGGAAACCTTCCAAAGTCCAAAGGGATTTCAGAGATGTAGAGTGACAGAGTGAAGCATCTCTCCCAAATGCAAATACTACTGGAATTACTAGATGTGTTGATGCCATGCCTTAAAATTTCATCAAGTGGTGTAGTTACCAGGTAACAAGCAATGCTGTTTAGCATCAAAGTGTTGTAACATGATATATATAAGCTTATTTGGTATTTTTTCACTATTATCATATTTGAAATGTAATCAATTTATTAATCTAGACGTGTTGGGGATTTTGGGTTTTTCATAAGGAGCTTTGAAAGATACAAACCCACTCTGTGTGATTGATTATATACATGTATGGATATTGTATTTGCCTAATTATTTAAAGGAGGGGACAGTTTAGATATAAAAGATCACTAAAAAAAAGAAAAAAAGTGAAGAAGGAAAGAAACATTTGAATGCTATGTCCCAATCCAACTTTCCATCAAAAAAAATTCGATCTTTGCTAGTCTGTGAAATGAAGCTGCAACCTGGCCAAAATGAGTACAGGCCATAATTATCAAGACAAATATGTGAAAACTTGTTAAAAAGTTATGTTCTTCAGGTTAAAATTGGCCACTTGCTAGCTCAGTGTCTATTTTAAGGCTTTTATCACTTGCAAGTGCATTAGTATTTTATTGCAAGTAAATATTATGTAATATATTTAACAAGTGATTTATTATAATTTTAAAAAATTTTTAATATTGTCTTACTCTATACTTTGTTGCCAGCAGTGCATAAGGGTCTCTGGACCCATCCATGCACTTCTTTCAAAATGATCTGTGTCCTAAATATGCATGTACTGGAGTATAGATATTACTACAAACTCATTATTCTGTATTTTTTTCAGTAGTTTAAATGGATTGCAACTACAAAAGTATCATAAAGACTATATAAAATTAATTTTGATTGAAAATGTTTATATCTATGTTTAAAGACTTTAATAACTGCCGCTGCTTATCTAATTCATGGTGTTCCATGTAATTTTTGTTACCAGTTAAGCTACCTAGAAATTTTATTTTTCTGAATTAATGTAATACTAATTTTACTTGACTTTTCTGTATTTCTTTAGATGCACCACAACTATTTCCAATTAAGTAATTAAATGATGTTTTGAAAAACCTAATTTCACATTATAGAGTATCTAAAAGAAAAAGTTAATTTATCTGCATGTGAAGTGAGATGAAGAACTGACATTTTATTAGTACTTTTTATGAATATTTAAGATGTAGAAGGACATGTATTTTGAGAAGTAGAGAGAAGGGATATTAGGGAAACAAAGGACAAAAGAGAGAGGAAGAGATACAGAAGTTGTGAGATACAGAATGTAATTGGTGATATACTCACAGTTACTTTGAAATTCGATAATTATTGCCAAAGGTTGAATTAAGTTTATATATATGCATTTAAGCATGTGCATATAAAATTCAGTAGTTTTTAGTACTGAATAAACTCTTAGCCATTTGAGTGAGGTATGTAGCAGTTTAACATCTCTGTACAGCTCTGTGTTTAATATTGAAAATGCAGAAAAATGACTACATATTGAATAAGCTTTTTCATCAAACCTGCAGGCCATTAGTTTTGCTATGTATCCTTTGATATCCTTGATATTCTTTGAGACAATAAAAGTTGTGTGATGGTTTCTTTCTAATCACGGAATCACAGAATATACAGAGTTGTAAGCAGCCCACAAGAATCATTGATTCTCTTTGTCCTGCACAGGATCCTCCCCAAGAAGCACACCATGTCCACAGTTCAGTGAATATATGGAATCCAGACTTAATTGTATTATCCAGTTCTGAGCAGACTTGAACTTGGATTTTAGAAAAGCAGAAAAATATTCTATCTATTCAGCCATATAATATGTTAGTATGGGCTATTTTCAGTTTCTTCATTTGAAACTGTTCTAAAATGGAATAGAATACACACTGGAATTAATTATTCTGTATTTTAACTTTTAGAATGCACACCTAAAAGGAATGTGGGCCTGTCTGTCCTGAATTTATTTTTTCAAGAACAGTTTCTCTACTAAAGACTGGAGATTTTAATTTTTTTTTTCTTGTTGTTGCTTTGTGGGGCTTTTAGTTAGTCAGTTTTTTTGTTGTGGGGTTTTTAACAGGGAAGGTATAACCTAAAGGGTTGAAGGCACATTTGGGATGTCTACACTTTAGTTTCTGCTCCAATAATTATGAAAATATTTATACAAAATTGAATAGTTTCTGCAAGAAAAGACTGGGAGGACTTTATTCAGAATACCACATAGCTCAGTATTTGGATATGAAGTGATAATAAAGGAAATAAATTCAACTGTATCAAAACCTTCTCTTGTCTCAGAAAAATAATTCATCTTATGAAATATAAAAGGGACTGTGCAATGCCTTCAGTAAGAAAGATCTAATCTAGTTTAAGTGCTTTAGGAAAATATTAACTTTGAAATTCTAAATGTAAAATATATTTAAGGCAAACCTCCCTAGATGTTCTCCTTGGCTTTTATAATGTTATCACTTCACTGTTACTTTCTTCATTGTGCTGTTTTCTGTAAACTGTATTGTAATACAACTAAAGTTTTATAGTGACAAACCATCCTCCTAAGAATTAGGCATCGGAATGAAAACTTCACCTATGTGAAAATGCCCAGAGTAAGGCAATACATTAATGATTTGTGTATTTATTAAGCCTCACTATATGTATTCAGTTTAACATCTATATAGTTGATTCTCTGTCATGGAAACATAGAATATCTGAAGTTGGAAGGAACCCATATGAATCATCGAGCCCAACTCCCTGTTCCTCACAGGACTGTCTAAAAATAATGGTATGACCAAGAGCATCATCAAGATGTTCCTTGAATTCTGACAGCCATGACCACTTCCTTGAAAAGCCAGTTGTAGAGACTGATCACCCTCTTAGTGAAGATAATTTTGTAATATCCAGTCTGAAAGTCCCTGACATTCCATTTCATCATGTCCTAAATTCCATAAGGATCTGGAATGTTACTGCTGTAGATGGTTACCATGTATTCATCATTTGAAAATCACTTACCTTTGAAAAAGAAATAGAGATATTTATTCTAATTTCATTCTTATACTAACAGAAGTAAGTGGTGATGTGGATGGTAATGGTTAGCCATTGAAAAATACTGTACTGGTAGGTAAGCTGCTCTTGACATCAGCAGGACTAATGTAATATTGTAGCCTGAGTCAAGGTCTCCTTATCAAGGTTGCTTTGAGTTGTTCTTGTCTGAAATCTTAACTTCAATTTCAGAGAAATCATGAAACTGGAGACAAGAACATAAAAGTGAAGGGCATCTTATTTATCTGGCTCTATCTCCCCTCTCTCCCTTTTTGTTTTTTCTCTTCTTCTTCCTATACATTTGAAAGTCCTTCTCAAAACACTCACCAATTTTGATACCAACAAGCATGAGTACATTAGGAACAACAGAAGACACAATTTTTCTATGCCTGCTTTTCAGGGTGTGTCCTCTTCCCAATTTTAATAAGAGTATATTATTCTTCTAACTAGAGACAAGGAAAGAACAAAACAGGAATCAATTTCAAAATCTGAATGACCTAGAAAATGTTAAGACATGCTTCAAGAACACATATGAGTATTTATTATATTTTCAAAAGCTATATCACAAGATGATAGCTAAAATTTTTGCAAAGATCAGAAGCATGCTTAAAACCATGTTATTTTTGGAGACTCTAGAAAACCATACGAATAGAAAATTTTCTCTTAGCAAAAATATGAAAACTGTTTACAGTGAAAGAAGTACTATACTATAATAGATATCTGAAATTAAGCTGAAAACATTTGATGGAGGATTTTGAATTTTTAATTCTTCATCTTCAAAGTTATAATAGTTCTTTGGCAAATCCTGTTGGTGTTTGATGTGTTTTCTTCTGTCTGTATTATAATGTTATGCATGTTTTTATAGAAATAGTTTATTCATAACAGTCCTCTCTTGTATTATTTTTCTGGCAAGGAAAATTATAGTCATAGTCTTCTTATATGGTGCAGTCTTATAATTTATCTTTGCAATTCATGCTCAGTAATTTGCAATTAACTCCAGGGTGCTATTTAGGAAGATGGCCAGTTGCAAGTACTCCCACACACGGAGAATGTATACTACTACTCAATGAATTAAATGTAGTCAAATGTTTGATTATATTCACTGTAAAAGTGTAGATTACCTTGTCTTACACCAATATGTTTTCAGAAAGGAAGTCCCTTGCCAATATTTTCACAGAGGTTGTGGTGGGAGAATTAATATGCCTTAAGAATAATCAGAAGGAATATCAACAATGCAAGAGGATATGTTAAATCAGTATCATTCAAGGCTATATAACTTCTTCCTCTTATCTATCACATTTCTTTGACAACATTGTTACAAATCATAGTAATTCTACTAAGATGTAGGAAACAGTGACATTAAGTATCAAGAAAAAAACATAGACAAACTTCCTGTCTTATAATTTCAGCAGCTATTTTGAAATTGTTAATTAAGTTCTGTCCCACAGCTATTCAACTTTCTTGGCTTAAATAATGAATAATACAATAATTTGCTTTCTTTTAGTTGTCTGTTCCACATCCCATTCCATACCATTGCTAAAATACTATTATATTTAGATATAGAATTCGTTCCTCTTACAGCTTTCCATATTTTAATTTGGCAGGCTAAGGTAAGGTAATTTTTAAAATTTTCACTTCACTTATGGACATTCAAAATGGTTTTAAGACAGATAAGAACCTTACAACTATGGCTGTTAAAAAATTGTAGCAGATAGATCTTTTTTTAGGTAGTTCTCCATGGTTAAAAAGCAACGTAAGTATGACAGCAAAGTCATTCAACTGAGACAGCAGTTCTGAATTTATCCAACTTTTAGCAATGTTACTTAGATTCATAGAATCATAGAATGGTTAGATGGAAGGGATCATAGAATGGAAGGGATGTTAAAGTTCCAACCCCTCTGCCATGGACATGGGTGCTACTCACTGGGTTGCTGGGGGCCTCATTCAACCTGGCCTTGAACACTTCCAAGGATGGGGCATCCATAACCTCTCTGAGCAAGAAATGTATCTGATCCAAGCCTGCTCTCTTTTGGTTTAAAACCATTGCCCCTTGTGCGGTCACCTACATAAAAAAATCTCTTTCCCTTCAAATGTCATCTAATTCAACCCTCCTCAGTAATCTTCTTAATCTTCAGCTAGATCAGGTGGCTCAGAACCCTGTTCTTGGAACATGCTGGTAGAATAACAGCAGTAATAGTAATATAGCAGTAGTAACAACAAGGCAAAACACTGAAAGCAAAGGTTGAGTCAATTTATAGTTCTGTTATGGCTGGAATTTTGTACAAGTGAATTGGAATAACAATTACATTGATGGTAATGAGCCTTTCTAATCAGTGGTAATGCTGCTCAGTTAATGGTTGTGTTCGTCCCAAATTGTTCTGGCTAGAGCACACACATTAGAATATTCAGGTAAGTACAGGTGTGTGTGTGTACTAGCAAGAAATAGCTCATATTCTGTTAACCAGAAGGAATCTTCAATATTGTTACTTCATGGCATCTCCCTCATTTTCAACGTTTTTTGTGTGTGTGTGAAAAATAATAAGAATGCAGCATTGTAAACATGAAAGGCAATATGAGGCTGTCATAAAAGGAGAAATTATCTTTTTTTGTTTTTTCTTTAATAGTTGTCAGTGATGTTGCTCTGGATATTTTGCGACAAGTGACAGGAGTAATTAAAGTAATGACTGACTGTAAGTGGAAATAAACATTCAGCTAGCTCAGAAATTCCAATAGGGTTACACACAGATTGGGGAGTGGAGGGTTATAAGCTTATTTAGCGTACACAAAATTTTTAAACAGTTTTTTTTTGTCTTCCCAAGACAAGTTAAGGTGTGAAAGATGTTACTGTATTAGCATGAATAATATTGCAACTACAATCCTCTTTTTCCTGACATACACCCTAAAATACTGTGTTTAAGAGCCTTAAAAGCTAAAGCCAGGAATGGGAGGGAGTTTCCATGACTCATCCTGCAGACATATGCTTGGTACAGGTTCAGGCTAAAGAGTTCAAGTGCTTTCTGTGATGCAGAATTTCACCTCACAGATGAACACAGATGTCTCTCCTGGTTAGCATACGCTGTTCACTTGAAAAACCCTTGTACAAAAAAGTCTATAAAATAAAAGACACATTTAAAATATGAATTAAATATTGGTTTAGGTGGGTAGAAGTGGGTAACCACACTCGAGTAACAGTTCTAAGAGTTGTGATCACTTGGCTTCTAGGATATAGAGCCTAAATTCCAACTCATGCTTGGTGGTTTAGCATTGTAAAACTGATTAAGACACCTCCCTGACATCCGAAAACTATTATCTTTCCTGCTCTCTTCAGAAGTCCAACCCAACCATATGTTTCTGAAATAAAAATATATTAAGATCTTAAAAAAAAAAAAAAAAAAAAAGCAGTTTATTTCTGGGAAGGTTTATCAATTAACTCTGCAAAATGAATGAAATTATATCATTCTAGGTAAAGGAAAACAAAGGTGAACTGAAGGAAATTGAAAATGAAATGCAGAAAAACGGTTCAATCTTATGCTTCAATTAAACTGTGGGAATATGTTTGGGAAATGTGTCAACAAAGAATACTTTCAGCAGTATGAATATGGCAATAATCCCATTCATTGCTTTGAAGATCAAGAATAGAAAGCCAATGTAGAACTTCTACTTGACATGAAATTGTTGCTGAGAATATCAGAATCACATAACATGTTCCCTGCCAGCATGTATTGATAAGAACTTGAATTCTGAATTTCTAAATGACATGGTATTTTTTCACAGTATAGTAATTTTCTTTTTACGAGGCTGATATCTTTCAGTCAGCTCTAGCTATAGAGTTGTAATTACACCATCATAAAGTTATGCTAAAGAAAATATGGGTAGTTACATCCAAGGGTAGAACTGGCTTATCTAAGAACACTAGATATGTTAAAAAATGTGCAAAACAAATTTCAGAAAATAATTTAGAGTTTTGGATTTTTAGAAACACAAACTAACTAGCTTAATGAACGTGGAAGCTATTTGCCTTTCTTTAGGTCAATCTTCCCTGTTTGCTTGAATTTCAGTAGAATGATATCAAGACTTAGTAATATTTCTACTTACCTATGAATTTTTTTCATTGAATATGATAAAATCATTGAATGGTTTGGGTTGGAAGGGAACAGCCCCCTAACATGGGCAGGGACATCTTTCACTAGACCAGATTGCTCAGAGCTTCCTCCAGCCTGGCTTTGAACATCTCCAGGGATGGGATATCCACAACTACTCTGGGCAATGTTCCAGTGCCTCACTATCCTGAGAACAAAGAACTTCCTGTGAGAAAAGAGGCATGTTTTAGATAAAGAGGTAGTTAATTATTCTTTCACATCTGCTTCATATTTAGCATCAGATTTTAATTTGCTCTCTTTACTTTTGTTTGTTTGTTTCTCTTACTTCATTACATTAGTCTCCTCGTCCTTGCTTTGTTAATCTTTCTGCATTGCTGCATTCCTAACTTGGCTTTATTATTTCCTCATTTCTCTACATTCCAGGTTTTCTTTTAAATTGTTCAAATTGTTCAAAAATTGATGGAATCAGTTCTTTACCCTTCTATAACAGATCTACTCACTAAAATGTAATCATTATTCTGGGAAAAAAAAAAATAGATACTGTCCTGAGTTCTATCTCTAACAACAAAAATTTCATTAAAAAACATACTGTATAAAAAATCAAGTATGAGCCAATCTTAGCCTAGAACCTTGAACAGTATACCAGATTACGCTGCTGCTTCTCCTTTTTATTTCTTTACCACAGACACCTAAATATGGACCCTTTGCTTCCCTGATTGGATGGTTGGTTTTGGTTAAGAAAAAAAAGCTAACCACTATTATGTGAAGAAAATTGTCTACTAAACATTATCAAAGAGAAAGAAGCTAAAGCATTTCTCACTAAGGATTTTTTTTTTTAGTAGTTGTGTAATTTTAATTCCCGAAACTGTTTCTATTTTCTTGGACATAGAAGAATTTTATTGCAAATTTTGTAAAAGTTGTATGTATTCTGCTTTCACTTTCTTATTTTTTTTTAATCAAAAGTAGGGAAGAATCTTTAAAAATGTTGATTAAAGTCTAGGGAAACAGTTGATCTTTTTCACCATTTTTTTAAATTTGTTTCAAATATCTATAGTCATGGATTATCAATAACGGAAGAAAGGTCTTATTTCTTGCATGTGAAAAGCAATTTTATGTTTAATTCAATTTCAGATGTGCCAGTTCAAGGCCGCTAAATAAATGTTCTCCAGTAGTACACTTTTTAATGTTCTAGCACACCTTTTGTTGGGTGCTAATGAGCAGTCTGTGTGCAGGTGTTTATCTGTATATATTACACCTCACTGAGCAATTTCTCCCCACAGAATTTTCAAGACAGAAGTTTTAATGGTGCGGTGTTGTAATATTGCTTCACAACCGGAAAGTCTTCGAGCTTTGTGATGAGAACATATTAATCCTGTGGAAGAAGAGGGAAGGTATTTGCTTAGGAGGTAAATGCAAGTTGTAGTGCTGTTCCTTGTATTGTAATGAAAGTAGACTCAAGAGCTGATATTCATCATGGCTGGATTGCCAGTGCTGGAAGTGAGTTAGTTTTTTGAATTGTTCAGAATAACTTTATACTGTATTGCAGTACTCACAAACTACCCACTACCATCCTAAATAAGCCCCTTCTGAACTCTTCCTTTTGACTAATGATAAAATGTAGCATCTGGGGCAAGCACATGAGTGTAGAGCAGCTTCAGTTCAAGAATGGGATAGGGAATAGCTCTACAATCAGCCAAGTCTTTGACTGCAAAAGTAATTTATCAGGTTTTAAATTCTGTTGCTCTTCAGACATGATGTGGCTGACTTGACCTCCTTTTTCATGAGTGAGGTAAGAGTTTCTTTGTTGAACTTCTCATGGCTTCTTCAAACAAACAAAAAAAGACCTGACTGTTCTGCTGAAAGTGGTGTATTACTTCTCAGTCCAGTATCAAAGTGCTTATCAAAGGCTTCTGCCAGAGACAGAAAATAATTTTCTAGAAATATCTGCAGTTCTTTTATCTTACTAAAGTGAATTGAGATGGACCTCTGGCTTCCAGAATGCCCTGAGAAATGGATCATAGGAGCTATTTTATAAGTGAAATATGTAAATGGCTGGCTGTCCTTCTTCTGGTAACCTTGAGAAATAAATAGTAAACTGAATACACACAGCTGCCATTTCTTCTACCAAATCTTGTAATAAATGTCATGTTTAAGGCAGTATATTGCAATAAAAACTGCTGTTTCAGCATGTGGCCACTGAGTCTGAAATTGTACAGGGTGGAATAATGCAGGAAAGACTGTTTTTCAAATAGTTTGTACATTTGATTTTCTCACTCTTAAACATAAAGAATGCTTAAGCACAATGTTGAGTAAAATGAGTTCATTGTTCAATGGGCATTTTCAGGCTTTGGGTTTCAATATTGGTGAGGCGCAGAAAATAAGAGACAAAGGGCAACATTTTCAGGGTTGTTCTGGAAATTCATTTTAGTTTATAATGCTTTATACTTCCAACAGTACTGAAGCTAGGACCTCAGTGGCTGACTCGGCTAAGCTAAAAACATAGTAAGTTCGATCAGAGAGTCTGTGGTTAAACGAGGGTGGTAAATTACTGCTTGAAGTGTTTCATTCCAATTAAACCTCTACTAGTACTAAAAAGAAGCTTTAATAGGATTTGAATGATGGAAAATAAAAAGTTTTGCTAAATAAAATTATAAGAATAAAAGTAATATTCATTGCCCATAAACTATATTTCTATGTCTTATAGCATATCCTTGTTATTTTACTAAAAAAAAGATTATTTTACTATTTCACGCCTATGAGTGCCCTCTAGGTCTGAATAGCTGTGTCCTTCTTAAGGAAAATCAACTTAACTTAATCCTGAAAAGGCTTAGTAGCTCCTGCAGTTTTGAGTATCATCAATACTGACTGAAACAGAAATAAATCATAATGTGAATGTTCAGCACCTTTCAGGAAAACGCCTATAAATATTAATGCTGCCTATTAGAAGCCTTGCATTCTGAAATTTATATATGGTGTGAATAAATCAAAACATGTCTTTATCAGCAGATAGATTGAACACTTCACTGATGGAAGAACAATCATGAAACACATTTGAAAACTCTGAAAGGAGCAAGAGCTAAAGCAGTGAATGAAAGAAAAAAGCATGCAGGAAAATATTCTCTCTTCTGTTTGGATGAAGGAATGAAAAATGTCTGTTAAGGAGAAACCTTAATATTCTGCAAAAATTTCAGTGAGATTAACAAAAATGACTGTATTGGTTGTAATGAGATTTCTCTTTCAGAAGAATGAAGATACTGTGAAAAAGGTTCAGAAAAGTGAGCTTAGAGTCTGTGAACTCAATACAGTCTTCTTTCTGCTGAACTTCTCACTTCAAGAAAGGTATGAGTCAACTGAAAGAATGTGAAAAGACATTAATGGGCAACACCTTTTACCTGGGGCTGAATGATTTGATTAGTCTACAGAACATGAGGAAGGGATGACAGTATGAAAATAGTTTTCAGTTATGCAATAGGTTGTAAAGAGGTAGGGTCTATTTTTCTCTCTGTTCCATGAGGGAAAAGGATAGGAGGACATGGTAGAATAAAACATGACAAGGCAAGAAATTAAATATAATTATAATGTGTATAACTTGCAATAACTTGCAGTAATTAAATATAGTAATAATAATATATAGAACTGCAATAAATTGCAGAAAGGAGAGCAGTGGATAAATTTTAGAAGAAACGTAATTAGAAGTAATTTAGAAGGTAGTAATTAGGCTAGAATAGCAGTGAAATAGAATGCCTTGTGAAACGTATAAAGTCTACTATCACTGGAAGAGAAGGAGATAAAGTAAATGCTTTCCAACACAGAAATTGAAGCAGATGATTTCTGTCATCACTTGTAAATATTTTTATATACCTAGAAGTTTTCTCCTAGTAACAGAAAGAAAAGGTACCACAAACCACACATAGATTTCAGTGATTTTGCCATCTGACTCAGCATAGTAAAGTGCTTTTAGTAATCAAAACAAATCTCAACTCTTGACAGGGAAACAAGAAAAACTTCTCCTTTAAACACTTCAAATGATTTAAGTTTCAATAATCTTTCTTGTAAACAATAGGTGTATGTTAGTTTGCTCTTAGCTTCTTTTCAATTATGGGATCAAAACAAGAAAAAGGCAATCTTTTACCTTTTTTTTCATTGTAGGAATTCAATATAAAGCTAAATATTCAGTCAATAATCGTGAGAGCTCAGATTCAGAAAACATAATAAGTGTTAGCTACAATTGTCTTAAAGAAAGCTTCATTGCTCAAAAATTGTTTATATAAGTACTAAAGAAGAAAATGTGTAAAGAAGACGTGTAAGTCAGAGACTCAACTATCAATTATTTGTCTACTAAGGGGCAAAAGCAGGTAAGTCAATTTAGGGAGTACAAAGTAGCAGTACTTTACCCATAACATCCCCCCCCCTAAATTGTGAAAATTTAATCCTGCTTCTTTCAATGAAGTTAGAAAAAATTACAGAAAAACAACAGTTCTATTTTCTTAATAGCATGCTGAAAATGAAGAAAAAAAATCTCACTTTTTTGTGAGTAAAATCAGGACTACAAAGCTATACTCTCCTCTGGATTTTGAGTAACCATTTTTTGCCTAAGACATTCGGAAAAGCTCTATTTTACTGTGCTGGTTCCATCTAGCTCAGTCTAATGGCAGAGGCTTCTCAATAACCCACTCAAAACTCTGTCTGAGATGTTCAGTACTTGGAATTGTAATCTTCAATATCATACTTCAAAATCAGTTCCTCTTCAATGAACTATGAGAGATAGACAAAATCTTTAAATTTTATTTAGGGAGATTTGAAGCCAGTTGATGGCATCAAGATCGAGATAGGTAATGCAAATACCAGGGTTTAAAAAATCAGGGGGAATTGGAAATCAGTGCAAAAAAAAAAAAAGAGACATGATAATAATCAAAATGAGGCCAGATGAACATGCCAAAGTCTTCAAACAATAGAAAAAAAAAAGAGTAAGAAGTCTTCATTCATTTCCTAGAATACATTATGTCTCTTGAGAACTGAAGGCAGGCATTTCCACACACTTATATAAAGCTCCTCTCTGTAGCAGCAGTAGTAGCAGTAGTACTAATACCAAAAGGGAATATAGGAGAATATGTAATACAAATAATAATCATATTAAAAATCCAAAACAAAGATTTTTTTTTTTAAATTGTCTACTATATCTAGTATCTAAAAATGTAAAGCAAGTTTGGGTCTGAAAATATCATTATATTTCTTGAACTTGCAATCCTTTTATTGAGAGGTTATCAGTTTAACCTTTTTTTTACATACTACTAGAAATCCAACACAAAATGTTTTAATATTTAGTTACCCCTTGTCATTTCACAGTAGTGAGGGGAGTAGAAAAGAGAGGTTATTAAAGCAATAAGCACCTGTAGAATGAGAATCAGGAAAATATAACACAGGAGCATACCGAAACAAAAATAATAAACTAAAGTAAAATCATTCTGATCTGGAAAAAAAAGATCTTTCCTGAAATCTGAGTTGATTTAAAAAAAAAATATCTAAGGGTACTCTATATCTTTTTGTATGTTTTATAAAATATGTGACTTATGGAAATTAATAATATTATCTTAACAAAAAACATTTTTTAAGTGGAACATTATGCCATAAAAGCACGGAGAATATTGAATCTGCTCTACTGAGTCCACTAAATTTTTTGTACCTTTCTTTTGTTCAGTTTTCCAGAGCTCAGATAGGATTGAAAAAGTCTGAGTCAAACAAAGCCATAATTGATTATTAATTATTATCTTACTGGAATGGAATTTTATATGTGTATGTGGGCCTATGGAAGTATAACCTGTTTGCTAGAGCATCTTAATTTAAAAGCAGTAATTTAAAATATCACCTGGTTTTGATTATTATCAAAGTGACAGTTTGAGGACCCAATAAAATAGAAATGACCACAATACTACAGCTAGTTTGCATATGTGAATTGAATTTTTATTTGCTTAACACAAATAGTTTTGGATACCACAGTAATGACACTGATTTATTAATATTGGATAGTAGGAACAAATTCTTTATTGTGAGGGTGGTGAGGTATGGAGACAGGTTGCCCAAAGAAGTTGTGGATGCCCCATCCCTGGAAGTACTCAGGGGTAGGTTGAATGGGGCTTTGAACAACCTGGTCTCATGGAAAATGTCTCTGCCCATGGCACAGGGTTTGCAGTTAGATGATCTTTAAGATTCCTTCCAACCCAACCCAATCTATGATTCTATTATTACATTATATAATATATAGATTTATGTATTATTTTAAGCATGTTATAGTTATAATAAAGCTGTCCATTTTGTCCATCTGTTGTGATGTTAAGGCTTGAAAAACAAATGGGACTTTTCATTGTTTTTCTTTTTTTTTTCCTGTTTTGCTTTTCTTCAATAATAGGAAAACTATTTAGAGATAAGTAATAAAATAGTTTCTAATAAGCATAGTGGACTTAAAATTATGTTACTTAAAGTGGTGAAAGACTTGGACCACTAGTTGTTCCCTTAGTAGGAGGGAATATCTTGGTCCCACTGAATAGGTCCCACTCAATAGTATGTTTGCTATTCATTTCTATCATTACCGGAATTTTCTCATAGTCTCTTTGAGTTTTGCCAAGTCCTATGACATGAATATTATCTCAACCAGGAGACTGAATTTTGTTTTAATTTTTTTTTTTTATTGTAAATTTTCTCTTTGCAGAAAGAGATTGCTTTTATCTTCTTCCAGGTCAGAAGAATATTTCATTGGATATGACAGATCTCAGGCACATGCTAAAATACAATGGAGGAAATAAATCACTTCAACCTTGGAAATCACTTACCACTTTTGAAGGTGATAAAGTCAATGCTAAACCCATTGCAAGTATTATCTTAATGAATTTCTGGCACAACAATCATGTTGTCTAGAGTGTTGTCTCCTTGAATGTTTACTTTTCAAAAAAAAGGTGTCCCCTTCCAATACAGATTTTACTCTCTTTTTTTTTTCTGTCTGTTGTTTTTTTAGGGAAAAAAAAAACCCTTACACATATTTTTTTATAGAGATGAAGGACAAAAGCTTCTTAAACTAGATCTCTGAAGACAAAACCCACAAAAATCCAAAAGCTACTTCAGTTCACCAGTTTATTTAATCTTCAGCCTTATTTTCTCAAATTCACGTTGTCCAATAGAAACATAGAAAATAAAAAATTTACCCCAATGTATGTGATTGGTCCAAAAGATTACTGGAGATGGAAGGGAGGAAAAAAAATGTCAAATAAATAATTTCTGATGTTTCATTCACACATTCTGTAAATAATCAGAGATGAACAGAGACAGAATTTCCTCATCCATCTTTAACATTATTCCAGGTATATTCCAGGCATTTTGTTGTATGTATCCTGTTTTTGATAACTGTGCATTGATAAGTTCCTGTAATTAGTTGATTCTTTGAAGCAGTGACATTTTTCGTTTCAAAATTACATAATTATTTTAGATATAATTTTTTAAAAATATGTAATTATTTTCTCTTTTCTTTATGAATTAGGGGACAAGAGGTTGTTTGTTTAAACTACATGCCCCCATGGGTTTGTTCTAAGTGTTTGTCTAGCATTCGCTCAAAAAATTATTAATCTCAATTTTCTTTTTTTTCCTACTATAGATCTCAAGTATATAGCGAATACATTTCTCTAGGAACTGAATACTGATTATCATTGCCTATTTTAAATAGTAATCACTTTTATACCAAAGAGACCAAAAATTTCTTTCTCATTTTCTTGTCTATTTTTTAAATCTCAGTGAAGAGTCGCAGTATGCTTTTTTATCATTATTATTTCCAAGACACTGGTACATATGATTCTATAATGTTTGCTGCTATTTAATGCTTTAACTGCAGTTACTGAAGCTCTAGCCACCAGTCTCTCTGGATTACTGAAGACTGAATGACTTAGGACTGTTTCACTTCCCTTGGGCTATTTTAGCAAATAGCTAAAGGGGTTGAGAAAATAGCTCAAGGGGTTGAAAAACATCTTCTGAGAACTCTCTTAAATTCTGACATTAAATCAGTTTGAATTTGGATTAGTGACATCACTTATTTAAAGATAATAGGTATTTCTAGAAATCTAAACACAAAGGATTTTAATTTTTTTTTTTAACTGATGTTGAAGAAAATAGCCCAGATATAGATAAACTACAGTAGGTTCCCCACAGCAGTGTACATACAAACAAATTAAAAAATGAAGGGCAACACTTTTTTGTCTTAAGATGGGGGAATACTGGACAGTGTTCATTGGCACATGAAAGGAAGCCACAATCACACGGGGCGCAAGGGGGAAGAAATGGAAACCTTTCAGAATAATTCAGAAAATTGTATGTTAGAGCAGTATTTCCTTGGATTTCACGTTTGATTCAAGGCATATTCATACAGACATGAATGTGTATTCATACCATTGCATTACAGACATGTAACTGAGCCCAACCAGTGACATCCTACAGTTTCTGCAGATGACAGAAACAGATAAGAACAGATAAGCATCCAGAGAACCATTCTGATCCCACATGGTCTCAGCTTAATGTCTGCTTGAAACACTGATCAAATTATTGAGTCGTTGTAGACATCTGTCCAGCCTGAGTTCATTAGATAATTCTAGTGTGCACTAGAAAAACAAAGTGAACACAAGTGCTTCTTATGAGGAGGACTACTGCAAAGCACTACCAGTCAGGTGTGTACTGTCTGTGCTGCACTAGCTATGTGTAGGGAAAAAAAAAAAAGATCAGTGGGAAAACAGAAGACAGATGAACTGTTAACAACTTCTTTGTAACACAACTGTGGAGGGAGACGACTGGAATCCCAGTAGGAACTTCTAAGAGGCTTTTAAGGTGTGGAGAAAATCAAATAACTTGGCCTGGAGTGGTGTGACTAATGAGGTCCTCTACATCTAATCATCCAAATTAGAAAAGCAGTTTGCAGTATGCTGCAACATCACTACAGTAGTGCCTGATCATGGGGAATATCCAGCATGGGTGTCCTACACCCTGTAGATACGAGCCCCTGGTGGAACTTCTGCATGACCTGTCATGGAGTAGTCTAGGAAGGACAATATTTTCTTTTGCTATGGAAGCTGGACAACTGAATTTCAGAAATATCAGTCCGTGGACAATGAGGAAAAAAGAAGCTTGATTTTAACAGGGGATATGACACAAATTAAGGAAAAGCACTGCCCCAATTTTGGGAGAGTGTGACTTGTTTTTTTCTTTAAAAACAGTATAAATGTTCATTATAAATATTAAGCCATTCTCCTCTGTGCTGTCACTACATCCCCTTACCAAAAGCCCTTCTCCAGCTCCCTTGTGAGCCCCCTTCAGGTACTGAAAAGATGTTATAAATTCTCCCCAGGACCTTTTATTTTCCTAGTTCCATGAGATCTGGTGGCTGGATGGCCAGTGTTCTCTTTTGTCTGGCTACTCTCTGGATTGTGAGTGAGCACATTTTTTTAATTCCTGTCATCTTAAATTCCTTTCATTAAAGTGTTCAGGATTTTTTCTATACAATTTATCTGAATCTATTAATTAGCTGATCTAGACTGACCAACTTTAATTGCTCTCTAGTTAATACAAACAACCAATCAAAAAACCAAGCAAAACCAAACCAAATCACACCAAAACAAACAAAACCCCCAAAAAACAACAACAACAAAAAACAAGCCTCCTCTAAGATAGGCCTTAGTGTCACAGTTTCTGGGTTTTCTGCTTCCTTGCTTTGGCCATTTCCCATTTAGCCAGTGCTGTATACCTCTCCATAGGTTGTTTCCAGAGCTGTTTAACTCCAAATGATTCAACTATAGAAGTGAATAGGCATAAAAAGCATTAAAAGTGTGTCTCCCTCTATGCTTAGAAGTGCCAGATTAGTTAAAATTTCCATTTTCAAAAAAGATATTCTACTTTTCAATATTTCTTGAAATACTTGACATTCAGCATGGGTGGGGTGTGCCTTAAGAAAGATCCTTTTCTTCTCTCTCTGTCTCCCCCACTTTCTTTCTTTTTTTCTCTTCACCTCCCCTTCCCCACTTTTATTATTAAATCTGGCAGGATCAGAACAAAAATTTCAACTCTCCCCAGCCAGTTCTATTATTTCTTCACCTCCTTAAAGCTAGTTCTTGCATTTTGAAATTTGACATGTGCAAAAGGCTGTAATCACCTTATTACGAGAAAAGAATTTCTGCAAGAAAGCAATAATTATCATCTACTTTCAGTCATAGTTATCTGGTGCCCCTTACAATTGCTTTATTCTTCTATAAAAGGCATTAGAATAATTAAAATGTGTTCCAACAGTTTGAGGGTTAGTAGCATCTTTATATCCATGAGAAGAATTATTTTCTTATCCTGACCATATCCTTAAAATTTCTAAAGAAATTTATAAATTATTTAAATATTATTAATTATATTATTAATATATTTTTCAGTGTCCTTCTGGCAGACCTTTTGACTTCCTAAATTCTACTTTAGGTGTATTGTTGATTATCTACATGAACACATTATTTTCTCTCTTGATTACTAAGCATAGTCTTAGGTATGCTGAGCTCCACAGAACTTGTAATATAAAACTTATCAGATGGAATTCACATTACAAGCACAAATTTCTTGAGATCAAATGATATATGTTACATTGAGAGAAAGAAAGCTCTATGGTGAATTATGATTAAAACCTTTAAATCATTTTCTCCACCTCTCTTGATAACTAGCTTTGCAATTTACTGTCTGTCTTGGTTATGTTCCCAGCAGGTTATTAACAATTAATTAGCAATACATCTCAAATGCTCTCTGTGCCACTGTACTAATTGCATCGCACCAGAATGGGACTCCACTTGGTAAATAAACTGTAACCATACCCATTTTTTTTTAGATGAGACATATACACAGTTCACATATATTTTTCATGTTATATTCCAGTTTTTACTCAGATGTCCTCCTAGGACACATAAAGACTATTTATGAGCTTTGGGTGAATGTATTCAACTCTTCTACAACGTATAGAAAGTTACATAATTTTGCTTGTGTCATACCCATCTCATCATTCTCTTGAAGGTTTATTTCTCCCTTTCGTTTTCATTCTATATCAGGAATTTTGTTCTTTGCATTAACAAAGAAACTAGGAAAAGTGACCACCCAAGCGACTGCTGGATGATTGAAATAAAGGCACAAAACTGCAGATTCTGAGCAGGGTCAAATGAAAAGAAACCAAAAGTAAAGCAACTAAATGGTTTTCATACACTACTTAAAAATACAAGTAAATGTTATACTTGTATGTTCAGTAATAAAAGCTACACTGCAACCCCCCCCAAAGTAGCATTTATTTTATGAGACATATTGCAGGAGGGAAAGAGCACAAGGGAATTGACTTTTTTTTTCTTTTCCTGAAATTATCATAACTTTTTTTTCTATATTTTTTAAGTTATATAAAACCACTTAATCTTCAACCAGACCAATTTTTGTCTCTTTAGTGACAAGAATAGTAGAAATAGATGCAAATAGGTGCAGCATTAGATATATGCAACAATTGCTTAAAGTGAATCAAAAAGGTGGTTTGTATATTTCTCTTCTTTTGAGGTCATTCGGCTAGAAGAAATATAATCAGTCTAAATACTTAATTACTTTATTATAAAATATTGAATTTATTTTGGTTTCATTTATCACACATATAATACATTATATTTCTCCTTATGATATTTAATCATTTATCATATTCAATTCATGGATTTAAAAAAAAATAAATCCAGAATATCCCAAATAAATTAAAAAACTCTCACAACAAAACCCCATAAATATTAAATACATGAAGATACAGAAGAATTTGACATCTGACACCTTAAAATGAAACACAGGGTGTACTTGTGATTCATGTAGAAGCTTACTCTTCTGCTGACCTGTTTTTTGTATTTAAAACCAAGTGTAATTATTCACCTTTCTTTATTAATGAAAAACTTTAATTTCCATACTTGTGCCTCAGGCCATTGACTTTCATACTAAGTCTGTTCTTCTGGAGATATTACAAGCTTTCTGCCCAAAGTACACAAAAGAAGATCAACAACTTCAAATACATTTAAAAGACTTAGAACTCTACTATGTCCAGGAAAACAGAATCTATCGCTGAATCATCTTTAAAACCCTATAGCACTTTGGAATCTTCCTACATGATTTCCTAAGGATTGGTAATACTCAAAGAATACCAAGTATCTTGGCAGTCATGAAACCAACTATTGAACAGGCTTTTTTAAACTTTTTGAGTTTTTTAATTTTATTAATGGGCAGTTTGTCATAATTCTCTGCACAAATAAAGCTTCTTAATTGTTACAAGGCTTTTGAGAATAGGATTTACAATTTCATTTTCATATCCTGGTCTCATGAGAAGCCCATGGAAGTTCAATTTCAATATAATTTAAATAGATTTATGAGGTAAAATCCTGGCTCCATTGACTTCTAAGATGACAGGATTTCACCTGTAGTCTTCTCAGCAATTTAACGTTGTTCAGAATTTTTATTTTCTTTTTTGGCAGTAACACAGCACATTCATCCCATATCCCATAAGTGAAGAGCAGAAATCTCGAAGAAAGGTAATATTTTGGTGATTTTTTGCAGCTGCTTTGCAAAGTTTCTAAAGAAAGCAACCACATAAGAAGGCTATCACACTAACCTCTTCCCAGAGTCAACATCCTGATGTAAATTCCAAAGCAGCCATGGAAAAATGACATTTCTTTCCTGTAGAATTATCTTTTTTTTTCTGTATCTTTCAAAAACCTTATTTTACTTATTCTAGTAAAATTATGTGCTCAGTAAATTCTTCATAGCATTGCAATTAACCATGTAATTGCACTTGATGAAATCATTAAAAAATTTCAGAATTTGCCAACGTATCAGGTTATAAAACTCAAGATGTGCACATTGCTTAAATGGAATGACCTTTTGATCTCCAAGACATTGAAAACCCATGTTCTGTTAAAAGGGTTGATCACGTTTTATTTAACTTACGTAGGAATCAAAAATTTGGTTGTAGTTTATAAAGTATTGCTTAATACTGGTCAACTTCCACCTCTCACCAATCTCTCCCATACATTAATGAGCTCACGACATAATAAAAATCCTAAATTTGTGGTATTTAGGATGTTAAACAAGATTATGGAATTCATTATACCTGGCTTTAAAAATAATAAATAAGCTTAGATTTTTATGTGTATACCAGTGTATAGACATACTTCTAGTATGTCTAGAAAAGAAATTAGAAAATGAAGAAAATATTGATTTGAATTAAAAACATCTTTCCTTCAAATACTATTTATAGAAATAGCAAGGGGTGAGAGGCTGTGTTAATAATTATGGGTGAAGGGAGAATACTTTAACTTCTGTTTTTCTGTGAGAAGGCTATCATCTGCAAATCTAACAGCCTTAGTGAAAAAAGTTCTCATCTATCTGTTTAATCTTTGATCTTTATCTGGAGGGATAAAACAATACTTCCTTAAGGCTGAACACATCAGCAAAATCTTTTTCTGGTTCTTAGAGCTGGTTTAAATTTCCTCTGGAAGTTGATTAAAAAAAATTAAAATACTAGTTGAAATAATTTATGATACATTCATAATTCTGCTTAGAAAGGATGAAACAAAACAATTATTATATGTTTTCTTAAGGGTATGGTTGCAGCTCAATTCTAGCAGAGGGAATGGAATGTCTGAAGCCTTAATTTCTTTGTTAGATGTGTTACTTACTCCTCATGAACATTCACCTGGTCGCAGAGTTTAATTTATTATTTTTTGTATATAAATATAGTATTTAAATCCACCTCCAGACAGTGAATTTAGCGACAAGCTACTAGGTGGCCAGGCATAGCAGCATGTTTTCATTTTCAAGGAAACAAAATTTACTGTTAGCTAGTTCTATCAACACTGTTATTCAAAGTGCTTCTCATTTTAATTAAGGGAAATATTTTCACGGGGCCTGGGAGTAACAGCAGCATTCTATTCTGCTAACAGAAGGATCAGGATTGTTGGCACCTAATTCTATGCCTCTTAGTTCCATACATTTCCAATACAAAAAAATGGTTTTATGAATACAGGGTGATTCCAGAAGGTTGTCCAAATTTTAGGTGCAATTGAGTAGTCTAGACACAAACCTATGCTGTCATATGAGATCCTTTATCTTGTCAGAGACATCTACATAGGGTAGAAAAATGAGAAGCATTTCATAGACTGGTAGGTTAGCAGAGCAAATGTCATGATCTGGCTATATTAAAAAATAAAACGTACTTAGCATCCTTTTAAGTGCAATGGAACACTGTCACCCTTGTTCCACAGCCAGTCTGGTCTTTAGTCACCTGTGGACAGGTGATTTGGAATCTGTGTACTGCCTGACTTGCAGTCTTCACTCCAGAAGATGCAGGACGTCCATTGCTGTGTCAGAGCTGCTGTCTGTGTATGCATCACAGAGACACTGCACATTTTTCCAAATGCCTTTAGGTGTCTGTGTATGTGCAGCTGGGTACCACTGGGGTACTTTAGATTTAATGGCATAGCTGTCTTGCCAGGACAACCACACCTTCCGACTCATGACTCCCCATTGACTACACCACCACTGCCTGCAATGGGAGATAAGAAAACTACCTCCCATAGAAGCATAACAATTTCACCATACCTAGATGTCATCCTTTGAGACTGAAGTTTGAGGTCCATCACCTGGCTTCTGGCTACCGGACCAAGAAGACACAAATCTCCCAAGGCTGTTATGTTAACCTCAGTTGTGTTGGTATGTCTTTCATGAGTGCTGAGGTCTCCTTAGCATATCTCATCCAGTACTAGGCATGATTTTCAGAAAGCATTTAGACAATGCTCTCATACACATGGTATGATTCTTGGGGTTATCCCATGAAGGGCCAGGGGTTCTACTCAAGAGTCCCTTCCAACTCAGGATATTCTATGATTTTTGTGTGCAACTAAATTGAGATAAATTAAGGTAACTGAACCTTTTAGCAGTGTACAGCTTGTATGTTATTCTATTGGCTTAAATCCTAAGTTCATCTTCTTTGCTTACCAGACAGAACAGTACTTAGAAGAATTTCAGGCAATGTTCAAGCCATAGCTATATTTAGTGGTGTTTAGACTTAGTAATATAACACACACTTTCCTCTGAGGAAAACTACAATAGAATAAGGACTATAACGAAAAGATACTCTTAAAAATACTCTATTAAAAATTAAAAACTGCTTTTAATTACATTACTTTGAAAAAAACCCATCAAAACCTTATTATCTATAGCCACACAAAGTCAAAGTGTACTTTTTATTGATGATTATAATAACGAGCGCTATGACTTAGCAACTAACAAGCAATGGCCGTAGGAGGTCTGTATGGATAAACAGGGAGATTCTGATTAAATTCAGACCTAAAAAGAAAACATGCACAAGTTGAAAGCATGGACAGATGACCCAGGATGAACAGAAATACTATGAATATCAAGGGATGATTTTAGGAAAACCAAAGGCCTTCTGGAGTTGAATCTGATGAGAGATGTGAAGGCTGCCGAGAAAGGATTCTACAAGTATATAAGCAAGTGTATATATACATCAAGTGTATATATATATACATATATATAAATGTATATATGCATATATCTTTTATATATACATTTTTTTTTTATATTTATATATTTAGCTGTAGAAATATAAAAAGAAAATATGAGTCCACAGCAGTACCAGGAGAGGAGACCTAGTGATAAAAATAATGGAAAAGAATGAAGTACTCAATGCATTCTTCAAGTTAATCTATACTGGTGAAGCCAGTCTTTAGGAATCTCAAGTCCCTGTTGCCAGAAGGAAGGTCTGGAAGAAAGAGGATACACCCTGTTGTAGGAGGATGACCTTGGGGAATATTTAAACAAATTGGATTTATGAAAGTCCACAAGACCCAGAGGGATGAACCCACAAGCACTGAGGGAGCTGGCTGTCCTGGTTTTGTCTGGGATAGATTCACCTTTGTTCCTAGTAGCTGATACATTGCTGTGTTTTGGATTCATGGTAAAAATAGTATTGTTAACACACTGATGTTTTCGTTGTTGCAAAGCAGCACTTCCCCTAAGTCAAGGACTTTTCAGTTTCTCATTCTACCCTGTCAGCAAGGAGGATGAGGGTTCACAAGAAATTGTGAGGGGACACAGAAAGAACAGTTGCTTCAATCTGGCCAAAGGGATATTCTGTGCTGCAAGAGGTTAGACCTCTTGTAACTGAACAATGGCCCACTGCTCAGGAACTGGCTGGGCAATGGTCAGCAGGTGGTGATCAATTGCATGGTACATCACCTCTTTCATGTATTCTTTTCTCATTATTATTCATTTCCCTTCCTTTTCTGTCCTATAAAACTGTCTTTATATCAATTCATGAGTTTTAGTTTTTTATGCAATTCACTCCCCCATCACACTGTGGACAGAGTGAGTAAAGGCTAAGTGGTTGCTGGGTTAAATTGCAACACTAACCAATTAAATTTTGAGGCAAATTTCCATAATATTTTTAAATTCATGGTGATCAGAACAACTTGCTGAGAAGTGGAAGAATGAAACTATTAGTGTTATCTTGAGGAATGACAGGAAGAAGGATCTTGGTAACTAAATGACTGTGAGCCTCACCTCAGTCTCTAGGAAAGGGATGCAGCAAATCACCATGGAAACCATTTCTAAACAAGAAAAGGACAAGGTGGTTGTGTGGCATGGATTTTAGAAGCGGGAATGATGTTTAATCAAAGAAATAGCTTTCTACAATCAGAAGAGTGATGTGGATGAGGAGACAAGAGTAAAGTTGTTTATGTTAACCTCAGTAATACCTTTGAAACTTTACGCTGTGAAAGCCTCACAGACAAGCTGATAAAATAAGTTCTACACAAATGAACAGTGAAGTGGACTGAAAATTAGATGAACTTCCAGGCTCAAAAAATTGTGATCAGCAGTTAAAAGAGCACATGAAACGTAATCACCAATGTTGTAGCCCAGCGGCTGGTACTGGATCCAACACTTTAAGTACTTTATTTACATTGTAAAGTCATAATGAAATTTTTGCATCAAAAAAATTATTGTAAAATGAAGAAACATTATTTAAGGAATTTTGATAATTATTATTAGAAAGAAAAATTGATAATTATTATTAGAAAGTGTATTCTGCAAATTCTACTTGATCAGTCCTGAAAATGGTTGGACATCATTAAAATTATTTGCAAAATAAACCACTTAATACTTACCATTTACCATTTAAAAGTCATATCAAGCAATGTAACACATAACTTTAAGCTGATGCAGATGGGGGAAAATTCACAGCATACAAAGTATTTGAGAAAACTCACTACATTTTTCTGTATGTTAAGTTCTGTACAATGGTCTGTCTATAGAATACAATCACGTTTTATTTATGGTTAAAAGCTCAGTGTAAGAAAGCAAATGCTACTATTTTTCTGCACTGCACCAATGTTCTCAAGGTTTTTAAAATTACTTTCCTTCAATAATTCAAATACGAGTTCTCATCCCTTTACCTTTTTGGAGATGTATTTTGTTGAGTCTGAAACTGAACAATGTTACACCTGAAAGCCAAAGCATAACCTTCTTAGTTTTTGACATTTTTATGAGCACAAGGGTTTTCATTGGAGAGAGGGAAAAAAAAAAATGTTTTCCCTGAGCAGAAAAGGCAGATTTTGTTTTATTTGTTCCTAACTCTCATGGGTAAAGCAGTGAACGGACTGAGGTTTATGACACAGTTTCCTAAGCATATATTCCTCTAAGAATGTAGATATAAGCCTTTTTTGAAGTCAAATCCCATGGGAAAAGTGTATCAGAGGCTATTAGAAACAGCTGACTACTGTTCATACTTGATTTTTAAAATAAAACAAAATCAAAATTCAACAAAACCACACAAATACAGTAAGTTTAAAGGTCAGACTTTTTTCTCTTTTTCCTCCTGATAATATCTAACATTCCTTTTTTTAACATGGAAGGTCAATGTGTTTTGACACTTATCCTCTTTTGATTTACCCAGATAAAGAACACTAATAATTTCATCTAGATCAATAATCCTACTAGTGTAGAATCTGAAACATATTATAACCCATAAAAGATATTCTACTGCATACATATGGCAGTATTAGTTAAACACATCATTCTAACAATTTGTTAGAACATACTGTAGAAGGCAAGAATAATAATTGTTCATTTTCACTGTCAAATTTACAGGCAGAGCAGGGCGTATTCTGCCAGCCTGACAGTGGAAAGAATTCATTGATTTGTTCAAATCTGGAAACTCTTACTAAACTTTGTGTTGCTTTCACAAAGAGAATATCATGAGCGCAGCTTCTACTTCTACCAGATTGCTTGTGAACGTGGAAATGAGGCACGTACCTGTTCCTGGTTTGTACTGTCTAAAATGAATGGACAGCTTAGTAACAGAAAGAGAAAAGTTAATCAAATCCGTAGAATACCAGCTACACTGCAAGGCAGTGTGCAATTCTGGTGCCTGGTGTCATTTCTATTGTACTTCACAGATGTTAAGTACTTAGTATTTTACCTCAGCTTCACAGGAAAACTAAGGGAGAAAAGTTAATGACTTGACAATAAAGGATAAAGCACCTGATACATGGTCTGAGTGCAGAAGTTTGTTTTGTGTAATCTAATAAATCATGCTGTTCATATGTTATTTAGAAGCCAGTAGGTCTCAGAAATGTATGGAGCTCTGTTGGATGTGGCTGTAACACTAGGTTTATCAAGTTAGATTTAGCAACCTTGCCTCCAAATTCTGTGTACTGATCTGGGGGACCTCCAAAAGCCAAGTCAGTGTTTCTCAGTTGTTCTCTTAGACCCTGAAGAACAGATCAAGGGAGATGTGGAAGAAAGAGCATGAGGAGGGAAGTGAGACTAATGTCTGATCTTTATAGAAGACAGATTTTGAACAATGGTGTTAATCTGTATATTCAGCTTTTCCTCACATGAAATATGAGATAGGATGAGATTTTCCTTGACATTTCTAGGTCCTCCAAAAATCACATACAAGAAGGAAAAGGGGAAAAGGGGAAAAGCGGAAAAGGGGAAAAGGGGAAAAGGGGAAAAGGGGAAAAGGGGNATAGACAAGAATGCAAAACTGATCAATGCCCTTATATCTCAGTTCTTTGTATAATCATATCTAGGCATGTCATTTAAACCATTGAACAATTAAAGAACATAAGAATTCATAAAATATACAGGAAAAAAAGTAAAGAAAATCAAAGAGGCCACATTACTATTAGTAGCACAACATTTCTCTTTATGATATCAGAAATGTGCATGAATGAGTGTTGGTGTTAGGTGAGTGAGTTCATCTGTAACACAAGAAGAGAAAATCTTCTGATTTGTTGTCTTATGGGAAAAATTAAGCAGAACTTGAATCACATTTTAACCCTGCAAATGGCTGCAAGATTACTGTGGTATTATTTAATGGATTAGATTTCCAAATAAGATTATAGCTTCTTTAACCTATTAATTGTCAGTGAAGTAGAAAAAAGACATATATACTCAGTTCCAAATCATTCTCCCAGAACAGAAAAATGCAAGCTGCCACGTAAATATTTCTGCCAGAAGCTTAATAGGAACAAATTATGTTATTTCTCAAGGTCAGAAAAATATTCACTGTGAAATTTGAACATATAATGACACAGCCACATCCCTGAAACGGGTTTTTTTCTTCTTCTTTCAAAGTCCCATACCAGACAAAAAAGAGCTGGACTTGCAGTTTTTAGTTTTTCTTGTTGTTCATTTAAATTCTTATCTTAAATTCAGAAAGCTGCCTTGCACTTGGGTTTTTCCCTCTAAATTTCCAGCTAAAAGTCCTGGAAACTGAAAATGCAGTGCTGTTTTAAAGACTTTTCACCTAATAAAATGTTAAAATGTACTATATTTATAATTCTGTAGTAATAACTATTACTTATTTTTAACATGTTTCTTTTACTTAAAATATATTCTACCACTGTCTGTGTCACCGTCACAGCAGAAAATGGAGTAAAAGAAGAACTCTGAACACCACCCAAAAACTACCATCTTACTTCCCTTGTACCTCCATACTACAAAACCCAAAGTACAAATTTTCACCCTGTGATAAACTAAACTATAATCTATCTTTTATTTTTAGTGTTCTTAATTTACCCATATGTGTTAGAAGCTTTTCCCATGGGCACAAATCAAAGATTATGTTCTCTTAAGGTCCCAGAGAAATTCCCAGGCCCCCAAGGCAATTTGAAAGGTTTTCCAAATATCTTGAACTCCAACAAATAATATGTTGTTTTCTTTCCTCCTGCACAGTAAAATTATTTATTTTCATCACTATTACCTATATACTAATGAGTGTCATTCTAAACAATTAAAAAACAAATTTAAAAATCCAACTGTTCATTGCATTTGCTACAAAGTTTAATCAATTTTTGTTTTAAGGTCAACCACAAGGGTGTTTCCAGAGGGGAAAAATTGTTAGAAAATCAGCATGAAATGTCAAATGTGCTTTTTAGGAATCAGTCTCTATGCTGAAAATTTATGCATGATTTATATTTAATATTTTAGCCTGTAATTCCTAATTTCTAGATGCTTAATATCCTCCCTGAATTTGGAGCATATCCTACATGTTATATCTCTGAGATCAATGGTGAAATATAAATGAGGCTCTTACTCCTTGATTGGAATTATATAATTCCTTTTTGTTTGAACTGTTTTGTGTCTAAAATGAGGAATGTAGTTAGTCTTTTGTTAATTTTCAATCAGTGGCAAATCAAATCTGGGAATGGAAATACAGAGTTAACAGATAGATATACAATAGAATTACAGAACCATAAAAGAGTTTGGGGTGGAAGGAACCTCTAAAGGTCAACTATTCCAACGTCTCTGAAATGGGCAGTGACATCTTCAACTTGATCAAGCTGCTCAGAGCCCCATCCTGTGTGACCTTGAATGTTTCCAGGGATTGGGCATCCACAACTTCTTTGCACAACCTTCCAGTTTCTCACCGTACTTATTATTAAAAAGGTCTTCCTCATATCTAAACAAAATTGACTCATTTTTAGTTTAAAATAATTTTCTCTTGTCCTATTGCAACAGGTCCTGCTACAAAGTTTGTCCCCATCTTTTTTATAAGATCTCTTCAAGTACCGAGAGGCCTCAGTGAGGTCTCCCTGGAGCTTTCTCTTCTCCAGGGTGAACAACCATAACTCTCTCAGCCTTTCCACCTAGAAGAAAGGCTACAGGCTTCCAGTCATTTTCAGGGCCTTCCTCTGGACCCACCCTAACAGTGCTTCTGATGTTGAGGTTCCCAGAGCTGGATGCATTACTCCATGTGGGGTCTCATGGGAGTGAAGTAGAGGGGCAGAGTCACCTCTATTGAACTGCTGGCCACTCTCCTTTTGATGCAGCCCAGAATACAGCTGGTTTTCTGGGCTGCAAGCGTACAGCTCATGTCCAACCTTTCACTGACCAGTACCCTCAAGTCATTCTTGGCAGGGCCACTCCAAATCCATTAATCCCCCAGCCTGAACCAGTTTCCCTGAATCAGGAGTAGATAGCCTTGTTGAACCTCATGAGAATCCCGTGAACTTGCTCCTCAAGTTTGCTGGGGTCCCTTGGGATGACATTCCCTCCTTCCAGCGTGTCAATTGCACCACACGGCTTTGTGTAGTTTACAAACTTCCTGAGGGTGCACTTAATCCTTTTGTCTGTGTCATTGATGAAGATATTAAATAGTACTGATCTTAATACAGACCCCTGAGGGATACCACTTGTCACCAATCTCCATCAGAACAAAACTGGAAATTTATTTTGAACAAAATTTTCAAAAATCACAGAATAAGTTTGAAGGGACCTTTGGAGGACACCTGGTCCCACCACCCTGCTCAGGGAGGGCTGCCTAAAACTGGCTGCCTAGGATCATGTCCAGACACTGTTCAAATATCTCCATGGAGGGAGAATCCAAAATGCAGGCAACCTGTGCTAAGTGACATTTACAGTTAAAAAGTTTTTCCTGATATTCAGATGTAGCCTTTTCTATTTCAGTTTGCACCCATTACCTCTTATCCTGTCGCTGGTCACCACTGGAAAGAGCCTGACTCTATCCTCTTCAAATCTTTTCTTCAGGTATTCATAAACATGGAAAATATTCCACCTGAACCTTCTCCTCTCTGTGCTGAACAGTCCCAGTTCGCTCAGGCTTTCCTCATAGGAGAGATGTTCCAGTCACTTCATCATCTTTGTGACTCTTTGATGTTTCACCTGTACTAATGAGCCCAAAAGTGGACACAGCAATCCAGCTGTGGCCTCTTCAGGGCTGAGTAGAAGGGAAGGATCATGTACTTTGACCTGCTGGCCTCACTCCTCCTAATGCAGTCCACTAACCTTGGTGGCAATGGCACATGGTTGACTCATGTTCAGCTTGTTGTCCACCAGTACTGCCATGTCTTTTCCTGCCAAGCTGCTCTCCAGCTGGGCTGTGCATATACTGTGCTGAAGTTGCTCTTCCCCGTATGCAGGACTTTGCACCTCCAGGGTACACTATACTACCAATATATGCTCCTAATCTGAGATTCTAGGATATTTGAATCATGAGCACACAAAAGACAGGTATGAGTGAATATGTAAAGAATCCCCTGCCTCTCCTGAAGTATTGACTGAAAGCAAGGTGAAATACCACTAATCACTTCAAATTACCTTAGACACTTTGTTTGTGCAACCAAGATTGAGTCTGGGTTCAGATCCAGAATGTAGACGTGCATTTTGGCATCTACATTTAAATGTTAGGATGTGAAAGGTGACTTTAAATTCTCATTGTATTCAATGAACATCTAGGTGTGAATTCAGTTGCTTAAGCATAGGCACTGGTGGAACATTGTATGACTTAGTGCATTCCATCCGTTCCTCAGGTGCTTAAGCAAAGGAGTGCATGTCTGCTGTTAAACCTGCGTCATAGCTGCCAGATTTATGTGGATATTTCAAGCACTTAGAAAGCTGAAATAGCACTCCGTATTTATGTTTAGGCAATTGAACTTCTCTTTATACATATACCATGTATAATAGGGCCTTAGACACTTGGCTTGCCTGTTAAACCTATTTTAGGTTTAATTTGACATGACTAAAGTATAATTAATGTGCTAATGAAGGTGGTTTGTTAATGAGAATTAGTATGAATTAGTGCATGAACTATTCAATGCAGTCTTTGGAGGCTGTTGACAAGACAGAGTTGCTGAGATATTGTGAATTTATTCTAGACTCCATGGACAGAATCGCTAAACTAAAATATTCTATATTTCTAATTCGGCAAAGTGCTTATGAAATGCTACAAAAATATTGTATCTATAAATTGGCTAAAATACTAAAAATGTAGTTGTTCACCCACCCAAGTTCATGTGTTAGTTCATGAATCTTAATGTAAGTGCATCAAATTGGGCATCCTGTGTGCTCAAATGACTTCTCTTCACAAAACTACACATCCAAACATTGGAGGTTGGCTTTCAGCCCCCTCTGAATTTCACATTCTGAGTTGTCTTGCTTTTGCTCTTTAATAAAACATATGGACACATTTTTCCACAAGATAAATTCTGGTTTACAACTGAATCCCCAAGAAATATTTTTTAAAAGTGTCTGGGGGAGAGTAAAATAAGACAGTAGCTGGATGAGTGACGGGAGTTCGCCACTTTTCTCTTTGTACTTGAAGATCTTTTATCCTCTCAACACAGCAGGACTACAAATGTTTTTGTTCTTTTCACAGGGACTTTTATTTTCCTGTCTGCTTTTACTGCCTTTACCGCCTTTACCTTACAACACTAGATAGCTAAGGAAAAATAAAAAAAAAATCTAGAAACATCTCAGTAGGAAAGATCAGTGAGTACTACTCTCAGTCAGTAGGGGTATCTTAAAGTACATGGTTTGTTCATGGCAACTAACCATTCCCAAGGGTGCTGCTTGACTGTGTGCAGGAACTACCCCTTTGAGACTGAGTTTTACAGTCATACTGCAGGACAGAGTGGTTTTACCTACCTAAGGAATGAAGGGGAGATCCATCTACCAGAGTAAAGTGCTGAAGTCCGTGAATACTTAGAAATGAAAGTTCAGATCACAGATTTGAACTTCCAGAATCACAGAATTGATTCCAACACTGAGTTGGAAGGGACCTACAAGGATCATTGCGTCCAGCTCTTCAGTGCGTCCCTGTCCATCTGCTGGCCAAGTACAGCAGTTAAATGAACAATGGAGTGGCCTGGCCTGTTACAGAATGGAAGGGTCCATATTCCAGCTTCATCAAAGACACTGTCACCTATGAGCAGCTAAAAATACCATGCAATCTTAAGATTCATTCAGTGAATCCAGATCTATTTCAATCTTGATGTGTAGGATATATGTTGCTGAAGGTGCTGCCTGCATTTGATTTGCAAAATTTGACTCTCTTAAGCCATTAATCCACTAGTAAATAAATTGGTCTCTAGCACCATTACACACTTTTTAAACACTTAGTTCTTACTCCTCTCCTAGACCCCCTTCTCTCACAACCAGAAAAGTGCGTTTAAGCTAAGATTTTACCATGTGTCGTGATGACAACCAGGGAGCATCCTACATTCCTGCCAAAGGAAATGTCAGCAGCATTTTTCACTTATGGTGGAAAAAATTTTCAGTTAGAGGAAAGAATGCATCTGTTCCTCCACATTGTAGTGGAAAGCCATAGTCAAGGGTAGCTTCACTCTTTGCTCATTGCTTCAAGGGAAAAAAAAAAAAATTGTTCTTTGACTTCTCAGGCCTTCATCATGGTACATACCCCGGAGATTCAAAGGAAAGAAATGGATGGAAGAATACATGAAACAAGATTACTTTATTTTTGACATAATTACTGACCGCCAATATTTTTTATTTTACCTCATGGCCAATGATCTTAAGATAACCAAATTATTACAAGTGTATATTTTCCCCCTTTTTTTTTAAGTCTCTTGTTGTTTTTCCAGGGATTTTTTTCTCCTGCCTTTGCCTCTCAGGTTGACAGACAAGTAAAAGTTGTTCCTGTGGTTCTTTTACAAATAACAAAATATCATTGATTACAATTGCAATAATACAATCTTACACTGAAAAGTAGTAAATTATAACTATTCAATATATTTCCTTGATTTTGCCATGTCTTGAATTGAAATTTAAAAAGAAAAAAAAACCCACAAAACAAATAGAAAATCAAAATTACATTATGCTTTGCTATGCTTCTCTCTCAGGTGGGGGGAGAAATTTCACTATCTCACCAATCATAGAATCACAAAATGGTTGAAATTGAAAGGGACCTTTGAATGTAAACCTGGTCCAACCATCCTACTCAAGCACAGCCCTCCAGAGCTGGTTGCCCAGAACCTTGTCCAGACACCTTGTAAATATCTCCAAGGATGGAGACTCCACAAACTACCTGAACAGCCCATGTTCCATTGCCCTCAAAGTGAAAAAGTGTTTCCTGATGATCAGATGAAGCCTTCTTTATTTCAGGTTGTGCCCATTGCCTCACCTATCTAAGTATTTTTTATCCTGTCCTAACCTAGGTAAGGGTATGCCTTTTCACTGCTAGTAATGTATGTACTATGTACATTGTATTATTCCTTTCTGGAATGCTATATAATGCAATTTCAAGCTAACTAGGTCAATAAGTAAAGCCATTCCTTGAAAGTATAGTTTTAGTGAAAATGCATTTGTTTATAATTATTTGTATGTGAAAAGTCACTGAATGTCACTAGTGCTTTTGTCTTAAAATACTAAGTGGTGAGAAAATAATCATGCCTCACAATAATATGCACTACTATTATCTTTTCTTGGCTCCAGAAAACTCCTAGGCAGATAAAATGGATTTTGCTATTCTTCTGAAATCTAGTGAAATAAACTTCAGTGATATTTGACTCATCATGTTGTTTCTACCTGTGACATGAAGGAGGATATTTCTTCTTTTACTGAAAAACAGTGGGAGTTTTTAAAGCTAATTTCAATAAGGCATAAACAGAAGCAGAAATTCTAGCTGGAAACTTCTAACATGTGCATCTATTATTCAGTCAAAAACAAGAGAGATCAGTGAAAACATAAACTTCTGTAAGGCAAAGAAGAAGAGAGGAACATTCCTAATGAAATTTCAAAGAGACATAAGATATTGATGTTAACTAAATTTAAATCATTAAAAAAATGTCAAATTTGGGGAGAAGGTGTTGGTAATCACAGGTTGGTAATGTGTTCTGTTATTTCTATAATAAATGGAATTCTGGGGAAAAAAAGATCTGCTGTCAGGCAAGGGTTTAGATTTATCATTCCTTTGTGTGTATTCAGCTACACACCTTTCTTATGATACATATCTATTCCTTCAATAGCATTTATTTCCTGTGCATATACAAGAAGAGATCTGTGGGTCTCTGGCATCCCTAGTGAGCATCTTTGCTCTAAAGGAACACTAATGAGCTATCTACTGAATCAGTAAATCTGATTGTTCATGCAAAATGGATTGTTCATGCAAATTGATTAAGATAAGGAAGTTACTTCTATTTCTGCTGTATGAATGACAGCAGATATAAAAGGATAATACTAAATACCATCCAAGAAACTAGGGTACAATCTTACTGCAATTGAGATTGTGAACAGTGTAAAATATATCATCTTTCTGAATATTAAGTTATCTGATATTTTTCATTATTCTATTTTTTTGGAAGAAATCTATTAGGTTTATCTATATCATTTGCTGTCCATATGCAGACTAGTATTAAAAATTTAATTGTCAAGGCTATCATATGCTTACATTTCTACCATTGACACTGAATTTTATAATCAAATAATCAAAATTATTTTTTGCAAGATTTATACGCGAGATCTTTTCAAGTATAATGTGATCCAAAACCAATATGCAACAACTGATATCCAATTTATGTAAATTGTTCACATTGTGAGGATCACAGTAAGTATATATCTACTTTTCAGACAACAAACTGGAGGGAATTCAAAGTGAAGTAATACAATGATTGGAACTCTGACATAAGAGGAAAAAATAGGAGCACAAAAAGCAGAGAATTCATGCAATAAGGTGTCTCTCTTCAAAATACGTACCGTTAACTCCATAGATACCAAAGGAAACTGAGGATACTGAGCACCCTGTGAAATAAAGCTAGCCTCTCCCTATAACAGAGTCTACTTTTCTACATTATGTTCTACCGAGGATAAAGCTATAATAATAAAAATATTTCCATGGTAAGTGCTGTAATTCAGCTGAAAAATTGCATAGATTAACTTCAGGATTGTTTTAAACTAGTAATTATTTAAGGTCATAGAGATTTTTGGACATTTGGAGTTTAGGACTCCAAAATAGTCTTCATCCTTTATTTATACAGTTACTATTCTGCAAGCAAAGAAAAAAACAGATTCAGGAAAGGAAAATGTGAATGTTGCAATTCTTCCAATCAGTTTCATTTATAAATGTCAGAGGACTTGCAAAGGACATAGGAACATTTTTAGGCATAGTCATACTTTCCACCTTTTAACACTGTAATTAAATTGCTTTCCTCAATTGACCGAAGGGCATTTTTGAACCACTGTTCAGCAGTAACTTTCTTCTCAAACTCTTAGCTTCTTTGTGCTATGCTAATATAGCACTCAGAGCTGTTCTTATTCACTGGAAACTGACAGTGAGTTTTGATACTAATCTGTTACCTAGTGTCAAAAAAGTGTGCATTTATGGATGTTTTACCAGGAAGGTTAGATTAATTCTACAATTAAGAGGCTTAATAAAAAAATGTTTATTCAAGATCTGTGTTCAAAAGCTCCAGATGTTGTCACTGTTAAACGACAAACAAATAAATTCTGTCTTCAAAAAAATAGAAAGGTTCTAGTTAGGAATATCCCATGACGATGTTTTGAAAACTTCTGGAGGTTTCTTGAAAATTGCTTGACTTTTATGGGTGGAACATCCTGCTTATTTTCATTTGGACTACAACCAAAGTAGAGTCCTGTTGCACCCACAGCAAGTGAAGAACACTAAAACATTGGGTTGATTTGAACCCAAGCATAACCACACCAATAAACCATGACTGGATAAGCACTTATAGGCCCAAGGGTCCCATACTAAAAAATAACTCTGTCCCACGGTTTAGCACAAATGGCTACTGTGTCGCAGGAGCTGTGCCATGAAGCTTAGGTACAGGGTAATGGCAAAGGACCTGAAAATATGGGCAGAGGTTGAAAACAGGACCTGGAATGATGAACAGAGGCTCAAGAACTGGTAAAATAAAGATTGATTTTACAATGAGAAAAGAAGTATCTAAGAAATTGGAGTAGCAGGCTGTGGCATCTGGTGGACTCAGAAAGTAATATTTCAACCACTGCACAGTGTGTAGTCCAGGGACAGAGGCAAAGCCTGGGGGCTGAAGAGATCCAAACATCATATAAAAAGAGATCACAATATCACAGACTGGCTGGGATTGGAAAGGCCATTGGAAGATTATCTAGTCCAAAGCCTCTGTTTAAGTGGAGTCACCTAGAGTGGGTTGCTCAGGATCACACCCAGGTGGGTTTTGAATATCTCCAGAGAAAGATTCCTCAGCCTCTCTGAGTAGCCTGGTACAGTGCTCTGTCACCCATGGAAGAAAGGAATTTTTTCCTCATATTCAGATGGAACTTGCTGTGGTTTAGTTTGTGAATCTGGGGTCTGGTAAGAAATAAAAAAAGAAGATGCTGAATTTGGCTCCACTTTACTTGCACCAAGATCTCTGTGGCTTCATTACTTCAATGACTAACAACAATCATGGGTCATAACTGTTGACGCTAATTTTAGGACATCAGCTTCATGGTATTCTATACTCTCAACTAGTTAAAACTTCTGGAGATTTGCTACTTTGAGCTAGTAACATGGAATAGGAATCATGACCTGCAAAAATTAATTGTTAACATAAATTATACTAATAAAGGCCTAGTAAAGTTTTAGTTTAGAGGTTGCAACTGGCTTGATTCATCAGTTTTATAAATATTTTAGTGATCTACAATTCCCTAAGGAATATATGTATATCAGTTATATACTTTCCAACTCCATTATAATTAGTTATTACTTGATTCTTGGTCAAAGGGAAGCTTTTGATAATTAATATGGCAGTAGCTGTACTTGAATTTCAGACAGGCTTCACATGGCATCTGGAAACTCAGCATTAACCATTAATGTGTTAACAAAGCTCATACACCTGGAAGATTCATGTAAGACTTTAAATGGTTTTGATTAGATCCATTAGGTATGGGATCTCCAGTTCTCAAAATGTTGGGGGACTAGATTTACCTCAAAGAACGTCTTAGACACCTTTTGGCAACCTCATATTGAAAGCCTATATCCTCTTAATTTTCCACATTTTTTGTTTTAACTTAGAATGCCCATGCGTTAATTTAACTGAAACAAGAAAGTTACAGCATATAAAAGAGACAAATGTAGTAATTTTAAATTCTTGTGATGGTGTGTTACAGCTGCTTTATATGTAGGGCCATATAAAATTGCCTCATTGTATTTACAAGATTCATGTGAATGACTGCAACTCAGCTCTTTAAAGAACAATTAAAAATCAGGTCTCTGTGGTACATGTCATACAGCCAGCTCTGAACAACACAATCAGAGCACTATGTATTTTCACAGAGAATCTGACAGAGGTCTTTCTTCAGTACTGTTCTCTAGCATCATTTTTTTTAATGAAAGTTTAGTTACAAGTGAAATATTTTATTTCTTCTTTTATTTCCCATCTCTTAAATATTACCTAGTTTTTGCATCAGTTTCTTATATTGTGTTTGGCAACATAAAAGTTTTTCATTTTGTACACATGTGAAGTACACAGGCAATATATTAAAAAATACATGGATAGCATATCAATACATTTACACATTTATTTTGATGTCCATCTTTTGCCTGAAAATCTGATGGCATCTCTTAACAGAAGCATCCAAATATTAAAAAGTAATGGTGGATAACAACTCTTTATTCCTGTATCAATGAGCTAGCAATTTGTTAACATCTGAGCACTTTTCAAGAGAAAAGTCTTCACTAAAAAATGAAGTAAATGGGGCTTTAAAAAACCCCACAAAAAAAAATACAAATGGATTTTTATGAACTTCAGAAATAAAAACTAATTATTTTTTTAAACAAATGAATTTTATTTTAATTTATTTAGGTAGTTCTAAATATAATTTATGCATGATACATTTTCATGATCAGAAATTGTTATGCTCAAAACCTCTTTATAGGCAACAGGGAACACACTTTAAAATATACATATAATATTTTCCTAGCATCTACCTGCTTTTCTTGATGGTATGTTCATGCTCCCAGTACCCTTCTTTTTTTATATCTATACTTTCATGAAGTTGTTTTGCTCTAATGAGATTTGCATTGAAAAATTATTGCTTGCACCAATTCGTGCAATGGTTGATGTTTTGAAATGAGAGACAGTTATTTAAATAAAGCAAATTAGTACTATTTCATATTGCTACATGACCATCAGCTGACTTTCTAAGAGAACATAAATGTACTCTGCACTGTTTCCACAAGGTCCATGTGGATTTCCCACATGCCATCAGATGCCTTACATGAAGCTGGATAGCTGCGTTAGGCAAATAGTTCTGGGAGGAAGATGTAAATGCAGATAAAACCACATCACTTTTTTAAGGGTTTGCACATGGCTAAATAAGAAAACTAGCTTGGAAAGCTTTCAGTAGCTGCCGTCCCAAAAAGGGCTCATGTACAGAATACTGTACCAGTAGTTCTAAAATGTAAGGTTTTCATCTTTCAGAAACAAATTAGAGTAACAGTATTTGATTTACAGATTGTGATTTATGACTACTGGTTTTTAAGTGCTGTACTTTGTGCTTAGAGACATAGAAAGCAATTATCTAACAACATGGTTTTCTTTGCCCTTCCATCTGGTTGGGATTTGCACTTAAGGGCTTCAGTTATATATCTGTGCTGTTTCTCTATTAAGATATCACATCTGACTGCAGGGTAGGAAGCAACTAAGTGTGTTAATCAATGAAAATAGAGTATTCATTTGACTGTAGTAGGAATCTCTGCCATCAGAATTGTCTGATAGACTCTCTTCAAATTTACTTCTACTTTCTGTTTGTTTGTTTTTCTGAAAGACAGATACCACACAGTGGGAAAGGTGAGGGGAAGAGGTGAGAATGGGAAGGGGGAGATGAGAAGGAGAGAGAAGGAGAGAAGAAAAAATATAGTACAAGGGCATCAGAATGAATAGACTCTAGGCTGTCTATAAGTGTCAGCAAGGTCACAGTCACATTTTAATTTTCAGGAGAGACTGAACATATTAATCATTTGACTTTTCTTGGAATGATTGTGATGGGGAAAGTAGTCTTGGTCTTAATCAACACAGTTGGAAATCACATACTGCCTTTTACATGGTGCTGCTACAAAGCAGATCTTGCTCAATTAATTCTTACATTATCTGAGATTAGTTTACAGAGTGATTTTGAAAGAAACCCAAAAGACAGCATTTTTAGGAAGCTGGTTAATAGCTATTTTGTGAAGCTTTTGGCTATTAATGATAGGATTTGTAACTGAGGCCTGTTAGTTTTAATGATACAGTGGTATTTTTCTTAAAGAAAAAAAAGTTCTTCAGAAATGCAGAGCTAGAAGCTTAGTCTTACCTGGGTTTGCTTCCACTGGATGAGCCTCCAACTTAGTAGCTTACCCAAATGTTCCTAGTTTAGCCCTTTACTGAATAATGTAGAAGTATAAGCTCCTCTTTCCATTCTCATGTATTTAGCAGTAAGTGAGGCTTTTCTCATCTCATGTTACCCCTATATGTATTCATGGGCAAGGTTTTGTCAGACTCTTCAAAGACTTAACACACTTCTGTATGTTCATCAAGTATCTGCAGAAAATGCCCAGCTGTGATGCCACTTTTACTTACCTCTCCTCTGACTCTGAGATCTACAAACTGTCAGCCAGCTGGTTGTCAGTTCCACAAAAGATCTCCATAATTTGGACTGCATTTTCAGAAGTACAGATCAGGTGGATCTTGTCTCTCCCTATCACTCCTTCATCTTCACAGAGGTCTTTAGGATCACAAATGCTAAATCCCTACTGACCATGAATACCTATGGGAGGAGAAGGTGGCTTTTTTTTCCTGTTGACAGAAATCATAATAGTCTAAATTGCTCTGTCTCAAGAATTTCTATCTGATAGTTAATCTGGTCTTCCACTTTTATACACAGTTAGGGGTTCAAGACTTCATCCCTGCAAGTTCTCTGTGAGACTCTTTTCAATCCTTTCATCTTGTGTGGTGCTGTTCAGTCTAATATTTAAATCTTTTTATAAATTTACCATTATTTTCACAAACATACAGATATGTATAGTATATCTATATATATAATAATGTATAGATATATAAATACATCTATATATACCATATAAAATAATGGTAGCCTGGAGCAGCAAAAGTTATCAGTAAAATGTACCAGTAAAAGTAAATTAGGTGGTCATCATATATAAGCCAGTATCTCTAGGATGAGAAAATGGAAGCATTGTAATACAGGGTTCAATATATTTCTTGTCAGTAGCAAGAGGTTGAATAATCTGCAATTAACAAAATCATCTTGCTTCATCCTGTCATTACACAGCAGTACAAATAAGTCTCTCAACCCATCATGCTATGGAGGAGATCATTTGATTCATTCAAAATACTGACATAAATAATGGCTTTAGAGGAGATGATCAGCACAAATATCAGGTTTGCATGTAATTTCACAAAATAATCAACTTCACAGACAGAAATTATAGAGATTCAATTAACATCATGCTTCTCAACAGGTGTGGTAACCTTCAAAACGATATAATATTCAGTAGCATTTACATAAATATTATCATTACCATTCTAAACTGCTAGATCAAAATCCAAGGTTGTGTTAGTTCCCAAGTTTTGCAGGGAAGAACAAATCACAGAAAAAATGGAGATGTCTATGGCATCTACATCTGAGTTAATTAACTTTGACTCCCTTCTCAGCTGTCTTAGGCTATAGAAATAGATACTGTTGGGATATTGTTCATTTCATACAGTTTAATAATTTATTTCTCGACAAGACAAATTGCACCACAACTTATTTCTCTGTATTTACTGAAAAAAAACTAACTGCACTTCAAATTCATCTCATGGGGTTTCATCCAGTTAATAGTGAACTATGGTATAGTCTTCTGAACTGAGTAGTATTACTACTAAGTAGTAATTAAAAAAAGTAAGTAGTATTACTACTATATCATTGTATTACTCTTCATCCAGAGTTTGATTCTTTGTGTCTGTTCTAGTCTAGGATTGGATGAATTACTCTGATTATATCCATGGGTTTTTTACATATGAATGAAATCAAAGTCGTATATCTAGATTAACCTCCTCCCAAAAAGAAGGAGAAAAATCCTTTTATCTAGTTATCTTTTATCACTGTGAGAATGACTGAACACTGATGTAGGTTGCCCAGGAAGGTTGTGGAGTTCATTCCATGTAGATATTTAAAAGTCACATGGCTGTAGTTCTGGACAACCTGTTTTAGGTGGCCCAGCTTGCACAGTCGGGTAGGTTGTACCAGTTGTACTGGTTGTTCTACATTAAGAAAAGATCTCTTAGTTTTAGAACAATCCCTCACAAAGAAGGATAGTATGGACTCTTTGTGATTAGGGAAGGTACGTGCTTTTTACCAAAAGTATACACTGAAATAATGAGACAGTAGTTTCTTACTGTGTGCAAGTCATGGCACAAGCAATTAAAATAATTAAGATTGAGATTTATAAAAGGATTTAAACGGTTATATCTGATATATATAGATGCCACATATGCCAGTAAACCAAAATTTAGATCATTAAATATCTGTTCACCAAACAGTCACATAATTGTAAAGATATGTAGTGTCTAGACTCCACCAGTAAATCCTCTAGATCTCTTAAAAATTCTTAACAAAATATATAAATTCATTTTCCTCTCTCTTTCATATTTTGGTTCAATGGCAAAAGGCCTCAGCCCTGTATTTCAGTATCCCGATTTCTGTTCTCATCTCTTTCTAAAAAAAGTGTTTCACATATTATTGATCTCTCCATCCCCTGAAAGTGCTGCATCTTGTATGAAGAAATTAATGGGCTGAATATATAAATTTGATTCTTCAGTTGCTTTTTCATGGTGGTTACATGCTAAGGTGAGACAAGAACTTTAATTACAGCTTCAGTGGGTATATATCAGAAAATCTTTACAGATAAATTTATGACAAATTAAGAGCTCAGCTTTGATATTTTAGATCTTGGTAGAAAGACGACTGAAATTTGAGCAGTACAATAGTTCTGAAATGCTGAAATCCTTTTCAGATCTAGCCTTAGCTTGTTTCTTGTACCTTGAGTAGACAAGAGTAGTCACAAAAATTAACTAGGGAGTTTTTGGTGCATAGAAGTTCCTCTACGATTAGAGGAGGAAAGTCAGTTGTTCCAGAGAGGTATAGAGAACATATAAAATTAAACCCTTGAACAGCCCTTGAGTGAGGCTTTTTCTCTCTCCAGTAGTGGAGAAGTGCATGGAGACAAGTTGCACAAGAAAAAAATCTGTCTCGCGTACACACAGTGTTGTTTCCCAAGTAATTTGAAAATTAGGCAAATATCTAGCAAGAATTTGTAATGGTAAATGGAAATACTAGCAAGCTATGTAGTTATTAATATTTTTAAACATCATCAGCACAATGGTTTTATCTCAGTCAGTTTCCAAAAAAAAAAGAAATTGGTCTTCTCCTGTCATTCTTCCCTCTTCCTTTATTCATCTTCCACTGATCATTACCTAATTTGAAAAAGTTATATAGATTCCTCCTAAAAGAATCTTAACCAGGATCTCCCAGCATCATTTAATTTAATTTTAAAAGCTATGTCCAACGAAATAGATATAACCTTAATGATGCGCATGTGAGCTCATACAAATAAAAGATTGAATTATGATTAGGAATAAATCAGCTGAATGCAGGTTAAAAAAAAATAAACCAAAACCACCTTAAATTAGAAGTCTCAGAGTTCTATAATTGCCTGATAAATCTAATATAAATTGGACTTCCTGGAATGAAAACCTTACATATTTTCCTGTCCCAGAGCTCTGGAAGACCAACCATTTGATCAAGGAGAGTTTCCCCTTGTGATACTTACTTTCTTGCTCTTTGAGAAATGTGTAAGCTAGTGAAAGAAAAAATTTACTGGATTTGAGAAATGCAGATTATATTCTGTATGGCTTCATGGAGAATAAAAGTGTAAACAGCATAAAAACATTCATGATTAGATATTTCTCCTTGTTAAACAGCAACAGAGTAGCATAAGCTCTGATACTTTGAGGGAGGAGAAAATCCCAGGGAAGTAATTGTTTCCTTTATTTGCCTCTAACTGTTAAATAGTAAACGATCAAAAACATCTTTAGACTGTCATATTTTTCTTTTTATTTCATGAAATGTGTTTATTGGATGTGGGAACCTTTTTGGATAATTACTCATTATTGATGAAGACCAAAATAAGTCTTCAAGTGAGGTCATATATAATTTATAACTACATATGTTTCAGCAGATGCCAGGATTATGCTGCTATACATGTTTGATATTTGCAACATTTTCCTTAATTTTAGAAAAGATGTCTATTTCTTTCTGAGAAAATCTTTTGCCCTCAAATCTTTCCAGTCAATATAAAAGAAAAAATTTTAATTTGCTCAGGAAATCAGATGAATCACATGAAGCCATGTTTTACATAAGAAACAATATTTTAGGCAGAAAAATTGCTCATTTGGTTTTAAGATTGTGAAGTGGAAGTGATATAAACCTTCTCAGCTTTATTACTCTCCATATTACTCTCCATATTACTCTCCATATTATCTATGGAGAACAAAATATATTTAAAGTATTTTCCTACTAAACTATAACACAAGACCAATAATAAGATAAAAATTGTCTAAATTAATACAAACTGTCCAATCAAAAATCAAGAAAGTATAGCCACCATAGATTTATGTTCTTAATTGAATTTTTTCTTTATTCATTAGTTGACTTGCAAACAGTGTTTGCTATTACTGTAATGAAAAATATCAACACTTTAAGATTTTTTTTTCCACAGAAAACATTTATATTTGCTGTTCTCAAACTATGACACTATTCTGTAATAAATAAATATAAATCAAAACAAAAGAAAAAGCATATGTTGAAGAAACGTAACAGGTTTAGAAACAGACTTTCTGAGAATATGGAACAATTTTTTAACTGCGAAAAGATCTGATAAGCTTTTCTCTACATTCAGGATGTGCTAGTACTACTTTTTCTGATTACAGTAATATTCTAAACCTCAAAAACTCAGTGTACTGATGAATAATTGCAATGGGAAATGTGAAATAGCCTAAAGCTGAATTAATTATGGTTTTTATATCTGCATACTAAGGATATGTCCATATAGGTATGTAGTTAAAAGAATACGAAAGTTGAAAAATGAATCATTAAGATGACTACGAAATGTGAGAATAAAGGTTACACCTGCAAATATAATTCAGCCCCCAGGCAGATAAACATCATGTAATGTGGCATAATAGTACCATTAGAAGCTATTTTTTGCTATAGGACAGCCAACATTTATTTCTGTTTTTCCTAACTTTTTGATTGCTTTTTTAACTCTAATATTCACCAATGTATCATTTTATGCACAAAAGAGAAAAAAATTATAGCACAGAAAAATAATAGTCACCCCCTGAAGTCATTGACAGGCTCAGGATCTTAACAAGAATTTCAGTATGCTTATCACATGGATTAATTGAGTGAAATACAGGACTAAGGTGGCTGTTAAATTCTCCATTAGCCTAACTTTACAGAAGGATGGAGACATTTGGAGTTGCGAGCCACTATCACAGATACTTCTATAAATTAAAAAGGAACATTAAATTCAAGAAGAAGAGTTTTTCAACTAAAACTCTGAAGAGAAGTTTGTCTCATATGAAAGACTTCTAGGCTCCTTATTATTGCCATTTGACTTTCCTCTGACACTACATTTCTATGCTCAATGTCTGTTCCTGTTTTTTTCTCTATTGCCATTCCAACAATCTCATGTTTGGTCTCTCCACTTCCTGGGTTCTACTACATATTTACTATCCCCTACCACTGCCTAATTTGGTCCCCGCATGTCTCCTTCATTGCTGTACTTGACCATTCTCTTCCACAATCAATTCCTCTCTCTAATAGATTTTGCCATTTCTCCTCTTTGGAAATATCCCTCTCTGGTCTTTTTTTCCTGATCTTCTCTACCACACAGGCCCACACAACTCCAATTCATATACAGAAATCCCTATTAATTAACTAGAATATTTTTTTCTTTTAATCAATCTATTTTTCAGCTATCAAGCAAATTTAAAAAAAAATCTACTATAACAGAAGAGTGGTAAATATATAAAGGAACAAGCATGACTGTACTTCAAATATGCAGAACAAGAGCTTTTCCTCAAATTCCATTCTAAACAAGAAAACATCACTGCTATGTCATTAGGCAAATATCCAGGATGGGAATTTTAAGTTCAAATGGATTAACATTGGCAAAATTAAGAGCAACAGAAAGAATGATTTTCCTACAGGCAGCATCTAGGAAAATAAGATGTCTACATTCTCTGTAAATGGAAGATTATCACCTCACAATGAAATAAATTTTGTTTAGAATTAAGGAATTATTGACAGAATAAAATTGTGAGGTATATATGAAGATTATCTAATCCAACCTCTGTTAAAAGCCGGGCTAATTTCAAAGTTAGGTCACATTGCTCATATGTTTTCTAGATGAACATATCAAAGAGTGGAGATCTCACAGCCTTTCTGGGCAACCTCCTCTGATGCTCAGCTTCTTCCACTGTCAAGTATTTTCTCCTCAAAGTCAACCACTTTAAGATTTCACTTATTGAGTGGTTTTGCTTATTATTCTTCTAGATACTTCACAGGACAAACTCTTGTCTTACAACCCTGATTTGTGTAAATGAAATCTGTAAGTCAAGCCCCTCCTTATGCTTTTATTTTCCAGTTTAATCAGACTAAGCTCCCTTGGTCATTTCATTGCATTCTCTGGTTTGTTGACATCTGTCTTATACTAAGACATCAAATATGGGACAGCATTTTCTTATCACTATGCAGTTTTCCAGCCTTTTAAGTAACAGAACAAAGAGTACTCCACTTCCCCTGATACAATGGCTACATCATTGCAAAAGTGGCACAGTATGCAGTTGACTGTCATCGTTGTAAATTTTACAGAGTTCACAGGACTCTGCTTCAGTTACACTAAAAGCTTACATAATTATTTTAATTCATTCTTCTTGTATTTACTATTTTTAAAATGTGTTTCATTCTAGAGCTTTGGCCAAGTTTACCATATATATAAGATTATTTTCACAGTTTAAATATTATGTATTAGAACAATTCAACACTTTAAAAAAAAAAATCAATTAATAAAGAGTATATGCTATTTTCAACTACCTCTAATAAAACCTGCAGTTTCAGCTGCAAGTAGGGTTTTCTGAACATGCAGGAGTTCTTTGCTATCTGAAGGCAGTGTCCCCAGGTTGGTACCTACATGGAACAGGCTATAGGTTCACTGTTGTTTTTTACAGACACTGTTGTACTGCAGATATCGCAGCAGCCTGTCAGGATTTAATCTCAGCAGACAGCTCAGCTCCATACAGCTGCTCACTCACTCCTCCACAGTGAGATGAGGAGAGAATTAAGAGGCTAAAAGTGATAAAAAAATGGGAGTTGAGATAAAGACAGTTTAATAGGGAAAGCAAAAGCTGCACACACAAGCAAAGCAAAGCAAGGAGTTCATTCACCTCTTCCCATTGGCAAACAGGTGTGCAGCCATCTCCAGGAAAGCAGGGCTCCGTCAGGCATAACAGTGGCTTGGGTATTCAAACACCATCAGTCCAAACATCCTCCCTGCCCTCCTTTTTTCTCCAGCTTTAAATGCTAAGCATGACACCATATGGTGTGGGATATTCTTTTGATTAGCAGGGATCAGTTGTCCTGGTTGTGTAACCTCCAAAATTCTTGTTCACTCCCAGTCTCTTCACTGGTAGGGTGGGGTAAAGAGAAGGAAAGGCCTTGAGGCAATGTAAGCACTGCTTAACAGTACCTAAAACTTTTCTATGTTATCAATACTCTTTTACTCACTAATCCAAAAGAGAGTAATATATATAGGATTTTATAAAGAAAATTCTGTTCCAGTCAAAACCAGTTCAGGAACATAAACTGAAATCCAGAGAAGGCATGGGTAAGAGCCATCTTCTATATTATTGTCATAAATAAACATATCTTTCCTTGTCTTTCCTTCTGTCTTTCAGTAAGAACTTTACCTATCATAGATGAGGAATTAATTGTCAGGCATAATTATGATGTCATATTTAGCACTAAGAGTATTTTGAATCTCCCTCAGCTTACAGAATAAATATCTGCTCCTCTTTTTGAATAAAAATAAAAATGTAGGGAAGCTTCTGGCTAGCTCAGTAACAGATGCTGTTATTGATTCTGATCCAGTTGTTGGCACTGCCTTCCCTCCCCACTGTTACCACAACAAGTGAAAAAAAAGAAAAGTTTAATTTAGCTCTTAACCTTCAGCCCCTCTGAGGAATGTGTCATCATTTCCATGTGTTATGCCAATTGATTTTGTATGCATTTTTTTTCTTTCATCCCTGAAGTAGTTTTGCCATGTTTAAAGCAATTAAAGCAAATAGAAAGTAGAATTGCAGAAATCTGAATGGAAATTTTTACATCAGGGAATAGGTAATTATTTGCCTTGGGGCGGGATCCGAGGGGAACAGACGTACTTGAAGTGGGACTTAAGTGACATTTATTTGTATATCTCAAATTTCAGTTTTCAGTTTTCTTCTTCAACAGCTGTCTGCTTATTATAATTTGACCTTTGAGCACTTTTAACAGGTCTAGGGATTGTAATGCTAAGCTATATTCAATCTATGAAACAATTATGCTTCTGCCTGAGTCCTGTGAGAGGCCTTATCAAGATCCCTGTGAAATATAGAGAAGGTTATCACTTAAAAAATATCTATATGTATATATGGCATATGTGGTAATCAGAGCTCACTTAGGAGACAGAAAGCTTGCATTCAGTTCTTTCCTCTGCTGCAGAAAGTTTAACCCATCAGACTTAAAGCTTCCATCTATTTTACTGAGACTTTTATTGAAAGAAACAGGAAGAGTATCTTATTCTAAAGTCTATTCATTATGCGTAAAGAAATCTTGGTTTACAGTAACTTAGATCTTACTATATATACACTTGACATATTAAACTAAAAGTCTCAGCAACAGGTGTGAATAACCATCTACCTGTCACTCCAAACCTCTCCTTCTTCTTCTATTCCAGTAAGAAATACTCTTTTTCCCATCTAGTAAATTTCTAAACCTTAGCAATCACCCGTGATATGTTTCCTCATGTTTAGTAAGAACTATGATACAGCATAGATGGATGTGGTTTATACACTTTAGATAGCATTTTAGAGGACCTTTTACTCAGTTTCTGTTCAAGTGTTGGTCAGATGTGATCCAATCTAGTCTGGCACCTGCTGGCTTTATTAGCACAGCACTTTCCTTAAAGGTAATACTCGAAGAACAAAGAGCACAACAAAGTGAACCCTGCTTCTTCCTGAAGCACATAACTCTCGTTATGGGAGATTTCTTTGACCCTCAGTGTTTGATTTGTGTGTCAGTGCCCCAGGAAGGCTGAGGCCTTTGTGGTCAACCAGTCTGTCAATGTTAAATTGCAGAATTCAAGCTCTTTACCTGATGCACTTGGAGGTGCACATGTGCAAAGGTCTTTACATAATTTACCTATAATCATAGAATCGTTTATATTGGAAAAGATGTTTAAGATCACCAAAAATTAGTCCAATTACTAATTTAAAACTGCCGAGTCCAGCACTTAGCCATGTCCCTAGGTGCCACACCTACACATCTTTTAAATACCTCCAGGAATGCTGGCTTGATCACTTCCCAGGGCAGCCTGTTCCAGCACTTGATGGCCTTTTAGGTGAAGTTTTTCCTAGTACCTAGTCTAGACTTCCCCTGGTGCAACTTGAAGCCATTTCCTCTTGTCCTGTCTTAAGCCGTATATAAACATAAAAAGTTTAAACTCATTCGGCAAATGTTCCAGAGCAACAGCTCATGTCAAACTTTGAGTCACAGTCTACTGGCTCTCTTTCTCACTTACTGAAAAATCACTTCCTGTGCAGAAATTAATCTGTGATCACAGAGAGATAAAACACATTCTGATCTGATTTTCTGTTACACCAATGAGTTGTTGCAGTGGGAAATAGGGTAAAATGTGTTTGTCACTGTGCTTGATATTATAAGCACGCATTTCATCTAATGAATCTCTAATAACAAATATGTGTACAATACAAGATTAGAACCCACTATCTCTTACATCCAGGCTCTCAGAAATCTGTTTAGGTGCCAGAAAACACAAACTGAACACAATTTATCGTGCAATTTTTACACATGTTTCTGTGCAAATTCTGAAATCAACAGTATCTCAAAGATAAATATTTTGCTGGCCAGCCTTCGCGTACGAAGATCCGGGGAAGGCCTCTTTTCCTTTCAGACCTCCCAGCCTGCGCACTGGATTTTTTAGGTGAGACACAGGGCGCGCAGATCTGAGCCCACCCTTTAATCCCGAGGTTCAATCTGCCGGGCCAAAGCGATTCTGGACAGTGGCAGTGAGTTCCTCCTCAGGACGTAGGCAGATTGCCCCCTTGCAGGGCTAACGAGCTCTGCCTGCCCGGGGAGCATCCAGCCAGGGATCGAACCCAGGCCCCGGCAATTACTGTGCCGTGTGCTTAACCACTACACCACCGGGGCTCCCCAAAGATAAATATAATATCAATCAAAACAATAGCAAAAACAAACAATAGCAGTATTTTTTTTAAGAAGTTATTTTGGTTTTCATTGTGAAGGTGGAAAATAATTATTGCTTTGCCAGAGTTCATTAGAACACCACAGGTTAATTTCTATTTAATTACACTGAGAGTACTACCACTTGGTACCTGCAATTTAGGTTTTAAACATTTTATCATAGAACAGTGATAATTTTGTACAAGTTCACTTGTAATAACATAGTATTTACAGATACTGACATTTGTAAAGCTCTGAAAGCAATTGTAATCCCAGCTTTCAAAATAATATTATTAGAATAATATTTATGTTAATGAATATTATCCATTTAATGGTTAGCATCCATCATTTCCTTGCTATTAAACTTAAAAAAAAATGTTGAAGCGTATTAAGTGTAAGGATGCTTATTAAATAATTCAGCATTTATGTAGCAGGAAGACAAATAATATGCATGCATAAAGGGCAGATAAACCTGGGGGTTCTTTTTTTTTCAGAAAGAAAATGCTGAGCTAGAAGCAAGACACAAATCTGAATGCCTTCCAACTCCACTCTATAAAAATATATAGGCATTCTATCAAATAATTTTCTATGAAATTTCATCTGCTTTGTGAGGAATAAAATGAAATGCTAGGTTCGGAGTTCTAACTTCTTCTTGGCATGCCTACTGTTCCACTTACAAATTTTATAACAAAAGAGAACTCAGCATATACATGAATACACACAAAATTATTTTTTGTCTAGATAATGATTTAGTAGTCTAATAATCCATATTGCCTGAGTAATTCAGAAAAGTCTCATTAAAATGAGTAAAACTTGTGTATGAGGGTTTTTTCGGTTGGAGGTTTTTTTTGGTTTGTTTTTGGTTGGGTTTTTGGGTTTTTTTCTGGTTTTTTTTTTTTGTTTTGTTTTGGTTTTTTTTTGTTTTGTTTGATTGCTTGGGTTTGTCATGTCTGTCATTCTACCCCTCTCCCCTGCAATTAGTTCTCAGTTTTCATTTTTTTTTTCCCTGTATTTATGCTCAGTGTTTGTCTGGGTGCCTATGAAGAATGACCATTGCAGGCTCCTTCTAGAAGGAGGGTGCAGGATAACATTGAGTTACCACCACTCTGACTTCTTTGCTGGGGTCATGGCAATTTCTTCTTTCACCTCAGCCTTAAGAACATCTGGATTGAGTTTTATAATTTCTTACCACAATATTTTTGCTTCACCATCCCACAACTGTTCATCTGAACTAGATCCAGTCAGGAGTTCCCTTGTGGTGTCTGAACAGACACTTGTCTGATGAGATTCTAATGTCAAGTGTATGAACATTACAGGAGTTGGTAACCAATACTCATAACCTTCAGTTCCAGAAATCTGTCTCAGTTGCTGCAGCAAAGAGTGAAACACTGTCTTGCTATGGAATTCCCTTAGAAACGTGTACTCAGGAATGGTTATAAGATCTGAAGCCCCATAACAAGAAGTCAGAGTATTTTTTTCCTTTCTATCTGGTTCAATTCCTGCATTTATTTACTAGAAGTAAGCACAGTTCATTTATTTTCACCTTTTTTTTTTTTTTCAACCTTGGGGCTGCAGACAGCAGAAAAGATAACCCATGTTATTTTCACACAGTATTAGTGAACAGGAGACAAGTCACAATCACTCCAAAAAACCCCCCTTGTAACACAAAGTTATAAATAAATAAACACATACACACTTACACAGACCACATATGAGAATGTTCTTGAATGTTTGCTGGTACTTCCAGCCTGCATAAATTTTAAACCACTCTGGCAGTTTTTCCACTCACTACTTCAGCAATTGCAGCATTTTGTTCCTACATTTTTTTGCTTCTACAGCTAGTGATTCAAAAGAAGTTCAGGAAACGAAGTTGCTTCTTCAAGGATTTATAACATTACAATAATAATGAAGAATGCATTTTAGTTACTGCCTTCTATTTGCTCTACATATTACATAGCAGAAACTCAGAAAATTATCTTTTTTATATTCATCATAGTTTTTTCTATAAAACATTATACAAAGTAAAAATGAGATTTTCGTTCTCTTGAGTTTAAAAGTCTGTTGTTTCAAATCTTAATGGTTTTGTAGAACTTCAGAAGATTTATAAAAACAAACTTATTATTTAATATATATACTGAAGTAAAATATAATTTTGATAATTCCAGCAGTATGGGATTTTGTATCCTGTATTTTAACAGGGACACTTTTTTCCTACATTTCCGATGTCTAAAAGTGCCTTTAGAACAGTCTTTTGAACCCAGAGATATTCTATCCCAAACACAAATATCCTACTCTAAGATTCTATTTTTCCTTTTATATTTTCAAAATTATTATAATATTCAAAGTTCTCTGATCATGATCATAAGTCAAGAATGCTGAATGGGATTTCAAATTTTCCTTGCTTACGGAAAGGTTCCCAGGCACCCAAGAGAAAAGGGTCTTGCCTAATAACTGAAAACTTGAGCAGATAAATAACAGATAGGAAATAAAGCAGCAGATGCATTCTAAGATTTAGATGAGCTCTGAAGGCTTTTGGTTTATCACCAGTGAATCTTGTATAATCAAGCAATAGGGCACGGATGAAGAGATGTGTGGGCTGCAGTTCTGACATCCCAACACAAGAGTCACTCCGGATTGCTTGTGCCATTCTTGGATATGCTGACAGTCTTGATTAGTACTGGATGATTGATTCTTTTTTATTAGAAAAAAAAAAAAAAGCCTTTATTGACAACTAAAATATGAGACATATGCTTAGGTAATCCTTGCAAAATACTTCTAGACCAACATGAGAAAAATGTTATGCAAACTACGAGCACTGGTATTTGTCACTGAATTAATAACCAGGTGATTCCCTGGTGTTACTTATTCTTTGGTGCAAATTATTTACATTTACTGGATGTGATTTTGCTATTTATTTATTTATGTTTTCTTTTCTAGATGCAGAAGGGAATTATTTTAATTTTCTGATCATCATGTCATTCGTGATTCAGACTGAGTTCAATTTCTGCCACAGCAGATGATTTTCATAAAACATGCATCAGTTTTAAAACCTCTGGGGGGAAATTAAGACTGTTCAAGCCTCACCCTCTTGATAGTGAGGGGGAAAAATAAATCCAGAAAACTTAAGAGAGATTGTATGTTGGAGTCCCAATTTGCTAAAAAAATCAGGAATTTTGCTTCCATGTTGAATGAGTGGTATTTTTAAGGATTGAGAGAGAGCATTAGACAAGCCCTGCCTTAGCCTCAGTTTTTGGCAGCAGTTCTACTTAGGTGACCTGCACCTAAATTTGGCTTGCAAGTTCTAAGGAATGGTAGATCGAGTCTCCCATGAGTTATTCATTGAATATAAGAGAGATTAAAAGAAAAAAGGCCTTAACCAGAGCTACTTACTTCACAGGATAAACAAAAGATCTACTAGTAGATTACATGAAACAGTGCACAACATTAAGGTACCTATATTAAAGCTAGCAAAGAAACAGTATAGATTAGGAGTCAATGTAATTTACCACCAAAATGATGATGGGGTACATAGAGAGTTTTTATTCAACCCTCGAGAGAGTTACACAAGATAGGCACCCCAAACCTTGAAGAGAGATCCTCACACATTTCCAGGGAATGTGCAGAAGATTTCTGCTTTGTGAAAGTTTGGTGCAACTTTTACAGTTTGTGAAGTGTCTGTCAATCAGAAATTCAATCTCATCTTACAATGATCTTGTTTTCAAGGCAAGATGTTTATTGTCAGCTGGGAATGTCACCTCCATGGTGCAGAAATAACTCACTACCAGACAAGCTGTCCTGATTGAACTATTTCACCAATTAGCAGATTCATGTCAGGCAGAAGATGCCTTGAGCTATTGAAACAGTTGATAGGCAGAAAAGATAAGAACTTCTGTGGCAGGGGAAATGTTCTACTGCAGGTATGGAATAAACAGAACTTACTTATCTCTGTAACTAGGAAAAAACCCTTTATCAGAATATGGCTTTACAGCTGAATTTAGGAGATCTTAACAATGGGATTTCCCCATAAGCTTAGTTTCTGGCAAAGATATAGAGTAAGACTGTCCTCTGTAAGCACAGATTATCTAACAAATGGCTACAAATGGAGAAAACAAAATATTATGATATTACTAGAAGCTGTAATTTTTTCTTTTATTAAAGAGTACTTGCAGAACACCATGACATTGTAATGCTGGAGGATTGTATTATTATTATTATTGTTATTATATGATTATTAGTAGAAGTAGTAGTATTTTTAAATGGATTTCTTTAAAGGTAAAACAACCAGAAACACTTCCAATAATCACTGAATAGAAAGAGAACAGTATAGATTCCTTCAGAGACAGCCATCAACATAGTATTTTATTTGCCATCATATTCCTTTTATATACTTTACTTTAGAATGCTTTTACTCAATGAAATAGTGGAAATGATAGGTTGTGGAAATTTTTGAAAGAAAAAAACAAGAACAGAAAAATAGCTTTATATGGCTAATGTTTTTTATTTGCTTTTAGTTTGCATTCAGGTACTGATTTTGGACCAAATAGAATTTTTTTCTACATATTTCACACTTTAGTTTTGGTCATGAAAAAGAAGTAGGTGGTAACTTGAAAATCCCAGCTCAAAACAACCTGTGTTCTCCTTTCTTTGCTTTCAAGAAAGAGCCTTCTAAGTCATAGTTTTAACACTATATGATTAATATTCTGTTTTTATTTGAACCTTGTGATATATAAAAATATATGCATACATATGTGTGTGTGTGTGTATGCATCTAGTTGCTGGTCTTCAATAGTCACATGAATCTCAGATGCAAGAGCTGAAGGTGTTGTTTATGAGACAGAATATCACTATTCGGTCTGTTATGATTTACTGTGTGAATGAATGCATGAAATTGCTCTCAGTCTGTGTCAGTTCAACTCTGAAAGGTGTCTGTTCCTGTTTAGGAGCTGGTGTTGCAGACACAAAGAGAAGCACAAGACATTTCCTGCAGTCAGAGACCTGAACAGTAGAGTCCTCCCTTAGGACCTTCATTTGGGATGAGCTCTCTAATTTGCAGAGACATACTGTCCAGCTAGTTCTAAGAACTGTACTCTACTGCAAGTAATTTATTTTGTTTTACTGTCTCTCTCTGGCAGCCCCATGCTGTCTGAGCAGATCCTCTAGGGTCTCTTCCATGTCTTCTTATGCATTCAATTTCAAAATTTGGTTTGCTTATCCTGGTTGCCACTCTCATCATCAGTCCACAGCGCTCCCTTATGGTTGTTGAATAAGAGTCTGGCATTGCCTAATCACCTAACTTGTGAAGCACTTCATCGGGAAACAGCTGAAGCGGAAAACTGGCCTTGTTTTCAGACAGCAAATGATTTTCATAAAATCAGACCATAGTTATAAAATTGTTTGGGTTGGAAGGGTCTTTTAAAGATCATCTAGTTCCAATGCTCCTGCTGTGGGTAGGTACATCTTCCACTAAGTTAGGTCCTCAAATTTGGGTCCAACCTGATCTTGAATCTTTTCAGGTGTGGATTATTCACAGATTCTCTGAGAAATTTTTCCAGTGTCTCAGTGCTCTCATAACAAATAATTTCTTCTTTCATCCTACCTGTTAAGTCCCTGCTTGCTGGCCCTGCTCACCATGCTCCTAATCAGAAACACATGGACTAATTTTAATACAATCTATTCCTTTTCAAATAAAACTGGACAGAATATTCAGACCTATTTTTCATAATGATTTTTTTTCTAGATGAACTTAACAACAAAATTAATGAAAAAAATATGGTTTCATGTACTGATTTACTACATCTATTTCTCAAATACTCTTGCTTTGAAATTCTAGTTTTATTGAATTCAGCAGCACTACTCGACTTCTATTATGTTAAGATTCAGAATGTCCAACATTTAATCCTAAGAGCTCACTGTTTAAGCAGTGAGAAATAAGAATAACACAAAGAAAAATTTTAAAACAATAATTTATTTTTCTATAACAAGCTCAATTTAGTGTAGTACATGATCATTTAATGACTGATTTATGTTTTAATAGTTTTCATGCTCCCTGATTTTCCTTTTTTTTTAAACTTTGAGACAACTGATGGCTTTTTCCAAGTACATATTTCACTCAATTGTTGCAATTTCAAGTACACAAAAAAGATAGTTTTACAAATGTAGATATCTATGCATAACTACTTCTAATGGAACAAGATTCTAAAATTACAATGAATCCTTGAAGTGTTTGGTGAGTAATGAATGAGTTTTCATTTTCAGCACTGCAATATCTTATGAAAGAATTTTTGTCTTTGCTCAGTGGGGTGAAAATCTGTGCTTCACTTCCTTAGCTCAGCATTGGCATGATTGTCTTTCTGAAGCTGTTGGAATGGATATTCTAAGAAATTGCTTGTGCATTAAGTTTAAATTAGCTGTGATTATTATTCATAAAATAATGACACTGAGAGCAAATCATGCCATTAGCAAAAGCTTCTGCATTAGTATCATATTTTCTACTCTGTTTACTGCTAAATGTACAGTTTACCTAAAGAAGGGCTAAGAGGAGAAATACTGATAAAGGAATTAGGAGTGAACATGTAAAATGATGGGAACATTACCTAGCTATAGCATAAGCCACGGCATAAAAATGTATGTTTTTTTCAGAAGTAGGGTATATGACCTTGTGTGTAAACTACTTTTTAAAACTAACTGTAGTGCAATGCTTTATATCTACACAACTGACACCTTCCCTAAAAAAGAAATGTGCCAGTTTTGTTCTTGATGAATAGACAGACATGAAAGAAAATTTCAATTCGGGCACAATATTATTTGTACTTCTTATCACAGAGTCTAAATACAAAGAGAGAATTGTAACAATTAGAAAATAAAAATAGCAGTAGTTGGAGAAGAATTAGTACTTCAAGGATTTTATTAATTTCACCTCTACTAAACTGTAGTATTTTCTAATCTTAACCACAGATATGCCCTGTTTTTCTCTGCTAGTTTTAAAGTAAGATTAAACCACACTTTTTAAGTGTAATGTTAGCATTTAAGCTACCTCAAAAAAGACCAGAAGCACAAGACAAACTAAAGGGAAGAAGACAGTTTGGAATAAAAGGACTTAGCAGAAGGAACACAATTCTGGAGTGTGATCTAGTAAGGATGGTAAGGTTAGGAACAAAATACTTTTAAAAGGAAAAAGACTCACAATACTGGAACTAAGAGACACTATAAATGAAAATTATAGTGATATGTGAGATCATAGTAATAGATCAATGTGAGATCAAAGTAATAGAAAAAAGAAAAAACAGAATTAATATATGAATGTATCTACAATTATTGCAGTTTAAATTAATAAAAATACTATTTCTTATATAAGCAATGGTTGGTCTTAATAAGCTGTCTATGTATTAAATGTGAGTTTTCTGTAAGAAATACCTCATTTTGGACTCTTTTTATTATAAATTTTTTGCAGGAAATAAACTTCCAAATCTGAAATATATAGCTACATATTAAAAAGGAAAAGATTGGGATTTTTTTCTAAATTTCATTAAATAACAAAAAATTAAGTCACTATAATCCTTCAGTTGTTATTCATTTTACATTTTACATACACCAAAAATTCCTGCAGTCTGATCCACAGCTATTCTTAGTTTCTCATGGTTTATCACCGTACAAGGCATTCCAATATCTCCCCCTATCACTAATGCCTGAATTTGAACATGTAAAGGCAACCTTTCCTGCTACCAGAATGAAATTTTTATTTTTAAATTTACTGAGCAGGAAATATTTTCATTAATACTTCTCCCGCAGCACTCTCCTAAATTCTGCTGGTTCATTACTCAGGCAGATTTAGGCCAGTATAAAAACATATTTCATAAGAGCGACTCAAAGGAGGTTATGCTCCAGTATTTGTCTTCTAAATTCGATGTCTAAATGTCATTACAATTGATTTATAGACACATATAGAGACATGGAAGTAATTCAAAGCTCCTTAGCCTAAGACCTGTTTGTCAGATAGATGAGAACATAGGAGAAACTTGTGGCTGATTACTTGAAGATCAGGACATAATAATGGTATTGGAAAAGCCATCAGATAACTAAATATAGGAAATGAGTCAAGGCCACCTTGTTGCTTTAGAACTAATTCACATTGTTCCTTGATTTTTCTGATTTTTTTCCCCAAAATTACAAATAATTCTTAATTATTCAAGCTCTATCGTGAGTCTGACTGAGTTCCAGATTTATGCTGGTTAGAAGGCCACTTTGAAGGCCTTCACATGAAGTAGGAGTCTTAAATTTCATTTTAGGCACTGTGGATCTACTTGGGACATTCAGAGACATCTATGAATCTGCTCAGCTTAGGTTTTTTTGGCAGTTAGAAATCAGATGAGCTGCCTGAACACAGCATTTTTGACACATCTGAGGTTTTCTAAAAGGTTCAGAGACAGTTGGCAAATATGATTGTGGAGACAGAAATATTTTTGAAGTGGCAGCTGGAAACCAGGTGGGATAATACAGGACATCCCAAATGACATTTGGTGGGAAATATGTGGGCAACTGAACTGAGACCATAATGTCTGTATGGCTTTTCTTCTGTTGCCTCTTATTTTAGCATATTGAAATTATGTATGTAATTAAAACCAACAAACAAAACCTGTGATAGTGAAAAGTGTTACAAATTCTTCTCAACATTTACCATATTATAATGTTATGACTCTTTTCATATCCAGTTTTTCAGGGTTCATTTATGAATCTAAAGAGCAGTGTTAGAGCAAGATAAAAAATAAGAAAGAGAGTAAATGGAGAAAAGATATGTTTGAAATGTAAAATGAGATGGCAAGCTGATGAAGCAGAGAAGCAAGGGAATGTTGTTCCAAATGGCAGTAGTTGAAATGCTTCTAATTCTTGCATGGTAAGTGCAGATGGAAGAATATAAGCAGAGTAGACTGCTAATGAAGGGGAAAAAAAAAGGTTATTCAAAAAAGAAACACTGAAGAAGCCTGATAGGGATCTTAAGACACTGTCAGCAGAATATAAGTGGGAGAAAGTAGAGAAAAATTGGATTGAATGCAGGAACAATAATTATCCTTTCATGTGAATGACTATGATTACTGTTCCTTGTACATATACAAGAAAGGGATAATTGTTGTCTTAATTTATTTATATTAGAAGTTTAACCAGTTTGGAAAGTCATTGGAAGAGGAGGTGATAATGAAGAGCAGAGAAATGATGAGTCTACGATAGTCCAGGGATTTACCTACAGCATAAAATAGAAAAGGAAAATATAAATAAAGACTGCACAGTTCTTATACATGCTCATGTGGTAAGCAGTAGTAAATTAGGGGAAGCTTGTGTTTTGGAATCTGAATGAAACTCAAATGGAAAGCACTTCAACTGTAATCTCTTCTCTGAAATTCAAAGAATTCTGTATTTATGATATTTACCTCCTTCCTCCCAGATAGTTTTGAGACCAAGATGTAAATACACCATCTACCCACTGATTACTCTGCCTATGAAATAGCACATTGGTTTATCTCATCAGTTGAGCACTTATGCAGTTAGTTGAGTAATTATGCACTAATTATATAGTAATGGTGTAACTTCACTTTAACACAATCTCCATAAATGGTTAGAGGAAGTATCTTTTCTGACTGCCCCTTTCTTACATCCTTCCCAAGACATGGTTTGGTATCATAGGCTAGATGGACCTGTGGTTGACTCGGGAGAGATAGTCTTCTCTTCTTTTTCACTGTTACCCAGAATTGTCTCATGGTGTAATGTTAATCTCCATAAAACCTAAAACAAGTGTTCATAACTTTTCCTTCATTCAGGAAGACCTAATGACCTCTTCCTAATTCAGGAAGACACAGTCATAGTCATGATTCTTAAATTATCAACTTCAGTTTGTATAATACAAATATTTCTAAATTTATTTTGGTTCTAACAAGAAGGGTAATATAATACAAGACATTTTGTTGGACTCAGGAAAAGCTTGGGAACTTTTCCTGCTCTTCTGGGTGTTTGCTTTACCCTCAGAGCTCCACAAAAAAGGCTTGGCCTGCAAACCAAGCTCGTGGGAGCATTTGTCCACACTTCTGGATGAGCTAAGAACACCAAAGAAATGAGGAGATGGTTGCTTAGTGTACCACAGAATGTGTAGTTGTAGTTTTAAGGTTTTGCTATATATATTATATGGAGCCAACATGGAGATTTTAGGGTGTCGGTCCCTTGTCCTTCTCCTTCTTCCCTCTTCTCCTTCTTCTTCCCTTTTCTGTGACCTCAGTTCCTATCATGTAGCAATTGGTAGATAGAATTTAGTGTAGAGGAGACATATCAATAAGGTTGATATTCACTGGTTTTGGGAACAAAATAAGATATGTAAAGTTTTCTAACTGGTTGATAATAGATATAAAAGCTACCTGCTTTTGGTAGCCATTGCCATTCGGCCCTCGTGTTCCTGGAGGTCACAGCAGTCTGTGCCTCTGAAACTCTGATAAGAACCAGAAATAAACAAGCTCTGAAACAGCAGAAAGAAGCCTCATTTCATCCTTTCGGGATATGGGACACGGGACACTGAAACAAGGAACACAGCCGGGCCAGATGTCAGGGGAAGAACACCAGCCCCCCTGACACATTTAATAGGTAATGCAGAATCTCCTGGCAGTTAAAGTACTTTCTTGGCAAACAACTGATGTGGATGCAGGTGATACATGCAGATGCACCCTCAGGATGTGGAAATACTTCAACCAGAATGATTCCATGGTGGGTGAACATACAACTGATATATGAAATGAAGGTAATGTATGTTCAAATCTCAGATACTGATCTCTTCTCTCTGGTGACCAGTGACAAGATGTAAGGGAATGGCCTGACGTTGTGTCAAGGGAGATTTATGTTGGATATTAGGAATAGGTTCTTCACCCAGGTGGGGGCTGGGCACAGGAACAGGCTCCCCAGAGTGTCTTGGTCACAGTGCCAAGCCTGACAGGGTTGAAGAAGCATTTGGACAACATTTTCAGGAATATTGTTTGATCCTTGGGATGGTGCTGTGAAGGACTAGGATTTGGACTCAATGATTCTTGTGGGTCCCTTCCAACTGAATATATTCTATGTTTCTATGAAATTATATGTTCCTCAGTGTAGATGCTGTCTAAAACGTAGGTTTTTCCAAAACGTTGGTAATTATCAGATAATTAAATAATGAAGCAGTGAACTATACTTCATAGATTCAATTTGGAGCAGCCCCATTTAGAATTTCAGAAGTCTGAATCTGAAAAAAAAGCAAGCCCAAACAAACCCAAAGCCAAAACAACATGTTCAAAATGTTCCTTGTCAGCAACATCGTTTTCATATGTGTAATTTAGACGGATGCTTGAGCAAGATGTGAAAATAGGTGTCATAATATCTAGGAAATTTACTAAAGGAGGAGTGAGTCATTTGAAGCTAAGCTAGTGTTAAACGTTAAAAGAAATGTGAAGGAGAACTAGCACGAGAAAATTATGTCTAGACTGAACAGTCCTTGGTTGTCCAGCTCAAAGTACCAGATACCTACAAAGAAAACTCATTTGTATTGACAAAGGCATGTAAGGAAGGGATAAGTGTTGCAAAACCAATCTGAGCAATAGTAGGGATGTTACATTGCATTAAGGCTGGTCCAATTGGGATTTTTTTTCATTTTGTACTCCCAGGAAAATTCTGATTATATGATAAAGAAGGCTGGAAAAGGCAGCTGGGTAGGCTCATTTTCCAGTTGGCCTGTTCCATATGGAAGTGTTAGGAAAAATTACAAGACTTGTTTTTTATGAAGAAACTAAAATAATCAAATACATATAAAAGTTGATATCTGGCACTACTTACCAGTTGAGAAAATTTTGTGGAAATTATGCTACGGTTTTTTTAAGCTTAATGCTATTTTTACTGATATCATCCAAAAAATCCTCCATATATCTCCTAGAATAGTATTTTGACAGACAGCCACATGCGTTTTGTTTTGCCTCCGAAGAATTATATAGGAAAATAAAAAAAAAACTTGCATGTGCAGACAGTTTTACATGTAGAATATAGAGGGGGAAAAAATGATGTGAGTAAGGGGAAAGGAAGACATTTATAAACAGAAACCTGAAAAAATCTCATAGTGCAACTCTGTTTAGGAAGAGAAATCAAATAGTAGCAACATGCATAAGAGAGAAAACAGGCCAAGCAATATCTACACATCTTAAGAACTGAGTAAATAGCCCCAAGGAAAAAAATCTTTAAAAACTATAGAAACTAATCCTTGAAATCGTTACTTTGAGGCAATTCTGCAACACAACCAATTGTCCATCTGTGTCTGTCTTCTGGGACCACATTATTCATCAACTGCTACTGCCTCACGACCAAAATATCTCATTGTTATTCTGTACATTGATGGAATTGACAAAAAATTTGTCAGGGATTTTTGTCTTAGGCATTTACATTGAACAGAAGATGAGGTTTCTGATGTATGAGTTACATTCATATACAAAGATGGTGCATCAGTGTGAGAGAAATCTGCATTGAGTAATGTCTATTGGCTATACCAACTGTTCTGGTTTACAAACTCAAAGCAGACACCGACATTTTAGGAGAAAGAAATCTGTCTATCTGGATGCCTACATTCAGAGGACCATTTTCTTTGTAATGAGTATATAATTTTTTTTCTTGCTTATTTCTATATTTTTAGGAATTAATAAAAATAGTCATCATAATAATTAAGAAGCCATGAAACAAAAAAACCCAAACATCTAAATATTCAGAATTTTATTTCTTTTGTTTTCCAAGAATAAATTTACAATCCTCTAATATAAACTGAAATTATATAGGAATTTGGTAAAAGCCATTGTAATTGTAAATATATTGTTTAGGTATTTGACAATTCTATTCTTTCCCATATATATTTCATGCCCCAAATTATGGGATTCTTCATTTAAAATAATTTCCTACTTTGTCATGTTGAATAGAAGTCATCATATAACTTCTGATATCGTTTTTTATTTGTTAGTTTTATTTGTCTCTTATGGTGCCTGGTTTTTTTTAGTAACTGCTACTTTAGAGGGCAATCTTGAAGAATGAGTATAACCACAAATATAACAGATGTCTCATAAAATTAACTTCAATTGCTTCTATATGACCTCTGTTGAGGAAGTAAGAATCAAATTGAAGTCAGCAAGAGCAGCTGTAGATTCTGCTGTTAGATAACAGTGACCTTCATTCCCAAAGGTAGTGCCCATAAATAAGAGACTTGTGGTCCTGCAAACAATAAATGTGATTAATGCCAGAATAACTTAGCAAGCGTAGCTTCAGCCACATAGTGATGTGACATCTTGGGTCAGAAAGAATAGATTCAGTAACAACAATTAAAATTTATCCGCTATGTAAGCAAATCTCAGCTGTACTCAGGAGAGAACTGTATACTGAGTTTAATGCCGTAATGATTTTATCATCTTTGGGGTTGGTTTCTTTTTCTTTTCCTTCTCCTCCACTTCTCACATTCTCTCTTGCCAAGTTTCTCTAAGTATCTTGTATGTTTAGGCAGAATATTTTTATTTATATAGATGTAACAGTTTTGCTATCTTATAAATAATCAAAATGTGAAAAAGATTACAAAGTGCTCTCTTACCCTTTTATCTCTTTTTACAGAGTTGAATCTAGGGGAATGAGAGATGTCTGAGAAGGAGATACTATTGAAATAACTACACAGAGTATTGATAAATGTAACTATGGCAAAATGGAGCTGGCATCATCATAATGATCCAAGTATTTGCTCAGCTTCTTGAGCAGGCTTTACAGATCTTAGAAAGTTTTTTGCTTTTGCCATTATATTTCTCAATATATCTGCATATTAGGTGAGGTGACTGAAGAGTAGAAACACTCAGGCTTTTGAGGCCACAGTAGTCATGAAAGTACAAGGGCAATGCCCATATAACTTACAGATTTGGCTGGACTCATATATCAAGACTACTGTCTTTCTTTTGATATTACTCAATCCACTGCTCAGAATTTTGTATGCATGAAAGAAAGACAGAGATGTTACACTCTAGTAATGCCTTTCTGACCGTATCCTGTCACATATTTTGCCCAAATACTTTGAAATGTACTGTTCACTGCATCACAGATAAAGGCTGGTTAATCCATATATTGATTTACATTTTCACTTTAGAAATTACTTTATATGTGGGCCAGTTTCCAGAACTGAATAGGCAAAATTCACCATTTTTTCTTAATCTCTTGAAGTCCTACTATTATTGTTCTAAACTAGCACCAACCCCTGTAATGTAAAACTATTTGCTGGTGTCAGATACAGTCAATTTCATATAGTATAGAGCAGTCATCAAATCTTACTAGAAATCATATTTTTATTTTACAATGAAAGTCGCTTGTGCACAACCATTCTGTTTTAACTTAGTTTCTCATTTCGACTTAGTTTCACATTTTTACTGGTTGCTGGCAATTTTTAGGCTTTCTTAGGTTTAGAAAAGAACATGGACCTTTTCTTGGAAAAACCATGGTCAGTTTTGTTAAAGAATTGAGGCAGATTAAGTCTCCCAAGTCAGACTACTAACACAAGAAACTGCCATGTTTCCAGGTGCTCCAATGACATTTTAAGGTACCATGGCTTTACTGTGTATTTAGACTGACTGTGTTGCATATCTTTATATTTTCCAGCAATAAAAATTAGCATCCATTAGCGTCCAATATAATGAACAATTTCTGAAAAGAAATTCCATTACTACTCAAGTGATCAACAGAGGAAAAATATAATATCCACATCTTTCATTATAATAGATGATAAAAAACCAAAAAGTATAATGTTGTGTACTAGATGTAACTTTCATTCATAAGCAATTTTAATTCATCAGGCAAATGATGGAAGGGGTTCTTATAAAGCACAAGGAAGGAGAACAGGGTGTAGCCCTACAGCCTAATAAGTATAATACTGTCTCATAAGTATCAATTGACAAGGTTTTTATTAGCATATGCTAGAATTCTGGATTTGCCAAGCTCTGTCTGAACTTGTGTTGGCTTGTTTGCAGTTTGTTTTAGCTTGCTTAGTTGTAACAGTTGTCTAGTGACCAGGTGGCTAAAACATAATTTGTCTAATTTGTCTAACTTTTGCTTAGCTTTCTATGATGGGGTGCCCTAATATTTCTTGTAAATAATTTTGATATAAGTGCAAAAAAACAAGTTGTTAGGCTGAGTAGAATGACTTACCTATAACCCTAGAATAATGATGCTAAATAAAGGAGTACAGGCATGGGACGACATTAGAGGTTTCAAATATCTGAGCGTAGGATGGTGTGGGAAGCCACAGGGCTGCCAACAACTAAACACTGCCCAGAAACTAAGGAATTGGGTGAAAAATCATTTCAGGGATTATGAAAAGGACAAATATAAAGCATCTAATATTTCTGCATGCACCAGGTTGCAGGGTGACGAAGAAAGAGAAAGTGTAAAGAAATTTAGAAAAGACACAGAAATGACCCCAGCAAAACTCAGACAGAAAATTTAAAAAAAAATTCCCAATACCCAAACCAATCAACCCCTAAGACCCACAGCATTGAAACTGTGGCTCTGTTGACAAAAATAATACAGTAAATCCCCCCATTAACATCACATTCCTCTTGAGGAAGAGCTCAAGGATGGTGCCAAACTGATATTCCTTTTAGTGTAGCTAAACCTATCAGGTTTGGGATTCGGGAAATAATGGGACAGTGGGCATAACACCAGATTAAGACTTTTCTTGCATAACAATTTTATTTGCATCATTGCTAGTAATTTGTTTTTCTATTTGTATCAAAGTAAGTTAATTATGGACTGCCAGTACTGATTTTCTATATCTGGACTAACAGTATCAACAATTTGCTGCATTTCAAGTGCACAGCTAATTTTTTTACATTAGACTGACAATAAACCCGTGATTTCACACATGAGGCATTATCATGGTTAAGCCCCAGCTGGGAACTAAGCTCCAGAGAGCTAATTGCCTACTCTGCCTCAGTGATATGAGGGGAGAATCAAAAGAGTAAAGGTGAGAAAATTCATGGTTTGAGATAAAGAGAGTTTAGTAGATACAGCATGCCCAAACAAGGCAAAATGGACTTTGTTCACTAATTCCCATGGACAGGCAAGTCCATCTCAAGAAAAGCAGTGCTCTGTCACATGTAATGGTAACTTAGGATACAAACATCTTTCCTCCAAACCTCCCGCCTTCCTTTCCCCCCAATTTTTCATCCTAAGTGTGACACCATATGGTCTAGAATACCCCTTTGGTCAGTGGGGTCAGCTGTCCTTGCCGTGTCCCCTACCAGCTTCTTGTGCACCCCCAGCCTCCTCACTGGCGGAGTGGGGTGAGAGGCAGAGAAGTCCTTGAGCCTGTGTAAGCTCTGCTCAGCCATGAATGAAACATTCCTGTGCTATGGAAAATGTTTCATAATCACAAATCCGAAACACAGTCCCATACATGCTACTATGAAGAAAATTAACTCTTCCCCAGACAAAACTAGTACAGGTGTTGTCTTCTCTGCCCTATTAAAAACAAAGTTTGGATAAGTAAATTAAAATCAATGGACAAGAGAAATTTTAAGCCATGCTTATTTTATGTATGGCAGTGAAACTGAGTATATATGGATATGTACAGTTTCTAATATGCTGTGTTCCAATTAAAAGTATTTTACTAGATATTTTCTGCTTTCTTTCAGAAAATATTTTGAGGCCAGCAAGAAAAAAAACATAATATCAATTCATTAATATCTCTGGTAAAACCACAGATTAGATTTCAACCCAGCAGCAAAGTAGCCTGGAGCAACATATTTAAAAGTACAACTACACTGTGAGTAGTTATTCCGCAAAGTGTTTACACTTAAACAAACATATTTGTTATAACTGACAGATTTAAGTAAGATTCACAACCTGAAATGTTTATTATGAGCAATTCAAGGTGGGTAAAATTAAATAATGCTTCCTATATTAAACTATGGGTGCTCATCCATTTATCTTAATTTCTGTCTAAGACTTCAATATCCATTTGTTAAACATTTCAGTTTTTCAGTCTGGACTACCCAAGATCTTGTTGATTTGTATATACAAACGAATTTTGCATTAAAACATTAGAACTACCTTATGAGGGGAAGAGGAAGGACAAACACTGATCTCTGCTCTCTGGTGATAAGTAACAGGACCTGAGGGAATGGCCTGAATTTGTATAGGGGAGGTTTAGATTGGATATTAAAAAATGATTCTTCACCCAAAGAGTGGTTGGGCACTGGAACAGCTCCCCAGGGAAGAGGTCACAGTACCAAGCCTGACAGAGTTCCAGAATTGTTTTGACAATGCTCTCCTACACATGGTGTGATTCTTGGAGATTTTGCTGGGCAGAACTAAATGATCCTTGTGGGTTCCTTCCAACTCAGCAAATTCTGTGATTCTGTGATTTCCTAGCAATAGTTTGCCGTTTGTGTAGGGTTGAAAAATTTTATGTAATACAATTTTACTTTCTGCAAATATGTAGACGTGTAATACTGTTCAGAATATTCCCATGGCAAACTGTAAATTTCTGTTTCACTTTTCAAGACTAACTCCTGAGAAATACAAAGTCTATAAGAGTATATACTAGACCTCATCTTACAGGAGATTTTTTAAATATTTTTGAAGTCCATTTTTGTCTTTCCCCGTTCTAAAGATATGACTTTGCCTACTTACTGGTTTTTTCCTATCTTATTGATAAGTTCATTAAAACAGAAATATACAAATTTTTTTTGTGTGTACAATTTTAGGTATTTTGAGAATCAGCAAACAGAAAAAAGTGATCTTTCTTCTCTGTGGCTTCTTTCATGTCTATACTTCAAAGGTATGACTCAAGAATAGCAGTAATTTTTTGTCTACCTTTCATCATGGAAATTAAAATATGTTGTAAAATGGTGTTTTACAATACATGAACTAACTCCTTATTTTTTTTTTCCTATAACAAAAGAGAACTAATCTTACTTGGAATTCTATTAGTGTGGTTTTATTGATTGATGTGATATTAAAAACACATTACCATGTGTTTCTAATATCCCATTACCATGTTTTTAAGGATTAAAAAGGATTAATTGCCTGAATTTTAGATGTTTTCCACAGTCTCTGATGAGAAGATGTACATATTCATTCATTAAAGGAATGTAAAAATCAGAAACTGGTTAAAACAATGCAAGTTGTTAAGTGTATGCATCTATTTTCACTACATATTTTTATTAGTGTAAATGAAATCTAATATGTTTATAAAATATAATAGTTTCTTTTTTCTTGTTCTTTAATTTTCAAAGTCTTTCTTTTGCTTTTTAAAATCTGTCCATTACTATAATTATTTATAAGTTAAAAAATATGGCTTACAAAAGCATAGGAAGGATAACAATACTTTGTGAGAATTCTGAAAGCAAACCAGGTTAAATAAGCTTAGAAAACAGCATTGTCCTGATAAACAGTTTTCCATGTAATAGGATAAAAAGTTGGCTTAAAATGAAAAACTATTCAGCAAAATTACATGCATTCTCTAACACAAGAAGCTCATTAATATCATTCACCAATCTAACATCATCCACCATAGAAAGTCACATCTGAGTCCCTCAGCCAAGACAACAGTGCCTTGGGAAAAATGTTGCTAAGAAAGGATAAAACCTGTGCAGGCACAGACTCCACCAGTTCCCTGGGCAGTCTGTTTCAATATTTGACAGCTCTTTTGGTGGATATTTTTGTCTTAATTGCTAGACTAACCCTCCTCACTGGTACAACTTGAGGTTTGTCATCCTGTCAGTTGTTACCTGGAAAAAGAGACTGACCCCTCCTTTTCAGGTAGGTGTAGAGAGCAACAAAGTCACCCCTCAGCTTCCTTTTCTCCAGGCTAAATAGCCCCAGCCCCTACAGCTGCTCCTTGGAAGGCTTGTGCTCCAGACTCTTCACCATTGCCCTTCTCTGAACACATTGTAGATCAATGGATGTCCCAATGGCATGGAGAAAGAAATGCAGACAAAGGAAAACCACATCATTACTTTTGAGTTTTGATTATTTACGGTAGGGATTGCAGAAGAAGGTACAAGGTAACATGCAGGAAGCAGAGATGGCATCATATAAATGGAAAAAAAACCAAAAGGGGTGAAAAAGCTAAATCTCAGGAAAGTTAATTCCTAAATAATCTGTACTTGTAAGTCCTTCATTTTCAGAGATACAGAAGTTTATAGTCCTATTTTTAAAAAAAATCTTTAGAGCGCTTCTGCATATTCTCTGCATTTATATGAATAACTTGTCTTTTATTGGGTATTTAATTTACACAATGCATAATATTTGATGATGAACAGAGATACATCATTTGTTTGTAAAATTTCCTTAAATAGTCAGAGAACAGTCAGATTTGCCAGTAGAAATGTTAGTGAAAAAGATAACATTGAGAAAATGCTGTGGAACTATATATCCAGAAAGACACTTTGATTTTTTTAAGTTAGATATCTGCAGTATCTTTAATGTATGTAATAGTGAAATAATGTGTAATTGATAGTGGGATTAATCTTGCCTGTAGCTATACAGAAGTTACACTGGTAGTGCACACCAGCCCTTCAATTACCTACAGAGCCTCCTGTAGAAAGTGATTCAACCCTCCTCACTTTGTCACTTACATTTAGAATAAATACCTTCTGCAAGATGCCCCTTTCCATTGACTTTAGAGGACATCCAGATAAATAGCTTACATTATGTGCCTAAGTTTTAGACAGCATCTTGGTAGAAGAATGTCACTTTACTCAGCTAATGAATATTAAACATTCTCAATTACTATGTATTTATGAACTAATGCTTGATACTGACAGATGCTTTGAAACATAAGCATGTTGACAGGAAAGCCTGTGAGGGTGTGAAGCTTCCAGTTTTTGCCAGAATGCTTGTCAAAGTTGTGGTTCCATCAAATAAATTACCTTGCAAAAATAAGGGCAAATCTATTGAACTCCATTTTGTTGCATAGTTCTGACTTCTATAAAAGACTTTTAAAATTTCATGTATGAGGCTTTTTCATTTAAAATTCAGAATAAATTTATATTCATACTTGTCAAATAAGTATCTGTTTAAAAACTTCTAAGAGATGTAAAGGTATTTTCCCATGACTTGAGAACAAATATATAAAACCAGACTTCCTGTGCATTATTGCTATTAAAGTTGTTGTTACTTCTCCCATCATTTAGATTTATATGGCAATAAAAAAATCATTTAAAAAAATTGGCTGTTCTAAAACCAATTAAACGTTCAATCATAACGATGATGACATAGCACTAAGTTCTGACATAGAAGTAACATATTAATAAATAAAGTCAAGGGAAAAAAGTTGCCCTTCACACAGAACTGTAACTTCCGATTTTTCCAAAATCAGTACTTCAGCATTGTAACCTAAAAGACTGTTTATATATTATATATTAAACATTATATATTGTGTTAATAAAGTGTGAATTGAATCAGAATTTAAAATATAGCTGGAGGTTGGATCTCCCCCAGCTTTGGGGTTCAGTTTCTGTTTAAAGTCCTTACATATAAAATTGAGATTTGAAAAACACCTTTTCACATGTGTCTGATTGCCTGCATACCTAAATCTTTGCCAGCAGCATCCCCTAATTTTTTCAGACAAGTCTACGATTTGCTAAATAACAGTAACAAAAGTTAAATCTAAAGGAGTTTTTAAGGCACTGAATGCTGTAGGATTTTGGTTTTTTTTTAATCTTATTCCTTTTTTATATGCATTTATCCTATATAGTCACAGGAATCATTCAGTAAATTAGCAGAGAATCTCACAAAGCTACAAAGCCACTGAAATGAGTCAAAATTTGAACAAGAAATACTGAGGGAAGTGCCTGTGTTAAGGTATTCAGTGATTTTTTGGGAGAAATCTTACTTAAATCCAATCAAGAAAATTACATAATTAATCTGAAAACATGAGAGCCAGGTTCTGGTAATCTTTCCAAATTTGTAATGAAAGGAAATAGCTAAGATGACACTGGTTTCCCACAACACATCATCTCACCCACTCAAAAACAAAACAGGAAATGTGAGCACAGTGAAAGATTGAATTTTATTGAAAATAACATTTTCATCTCTTTATAGCATTTCCTAGCCATCAGGTTATTATTAGAAGATATGCTTGGGAATGGAGGAGTCTCTGCCAAAGCTGTTTGCTAAAACAGTGGAAAAGGCAGTTGTTTATGGTTTAGTTCTCATGGTGCCCTGCTAGGGGAGAAGCCTGGGTAAAGTGGGAAGCTACTGTTGTATCAAAATATATTATGTAAGATAACTTACTTTTTCCCATCTTAAAATAACAGCAATGCAATCAAACACAGTATCTTTCCCCCTTTTTAATTTGAGTGTGGACCCTGCAAGTGACAAAACCCTCATCTTCTGCAAAAACCCAAAATAATTTTTTTTATTATTATTTTTGACATTTGTAACTGGATGATCAAATAATTCAATCAGAGTATTCTGGGAAGGGAGTTAAACAATTGGCTCTGAACTCATCTCCGCAGCAATACTTAAGCAAATGCAATTTGCTCTGGATTATCTCTTTCCATTTCCTTGTATTGGTGTTTGGAGACAAAATCTTATTTCCATTTTTTTGTGCATTTGTTTTCTTTTCATCTCCCACTACTTCAGTACCAACAGGCTGTACTAGTATGCAAGGAAACCAGACAGGTCTCCATTGACAGTGAAAAATTATTTGACATACAGAATAACCACAACTTAGAAGATTATATATTCATTACATTCTGTCATCTTATGGTTCTTGTGCTGGCAGGAAGAAATGAGACTCAGTTATGGAGATCTATAGGAATTTTTCTTTTCAGTAAAACTTGAAAAACTGTTGCCAGAATTGCCCCCTTGACACATTATAAAACACTAGGTAACACAGTAGCCAGGACAATATAAATTGTAGGTTGTTAAAAGATTCAAATAGGTAAAATGGAAGGTGTGAAAAACCTAAATAAAACTGGCAGTCTTCCTTCGTTTAAAATAAAAAAGGTTATGTTTGCTCCCAAGCCACTTGTTACAGCTAGCCAGCAGCCTGATATGATTTTATAGTGGAACTTTTTAAAACACACCAACATAGATTTTCATTGAAGCATTGTGTAGCATCGCTTTTGACATATGAACAGTTCATCAAATACAGTTCAATTTGAAGTGAGAGGACACTAAAAATAAGAAAATAATGAAAAAAGTTATTTTATTCTCATGTAAAGATGTGTTGAAGAAAACTAGGTAATAGATATATCAGTTTTCCGTTTTACAAATATTGACTGCTATGTTTACTTCCTAACTTGAATATCTGTATCTATGGCTTGGCCAAATATCCTCATAGGACACTGAAAACATATTCGTTTAATCCAGTCATCTCACTCATTATTAAACCAATTAGTGCTGCACATAAAACATATTTTCTCGATAGTGTTGCAACATATCCAGTAATTTTTAATTATCAAATTTGCCTATTTCTCTCCAGAAATTCAGTAAAAAACATAGTAATCACTCATATATAATGAGAGTAATTCATAAGGCTGTACATGAAAAACCACTAAATGATCTTACATATTCATAGCTCATCCTTTGAAGGATGTGTCTTGCATAATAAATCAAAAACATTGAAATTAAATTACTGGAATTTTTCTGATTATGCTGAAAGACAGCAAAATATGATAGCATTGTTCTTTAAGACAAACACGGTTTTAAGAAATTCTGGAATCTACTTGAAATTTTGAAATTCTGAGTGAATGATAATAGTTGGGATTAGTTGGGATGTGTTTGGATGTATGCCATATCAATCAAAATCACTGTAACACTCAAACTGATTTTTATTGAATTCAGATGAGAAATTTTCTAAAACTTTCTCATCTTTGATATAACTTTACAGTCTATCAAGGTAAAATGACTGAATTTTATCTTTTTTTATGTTTCCTGGTATGGTTTAAAAATAATAGGATGCAGTATTTTAAGGTATACACATATATCCTAAAAACTCCTGCTTAAATTCTGACTGTTTCTAGGTTGTAGATGTAGTTCCTAAATGATTATGCAGTTACACAGAAGATTAAAATTCCTATCGTTGGGAAAGAACAGAAAAAAATTAGCTGTATAAAAGACTCAGACTTCTTCATCATTCTTCCAGAATTGTTTGTTACATGCCTGCCTCCTCCTTATCCTTTCCTGGTTCTCTTTAGGCAATTCTGCTTTCTTTTCTATTCTACAGTCTGGCTAGAAAGATATTGCAGCCTAAATGTGAATGATATATAATTCTCTATAGAAGTTACCCAGTCACTGAGAACATTTACATGCAAAAACAAATAGCCTGTCCACACATGAGAACAGATGCAGAAATATGCAGCTAAGCCAATAAAAGTTTATGTCCTGTTGTCTTCTGTGTTGCCAAAAATAGTTTTGAGTTACAAAGTAACTCACACCTCTACACTGCATATGGAATTAAAAGAAATTCATTACCAACCATAAATAGACACATTTGGTATTCCATTCAAATTCTATTTGAGTAGTGAGCCAATTTTTTCTCCACTTGCTTATTTTACATAAACAGTGAGGTGATAAAGTAGCTATGACAATCTAAAATAACTGTGAAACTGTTACTGAACAACTGCTGTAACTCTTACTGAGATAGTAATCCTAGTGAATTTCTCCTAAATTGTGGGATATGTTACAAACATTTTTCAAAAAGAATAACAAATGGAGGAGAGATATTCAGCCTCCTAAATGGAGGTGACTACCACAAGCTAAGTTCCTCTTTGGCTGTATTTTGTGTGCCAGGGTGACTGGCTGTCCCAGCTTTGATAACATATTCTAAAAGCTACTGGACAAGTATCACCTTGAAGCTGAAAGAGGGAAAGTTCAGAATAGATATTAGGCAGAAATTCTTTACTATAGGGTGGTGAGAAACTGGAACAGGTTACCCAGAGAACTCGTGGGCTCCCCATTCCTGGCAGTATGGTCTGGGTGGGGTTCTGACTAGCCTGATCTAGTGGAAAGTGTCCCTGCTCGTAGAAGGGGAGTTGATCTAGATGATCTTTAAGTTTCATTTTAAACCATTCTGACATTCTGTGATCATGCATTCACTTGCATGCTGGCAATAGAATCACTCCCAAATAACCCATCTGATGTTTGTTAGGAAAAGAAGATATATACAAATCATGAAAAAAGGCCCCATCAAATGTACTGTGTACTGCCTGTTTAGTCCTCAGAGTAGGATTTCAGACACAAAGCTGTATGTAGAATTATAATGTCAGAAAAGTTACAAAATTATCCTTTTTGTCTCTTTGCCATGGAAGATACATGGTAAAATCCATACGATCAACTAAACTGACAAAAGACTTATTCAGATAAAAATCTCACATTCTTCTTTGAACATTAACTCTTGTAGGTAGATTTGCCTCACAAAACATGGTTTGTTTTCAATATTTATAAAGCATTTGAAAATATAAAGAGTAATATATAAAACACAGAGATGAAAATCATAATTTTAGCTAGGTAGAAGATTGTCAATCTATCTAGTTTCTATCTATAAATAAAATCAGATTGACACTTGATAATTGAATTCTTCATAACTAAAATTATTGACAACAACTTATTTCTCCCATTGCTTATATGTTAATGCCTTCTGTCCTCCAGTTTTTGCTTACTGACAGTATAAATTATATTTTGGAGTTGGGGGTATTTTTTTTCTGTGTATTAAAGATAAGTACAGTTTTAAGTCGTTATTGGTATATTTTTATTTTGGGAGGTATGTAAAAAAAAGAAAATTAAATTCCTCCAGGTAGAAAGAGAGTTCTTATCAGAAATAGCAATAAAATAGCTTCCATGATGTTACACTAATATCTGACACACCTTTTAGATGACCACAAGTATTTTTTTCTTAATGAACATCTACAAACTAGCAATTTTTGGTTTTGAAAACAGAAAGTTTCTGTCACCTTTTGCAATGAATTCAATAAACGAAACAGTTATACACAAGCCTCCTGGGTACACCACCAAAAAAGAAAAAAATGAGAGTTTTAAGGGTAGATGTAGTGCAATGGGAAATTAAATAAGATAATAAAGATACCTACTTTCTTGAAAAATACTGGCTGGGGCTGTGTTAGAGTGTATAACACTAGACTGAACAAGGGGACAATTCACCAACGATACATTACACCTTATAAATATTCATAATGTATTTAGTATTGTTTCCCATTAAATTTTACACAGAATATTTGGAAGCAAGTATCAGTGACACTGTTTGTTTTACTTATGGAAAGAAAGGCTTTATTTCCAAATGGATACAGCTGCAACAACCTTTAAAAAAAGAAAGAAAAAAAAAAAAGAAAAAAAAGACTGCTCACGTATTGAAGACTGCCCTTCCTCCATAAATCTACCATTATAACCTTTCTCTTAGGTTTTTTTATTATTATTATCATTTGTTGGTTTGGGGGTTTGTTTGTTTTTTAATTTAGAGTAAGATCCATGAGTGCCTGCTGTTATAGCTGATGAAGGACAGACATGATAAACTTGAGGAACCATCTGTTGCTTAATAAAATGCCATAGCAGTGTCAAGAAGTAATTCTGGCTAACAATATATTTCTCTAGAAACAAACAAAAAAAATTTGCTGCTGTAGAAACTAAAGACAATAATTCTTAAATCTTTGTGAAAGACTGCTTGCGTGTCAGAATAAAAAATTAGAAAAAAGTAACTTGTGGAATGACAGTATGATTTCCATTTCCTTAGGAAAAAATCATATTTATTCTTTTAAGTTTCACTTAAAAATTATAGAGATGATAATGATGATAATAATAAGACAATATGGGCGATGCCATAGAGGTTTTTTCTGAAGACTATAGCATTTTCAGCTTCATAACATCATTATGCAAAATAATTTTTCCCCCCTTTATTTTTTAAGAAGTTTACCTTAGAGTAAACAGACAGATAAAAGATCTTAGGAAAAAGTACTGATATGTAATTAGTGGATTTCATTATCTAACTTTACCACAATATATTCTGTGAAACAGGACTTCAGTAGTTCATTACACAAATAATGTGTGAATAGGATTTATACATGAAGTATTTAAGAATATATTTGATGTATAACAATAGGAGAATAACAGAATATTAGGAGTTGAAAGGGAATTTAAGATCGTTTAACCCGAACTATCCCCTACCCTGCCATGGGCAGGGACACCTCCCTAGAACAGGTCGTTCAAGGCCTTATCCCAATCATTACCAGGGTTGGGTATCCATGACTACCTAGGAAATCTACCTTCAAATCTGCTTCACCCCCACAATAAAGAATTTCTTCTGCATATCTAACCTAAATTTCCCCTCTTTCAGTTTGTAGCCATTACTCTGTCCTGTCACTGCAGTTCCTGATAAAAGGGTTCCTCTCTGTCTTCCCTGTAGGTTCCCTTCAGATCTTGAAAGGTTGTCATGAGGTCCGCAGGCAACTTTCTCCAGGCTGAACAGCCACAACTTTCTCAGCCTGTCTTCACAGTGGATGTGCTTCAGCTCTCCAATTGGCTTCTGGCCTTCCTCTGAAGTTGCTCCAAACGTTCCGTGTCCTTCTCATGTTGGGAGCACCAGAACTGCATGCAGTATTCCAGGTGGGGTCTCACCAAAGCACAGCGGAGGAGGAGAATCACCTCCTTTGACCTGCTGGCACTCTCTTGGTGCAGCCAGGGATTCAGTTGGTTCTGTGGGTTGTGAGCACACACTCCCAGCTCATGTTGAGTCTTGCATCAACCACCACCCTCGAGTCCTTCTCCACAGGGCTACTGCCAATAAATTATCTGCTCAACCTGTAGGAGTGTCTGGGATTGCCATGATCCAGTGTAGGACTATTGAGGAATATATTTGATGCAGGTATCTTGGAGTGCAGCAGCAGTGCAAGTGGCAGGCTGAGCTCTGGGGCAAGGACACGGGGCCAAGGAAAAAGGTCTTGAACTGCTGATTATTTGCATTAAAAAAAGGCATGGGAACCTGTGGTCTAGCCAGGTGACAGGACACACAGTTATGTGTCAGGAGCCAACTACCCCCAGACTTTACTGTACTTAGACTGTAAAGGTATAAAAGCGTAGGGATTCCTTTTTCAGGGTCCCTTCCCAGAGGCACTGAGCTCAAGCTGATATTCTGTGACTTTATCATTTCCTTACTGCACCAGGAGTGAATTGTTTCAAGGATAGGTCAATTTGAGATGCTGCTATGGAAAACCTAAGGTCAAGTCGGTAAGCAAAACTGATCTGATCGTAGGAGTATGGGGTGTGTAGAGGCAGAGGGGCTTCAGTCCCAGTTCAAGTGGTGCAAGAGGGACTGGCAGAGTGGCTCCTGGATGGTCATAGTGGGAAGTTTCCTTAACAAGGACCCTACACTTCACTTTATTGAACTTCATTGGCCCACCTCTTGATCATGTCCAGGTTCCTCTGGATGGTATCCCTCCCATCCAGTGTGTCGACTGCATCACACAGCTTGGTGTCATCAGCAAACTTGCTGAGGGTGCACTGTTCATGTTGTCAACAAAGATACTGAACCTTAGTACTAGCCCCAGTAACAGCCCCAGGTGACACTACCCATCAATGGACAAGGATCTATATACTCTGATTCCTGAACTCTCTGACAGGTAACAGAAAGGAATTATTCACATGCACAGGCATTTCAGCAATCCAATTGTAATATTGTGGGACTGTTGAATCTCTGAGTCTTGGACGTTCAGTCATGCTGTGGACATCTGCATGCATAGTAGGAGGTATCCAAAACTATTTGGAACTAAGATAAATAGTGTCATAGACTGGAATGTTTTAGTGAGGCACCACTGAGTGAATTTGGCTCAGTTGTACTGAAGAAATTGCTGGTGATTTGTGAGAAAGCTAAGGCCACATCAAAATTTTAAACATGTTTTTGAAATGGTAATATTTGGCAGGTCAAGAATTAGAGAGAAGATGTAGACAAGAAAACGTACAAATAGCTCAGAAAAAAGTCGAGAATCAGAAAACGGCATCTCAGTAACCTGAAAATGAACATGTTCACTGTAAAATGCCCACACAAGTCAGAGATAGGCTGTTTTAAAGGAGAAATAATGTTATGTATGCATAATTATATATATATATTTATAATGAGAAACAAATGACAAATAAAATTACAACTACTATTGTAAATTTCCTGGGAGGAGTGAAATACTTCCAGTTTTTGTTTATTTCTCTGGATGCACCAGAACAATCACATCCAACGTTGTGAAAAACACACGAGCTTGACCCAGCTCTTGCTTAAGTAATTTACCTAAATGTAGATTGAATTAGAACTGGACTAATTAGTCAATGAACACAAAGTAGGTCATTTCTACGTAGTTAACCACTGAAGAGGATCTTTAAATAAGAAAATTCACAGCAGGGTGGAATAGATGGGATTTTTTTCCATTTGAAGGTTCAAAATGCCTAAAATGCATCTAGAGTCTAAACAAGAATCTATTAAAATAAAAAGGTTGTGAAGTTATTAAAAAAACAAAAGATCAAACTCATTGTTTGTTAAACATTGTAAACCAACTATTTTTTCCCTTAAGGAGTGATGTCACATGAAGCTAAGCATTGTTATTGAAAACACATTAAAATAATTATTGTATTCTTCAGCCTGATAAGTAAGCATTTTTGTGCATTTTTATCCAAAATTATTTATTTTCTTGGTAAAAAAATTATTTTCTCTATTATCAGCATGGATTGATTTTCAAGAACTCAAACAAGTAAAATGGAGAAGAGCAGGCAGACTTTGCATTTGTGTTTCAGAGATGGCTGAAATTCTCTACATATCACTTACTTAGATTTCAATATTAAAAGATATCAGAACTTTCATAGCTATAAAATGATTCTTAGAGCCTTTTTTGACCAAAACACACCAAACTAATTAGCTCCTGATACCAGTATATTGAAAAGATATGTATTTAGAATTACTTAAAAAATACAGCATGTGTATGGGGGGGCAGGGAAGAGGAAATAAAATTTTCATATTGAACAACAAAAAAATACAGCACAATTGTGCAGTTGTTTGGGACCTTGTTTCTCCGAAAACCTCTTGATTTCTTTCCTGGTTTCCCATCACAGAAATGCTGTAATGATGGGAGGTTTCATATGCCTCCAAAAGGCTTTCTGTCCTTGTCAGGTGGGGAACTTTTTAGAGATGCTGGTTCTGAATGCTCTCAAACTAAAATAAGAATCTATTCCTCATCTTCTGGTTTTGGGTTAAGTTCTACAAGCATTTCATAGAAAGGGTGATGCCTTTTTGGTTTTGTTCAAAGAAATAAGGAAATACCACAGATTGCTTCTTAATGAGGGAGTCCAGTGCAATTAGTATGCGTCAGATGTGTTTTGAAAGTATTATGAATGTAACGCATCCAAAAACAAAGGAGAAGAATGTTGTTTGTTTTTATTTTTTAATTAAAACAGTGATAAATTTTGATTAAACTCTTAAAAGATTGGCATTTACAAATGCAAAAATCACCGGTAATGAAGCAGCTTAAGCATTTCCACTGTTATACAAAAACAAGGCTTTACAGGATCTTTTGCTCTACAGGATCTTTATTTCAATTAGATGCCATAGTTCTGCTTGTACTAAGTATTATTGTTTTATTTTGTTTCTACATACTGGGTTTAAATTTGTCATGATATATCACAGTGTATTCTCATGATGAAAAAAGGGATATATATATAAACAATACTGCATGTTTAGTAGAAGTGTTTTTGTATTTTGTACAATGTTTCAATCTCCCTGTAATATGGCTCTTCAAATTCATGCTGGCAAAATTCCAAAATTTGCTCATTTAGTTGATTATGAAGCAGTCATTCTGAAAATAAAAACAATCCTCCAAGACCATTGTTGAGAACTGATATTGGAAATTCTTAAATTGAGGGTGAAAATGGTTGTTAATAGAGCTGAAATAATTTTGTAAATACAATATTTGTGCAAGAATAATGAAAATAAAGAAGTGCAAGTATCAATAAGTTTTCCATGATTATCACTAGGAAGATAGGTTAAAAATATGTGTAAAACTGATAATCTGGGAACACATTAGGCACTCAAATTTCAATTTTAATTCATTCAAATGGATAGGGTTTTTTTCTTACAAACGATAGATATATTGTATCTAGATAAAAATCACAAATGAAGCTAGCTATATGTTGCTAATATCCATGGGCAAATGTAAGTTGGAGTGAGAAAGGTAAAGTTTCACACCACTCAGTTTCTCTTCAGGCTTCTGAAAGGCACTTTGAGCTAAATGAAGCTCAGTCAATGTGTTTCACATGATTAAAAGGATGAGCACAGTCATTAACAAAACTGACTAATGGACTAGAGGGTTCTAAAACTCCCAAATGCCATCATGATGAAATGAAGGCATTTTCTTATTAATTTTCTTGCATAGATCTTAGCTGGAGAACCAGGAATCAGTTATTACTTTGGAACTTCCCGGGTTGTGTACGTATCATGGGTGCAGTAATATTTCTTATCCTATGACTATCGCTCTTTTCTTTTGCATTCTAGCTATAATATAAAGGAAAATATCTGTTTCATATTTCGCAAGTTAAAGTATAAATTCGAAGAATGAACAAGAGAGCAAAGATGTATACATAAACTACCTACACACAATCTTAATCTTTGACCAATTAAAGGATATTTATCTAGAGCATAAATTGCCAGTTACTTAAGGTTCTGTAGAATATAAGTTCAGTTTCTTATGCAGACTCTATTTCTAAAGTTAACCCATGTTGCTGGGTTAAATATTACATTTTAAAAGTAATAGGTAAGCATCAAATACTTAATTAAAAAAAGATATATACCTCCATATTCTAGAAGAAATATCTGTTGTGATGCCAGATTTTGATTCTACTTACATGAGAGTGTATGATTTATCTAACAGGAACTACATTAAATAAGGGAAATGCCTTCTTAAACATTATGAGTTTATTAACTATGAAGTGAAAATTTATATTTTTAGTAGCAAAGACTGCAAAGTGTTTTCCCATATACTTAATCCGTCATCCTACTATGTAAATTCAGAAATTGATTATCACAAACTTATGGATCATAACCTTCAAAGCTTTTGGACTTATTCACCTTGTGGCTATGAATGTTCCTTCACCACATTAAAAGTTAAAGATTCTATTGCAATTTATTCATAACCTGTGTTTCCATCTGGTGCATTTTTAAATAGAAATAAAATACCTATTTCCGTGCCTCCGTTGATAAAGTAGTAATAGCTCCTAACAGAAGAGCTCCAGCATACCCTGTGTGTAATAATTTGCAGCAGCAATAGCGTCCAGCAGGACCAGGGCAGTGATCATCGGCACTGGTGAGGCTCAAATCCTGCAACTCAGCTCTGGGCCCTTTGCTACAAGAAGGACATTGAGGTGCTGGAGCGTGTCCAGAGAACAGCAAAGGAGCTGGTGAAGGGTCTGGAGCACAAATCTTATGAGGTCAGCTGAGGGAACTGGGGTCTTTAGCCTAGAGGGAAGGAGGCTTGCAGGAGAGGGTGTGTGTGTGTGTGGGTGTGTGGGTGTGTGTGTGTGGGTGTGTGCATGCACAACACGATGACAGCACCTTACCACTCTCTACAACTTCCAGCAAGGAGGTCTGAGTGAGGTGGTGGTTGTTCTGTTCTCCCAGTTAAGAAGTGACAGAACCAGAGGAAATGGCCTTAATTTGCACTGGGAGAGGTTTAAATTGGATATTAGGAAAAAAATTTCACTGAAAGTGTGATCAGTTATTGGAACAGGCTGTTCAGGAAAGGGATGATGTCACCATTCCAGGAGGCATTGGAAAGGCGCCTGGATTTGACATTTGGGGACATAGTTTACTGGTGAACAGGGTTGTCCAGGGTTAACTGTTGCAAATGATAATCGTAGAAATCTTTTCCAAGCTTAACAATTCTATGATATTATAAATAATGTGTCCTTCCATTGATTCCATTATCCAAAGAATTTGGCAATTACAAGACAAAAAACCTACAAATGAAAAAAAGATTTTATTGGGCTGTTTTGTCACTCAGTCTTGGGGGATAGGTGTTCATTCCTTTATGATCTCTACATTGAATTTATTTCAAATTATTCTACCGCTGTGTATTGGGAGAATGTCGAAATCCAATGACCTAGATGACATATGAATTCATTTTCAGAAATCCAGGTACAGGGTGATTCAGTGTCACTACTAGCAGAATAATCTGCAAATGAGATACCAATCCACGAGTTTGCTAGAGGCAAATACAAGTATCCAATGATTTTGGTAATCTGGACTGGAATCAACACCCAAAAAATTGCTCATAAATTATAGCAATATCATAAATCATTAGTTTATTGTCTCCTAAATGAAACTAAAATCTCAACTAAAACTTTTGTAGGTGAGAAATAAATTGCTTCTTACCAAGAAATTACTTTCATTATTCATTAAGATTCACTGTAATTACATAATCTACTAAAAATTAAAAGGAAAAAAAGAGAAAAAAGTATCCCTAAAATACATCAAAACTTAAAAATCAAATATAAAACCCGAACAAACAAAAACTCAAAACCTTTTCATGTATTGTCCAACTTGGGATGTGGAAGGAGTCAATAGCAGCTATAATTCAATTATCATTACTTTTATTCCCCTAATAAAAATTCACAAAATTCCTAAAGTGTCAACACAGGTAGTCTGCACATCTCCAGAAGTAGATAAGAAGTAACAATATCAAAATTTTCACTAACTCAATCTCAAAATACACAGGTATGATTTGCAAAATAAGTGTTCATCTGTTTAATGAGAGATATTATTAGATCATACTGATAAATCATGATTAATAAGCTATTTGAGAACACAAAACTAGTAAATAGAAGTAGTGCTTCTACTTGATAAATGATTGAAATTCCATGAAGACCTGGAGAATTAAGTCAAAAATCCCACCTCTTCTGAGGTGACTACAGTATACAATTTCTAAATTTCAGGAACAGGTAGCAGTCCCGTGATTTTTGACTAATCTGGGACAGACATTTCTCCCAAGGATTTCCATTTTGCATGCAGTAATTAAATATACATAGATCCAGAGCGAGATCCCAGCTGGAGAGAAGAAATATCCCAATGAATATACATCTGTTTTATTCAAAATGGAACAAAATCCTCAGACATTTTGGAAAACAATACATTTTAGAGTGTTCTATTCCCAGTGTTTCTTCAATCATTGTTAGAATCTCTGATTGCAAGGTTGTTTGAGCTATGATATAATGATGTCATCATATTTTTATTATAGCTTTATTTTTAGGGGAAAAAACAAACTTTTTTCATGCCTATGTCCAGAAGATGAATCAAAGAAGCTATTGGAAAAATATGGAAAATCACATAGACTACTAAGGCAGAATTTAGTATCTATTGTTCAGAATAGACATTAAGAATTATTGTCCCTGCAAAGCCTATACAAACCAAAGCCTGTAGTCCCACAGGTCCAGAAGCACAGGTTTTAATCATCTAAACAGCTGCAGCTGATGAGAGAAACAGGATCATCTCACACACTTTTTGAGTTCTGCAAAGTAGATGTTAACATTCAAACTAGTTACCTTCTCAAATCATGCATTGGAAATCCTTTATTTGCATCAACTAGTTTAAGTGAGATGTCTAAAACCTACACATAAGACAGTAAGCAATTTGAGTTTTATGTTGAAAGTCCCCATTTAAATATCTTTCGAAAAATTTAATTTGCTAGACATCTTAAAAGAACACCTCACACTGAGAGCATTTGTCAAAACAAAATTAGAGAAGATGGTGTTCCTGTGACGATCCACCCCTCTACAGCTTCTAACATAATTGTCTAGTAATTTGAGCTTTCTGTCAGGAATTGATCTAGAGAAAATCAAGCAAAATGAAACATGACTTGATAGCCTACTGCTTCAGTCACTGAAGGCTTCACTCTACTGCCTGTAGAATCTCTATCCTTTCACTGTTTTCTATTTTATTCTAGAAAGGGGGTAAGGGTTATTTTACTTTTAATCCGAAGACTCACAGGAGGAGGTAGCTTTTTCCTCTCTCCTTTTTGTGGGTGAATACAAATAAAAAGTCCTGGCTTTTATCATTTTCTTGCCACCTGCACATGGAAGCTTTCTGACATGCTGATTTTAAGGGTAGGCATTCTGAGTAGTCAAATTCCTCTCCACCCTGCCTCTATTCTCACTCTGTACTCAACTGTCTTTTACAGACTGCTTCCCAAAGAAATGGGTTGGCTTTGCTTTAGTACAGAATCACTCCTTGGGCTTTTCACAGTTGTGAACTCCCAGAGCTGGGAATCTAAGACTTTGTAAGTGTACAACACTGAATATTCAACCAAATGTGGATACTGCTTTTGGCTGGGATAGAGTTAATTTTCTTCACAGTGGCTGGCATGGGGCTGTGTTTTGATGACAAAATGATGATAATATAGAGATGTTTTTGTCATTGCTAAGCAGAGCTTACACAGAGACAAGGACTTTTCTGCTTTCTGTACTGTTATGGCAAGGAAATTGGGGGTGCGTGGGAGTTTGGGAGGGGACACAGCCAGGACAGGTGACCCAAACTGGCCAAAGGGATAATCCAGACCATATGGCATCATGCTCTGTGTATAAAGTGGTGGAAAGAGAAGGGAGTGTGGGACATCTGGGGTCATGGCATCAAGGCACTGTTACATGTGATGGGACCCCACTTTCGTGGAGATGGCTGAACATCGGCCTGCCCATGGGAAGCAGTGAGTTTATTCCTCGGTTTGCTTTCTTTGTGTGCCCAGCTTTTGCTTTCCCTATTAAACTGTCTTTATCTCAACCCATGACTTCTCTGGCTTTTACCCTTCCCATTCTCTCCCTAGTTCCTCTGGTGTGGGGAACGGGTGAGGCGTTGTGTGGGGCTTGGTGTCTTGCCAGATTTAAACCACAACAGCGAAGGATGATTATTAAAATCTCTAAAACTGAAAAACACTTGGCCCTCAGGTTCTAAAAGACCAGATATGAAAATTTTGACTAAGCATTGTAAGTAATGACCTCAGACAGTCAATACTATTATATTCAGATTCTAGCTATAGCGGAACACTTCCTGGGTTCATCACTAATTCCATGCATATGAAGGTCATAATAATTTGATTATAAAAAGTATAATTTGATGAGCACTGTGAAACTTTTGTGGCATGAGGTCAAAATATGGACATACCAGCAATAAGATACGTCCTCTAACTCATGACAATGGAGTGATATAATCATAAATTAGCAGCCTCTTTTCAAATAATACAAAAAATAGTCAGCACTTGGTAAACATAGCTCATACTTAAACACCTAACAAACTTATTAATTCATTGTAGAAGTAGAGCCTATAAATGTGCTGGACCATATCACCATGGCAAATGAATTAGACCATTAAAATAATGTTGAGGATATTCTAAAGTTACAGTCAGTAAACCAAGACAATTTTAAAGGGAAAGGAATTGAAATATCATATTCTACCACTAACTCATTTCATATTTCAGCATAAGGTCACAAAAAATCTCACTGTAGGAACATATCTATTGATGTAAAAAATGGCAATGAGAGCTGAGAAAAAATAAGATTGTCTCCAATGTACTGTGCTGGCAAATTTTATTTGTTGACAGTATATTACATGTGAAGCATATCCCAAATTTAATTTATTTTGAAAGAGGAGGAGAGGAGCTAAAAAAATACAAACTTTATTCATGAGATTATACATACAGAAGTAGTATTTTGCAGTAGTTCTATTTTTATAGGGTAGGTTGACATTATATATTTGTTATGTAAAGTGCCTAAACTGATCCAAAAGCAGACACAGTATTTCAGGGCTTTCACAACCCAGTACTCACCAAAATACCAGTCTGTCTGTAATACAGATATATGCATTTTTGTAATATTGATTTTCTCTCTATTGTTGCAGTATGACTTGCAATTAGTTCTTAGCTTAGAAATAAGCTAATTGTGAGTCGTCTTTGGTTATTGTTTCTAAGAAAAATAGAGGAGATAAAAGAAGACAGAGAGATAGAATAAAAGGAAGGAGGGAAGGAGATGGGGGAAAGGCTGGAGAGGAAAGGGAAAGGGAAAGGGAAAGGGAAAGGGAAAGGGAAAGGGAAAGGGAAAGGGAAAGGGAAAGGGAAGAGGAACAAAAGGTCCCAAAGCCCTGTAAGACTCCTCTTACATGGTCATGCTTCCCCACTGCCATTAGTTTCAGCTAGGATAGAGGAAATTTTCATCTTAGTATCTGGTACAGTACCATGTTTTGGGTGTACAATGAGAATAATGCTGATAACACAGCATTGTTTTAGTTGTTATGAATAGAGGTCACTCGGAACATTCAAAATTCTTTCAATATATTTTATGGTGCTCTGGAAAAATATTGTCAGCAACAAATAAAAATCAAAATTGGTATCCAGATAATGCGAAGAGAGGAACATGGAATATATTTTCCATTAATTAACTTCAGTGAAAAATTAAAGACTCTCTAATACAAAGAATCACCTTATGCTTAGCAGAAGTGAAGAAAAGTTACTAATACAAGGCAGGCCAATCAAGGTGTGTGGGAATATCAAGTGTTCTTTAATAAATTAAAAAGTCTGATAGTATGCCAACCATGGCAGCTAAAATTCTTCATAATTTAAATAGTTTATTGATCTAAGAGGTGGTTAATACAGCTGAAAGAAACTGTGAAATTGTATACATAATAATAAGCTCATGTAAAATAATAATGCTTGCATTAGTAAACAGCCAAAAAAACAAACCTGCAAATTAACAGAAGACAGACCTATTTTCCTTGCCCCCAAAAAAGAAACTGGACACACTAATAGTATCTTTCCCCAATGAACAGCAAACGTTTCACATTTCACTTAGCTTTTTGCTACATTCGGTTCAGTAATGTCTACCAAGGGGTAAATTGACTTTCCTGTTACAGATCATTAGCAGCTGCAATCAGCCAATAAGAGTTTTCATGAACTGGTTCTAGATTGTATCTAAGTTCAGACATGAGTTCATTCAGCACTGTAAGGCACACTAAATAAAAAGAAATATATCTTTGAACCATAATTCACAACTTTTGACTTGTAACTATAAAAAATAATTTTGTATATTATTGATTCGCCATTTAAAATTTTAATTTGCAAAAAATTTGTTTTGAAATACATAAACTGTATGCATCCTAACAATATCTTATGATAATTCATTAGCAGTCTAATCCACGTTATCCAGAGGTATCATCATAATGGTAGAGATCAGTTGAAGCATTTGGTTGACTTTGAACAAGTCTTGACTTTGGCTTGATTTCTGAATTAACAGAACAGGAGTCAGAGAATCCTATACTTTTTCTGTCTTTTAGGTAAAATAGTTAATTCTAAAATTATGCTGGTCAGCCCTTTGATAAGAACTCTGCATGCATGGGTGTGGATTTCTTACTGTGTATTCTCTTCTAGAATTCAGACTCCAATATGCTTACATTTGTCTTGTATATATATAATAAACATTTTTATTCTTTCCCTCAAAAGTCTCACTGAATTATCTACACAAAAATGAGAGCTCTGGAGGTGCATTTTTTTCATGTGAGTGTAGGTTTCTGAATGGCAAACAAGTGCAGTACAATTAGCAGGCTTTTGACACAGGGAAAGACCCCCTGCCTCATAAATTTTCTGTCTCTTTCTAAGGATTTGTCTCTTTAAAATAAAAGCACAAAAGAGACACTTAAACTCAACAAAAGCTGAGAAAAAGGAATGTCTTGGTTCAATTTCATCTTCAAAAGTCATAGAATTATTGAAGTTTGGGGGAAGATTATCTGGTCTAACCAAAGCAAATAATATTGCACAGGCCCTTATCAAATTAGTATTTGAAATTCCCAAGAACGGTGCATCCACTGCCCCTCTGATAGATCACCTTCATGGTACACAGTGTTTCCTGTTATCTAATTGAAACTTGTCATAACACATATTGACTTCTTCTTTTTACTATGCACACTCAGTGAATGTCTGCCTGTCTTCTTAGTGCCTTTTCATGTAGCATCAGCTTTCACAAGCAAAGTCTCCCATGCCCCAGATTTGGACCACTTGCTTTATGACAGCAACAAGAATTGGGATTGGTGAGTCTGGAAAGGAGATGGCTTTGGGAGCACCTAACAGGAGCCCCACAGTACTCAGGTTGAGTTTACTAAGAGGGAGTCAGGCACTTAGACAGTGGACCTAAGTTGAAACAAGACAAGTTCAAAATGGATATGAACAAAAACTTTCTCACTATGAGAACAGTCAAAGAATCAAAGAGGTTGCATGGAAAGGTTTTTCAGTACCCATCTCTGCCAGGTTTTGTTCCTGTCTGGCTTAGACTCTCCATAATCTGCTTTAATTCCACCACTGAGACCAGTAAGTATTCAGCCTGTATTGTGTGGGATGTTTCAGTCTCAGACGCATTTTACTTCATTAAGCTTCTTGAGGTTCCAGATAGGTAATTTCTCTGTTCTGTCAAGGAATATCATTTTAACATTCCTTCCTTTGAGTGCACCATTTAATGCCCATACTGACATCACTTTTCGATACTATCCACAAATTACTTTAGGGAGATTTCCTTCACATTATCCTGATACGGACTTAAATCTATAATTGCCAGCATCAAAAATAGTTCTAGATACCTTTGAAGAACATCAATGATTATTGGCCTCCAGGTGGACTTTGTACTCTGATTACCACAACACCCAATTTAAGCCAAACATCAAATTCGCCTACCTTAAAGACACCTGTCCAAACCATACCTCACTAGTTTTGCTGAAAACACATCACAGAAGACAATGTCAAAAGTCTTATTAAAATCACAACAAACATCACTGTGCAAAAGATACTCAGCTGAAAACAACACCTACAATTGAATTGAACTATTTTGTCCTTAGTTTCATCATATCCAGAACTAACTCAGAAAGAATACTGTCTATTAATGTATGCTCTATATTTTAGTAGCAAAAACAGGTGACCATTTTATTTGCTAGTTGATAAAAGAAGAACTGAAAAGAAGTTACTTTGGTTAAGCAGAAATGTCAATTACTAATACATGATATTAGGCATAATATTGACCATTCTTTGAAATTTTTTTTTTCATAAGTCTGTAAAACAAATTCATTTGGAATTGATAGATTAAACACATCACAAAATCATGCTCAGCGATTTTTTCAAACACCATGATATTGTAAATAAAACTGTTTAAAAGGTAATTGCTTTTCGCTAAAATTTTGCATTAAATAGCCCTTTAAAGAAATTATGACACCATCAAAGGATGTATCAAAAATTATTTTTAGTGTAGTTTAGCAACTCTTCACCACAGTAGAAGAGATTTGTATTAAAAAAAAGTACTTGTGATTGCAAAAATGACCCTGGTTTGTAAGACCTAACTGGAGGTAAAAAAGCTGTTTTTACCAACTCCTGGACATTTTAAAAGTTCTGACAAAGGCAGAAGTATTAAGCATAAGGGATGTACAGCTGGGAAAGAGTAGAGCTCAATGTAGCATAAGCAGCTATCCTGGAAGAAAAAGCACAGAGGAACAATGGAATAAATTGCAGTTGATGGTAAATTTGGTTGAATTGTTTCACGTTTTTCTTAGCTAAAAACTTGTTCTGCTTTCTTTACTACCTTCTAAGGAGAAAAAATATTTTAAAATGCTTTTTATGTATGGCAGATATTTTGGGGGAAAAAAAAAATTCCTTTTCAACCTATTTCCTGTGTGGAACCACCAGGACTAATTTACAGTTGTAGTCCAATCTGTATAAGTCCATAAATCTCCTGTGTGTTATCATGGACATTACCATGATGAATCCTCAACTCAACGTGAGATTTTTGCTCCAGAAGTTCATGACAGATCTGTACCACTATATACTACCCATATTACCCACTTATGTCAGTCCATCAGTTAACACACAATTTTCTGCCTTACCCTTGACAAAAAAAAAGAGAAAAAAATAAACATGAACAAAGAAAAGAAAAGATAAGTACATATGTTTTTCTTGATGGGATGGTAAGCTCTGAAGTTGGTTATGTCTTTAGAAGTCTGATTTTATGTTATTCTCAAAATGTGGGAATGCATGCATGAGGTACTTAAAGTGCTGCTGCTAAACTGCACGTTTTGAAGAGATATGTTATTAGTCCTGCGGTCCCCAAAGTACAATATAAACCCTATCTACTATAAAATCTGTAGAAATGAAATACTTTTACTTGGCTAATGAGAACATGATAATAGTAGGAGCAAACCACAAAAAAAGTAGGCAGTTTTATATTGTGCCTGTAATAATTTGATTGTGTAGGCCCCGTTTTATAGCCAAGATAACTTAAATGTTTCAAGATACTATAATTATTATGAGACCTTTCTGCAATTAATGTCTTTTCTGAAAGTCAGTTCAAGGAGGCTTCACTCATTAAAATAGTCTCAAGCAGCTTCAGGCTCCTCTTTCACCCCTCCTTGCTGTTTGCAGATGAAAATTGTGTTACAAGATCAAGTAATAACCATAATCTCCTGAGATGCAAATCAGCGAGATACACCAAGGACTTTCTGCTTCTAGGATGTTATTAAGCAGTAAAGGTTCAATGATCCATCACTTTCAAGATCACTTTCGGGATCCTCTAGTCAAGCCATCAGTGTTACCAGGGATGATAGAGCCGGTGGGACCTGGCAAAGCAGCGACACATGGGAACCACGCAGTCCCTGACCCTCTGACTGCTGCTTTCCTGGACAGCAGAGACTCTTCAGGTGTATCATAAGGAGTATTATAGGGAGGTGTAGGTCAGACCACACTAATGTTTGACCTAATATCTCATTAATCCCTAATATCTCATTAAATACCTTGCTGATTGTGTACTAGCTAATACATTTTCACTTTATACTTTTGAATTATTTACAACATACTTTAAAGTATCTCTGCACTGAGCTAAAGATGTAACTTCTCTGTTAAGGCTACCTTACCTTCTCTATGTAACAGCTGAAGTTAGTTACATCATGTAAACAACAGGCCCTCTGAGCCAATCTTTCTCATAATTAGAATTAACACTCTTGAAACTTACACTTCCTACATAGATTTGTTACAATGTTTTCACTTCAATTAAGCCCAAACCGGTATATTAATAGTCCCATATGTTCTTTGATTGTACTAATTTCCATAATTTCATAAAAGATTACCGGTTATCACATACATCCTACCTTTCCACACATGGCATATTGAATTAGATAACCCCAGCTGAAATTCTGAATAGTTTTTGATGGGTGTTGAGAGTAAGAGAAGAAAATATTTTGTCTTTTTATTATATTTCTTATCTGAAATATTCTTATGAAACCTGTGCATTCTTTTGAGTAAAAAAATAGCTGTATCAGATTTATACTTAATGTAATTTCTGTGCAACACTACTGACCATGCTACTATCCCAAAAGCATCCACAGTTATTGAGAAACATTTTAGTAACTGTGGTAATGCCAACTCCCCATTCAGAACTTTGCAGAAATACTACAAATTTAGTAATATTGAAATTAAATCTGATATTTTGTTAAGCCTTTTCTTGTCTTCTAGACTGCTCATATGTATTTACCAGCAAAAAGAGAGCAGTATAATATGTAGATATTTATTTTATATGTGAAGTCTTTTAATTAATACATATTCTCCAAGGAAAAACTGACTCTATTCTTTTCATAAGGATCGTAAAATACATTCAGATCTAAATTAAGACATTATATCAGCTTATACAAACAAAATAATAAGCCAGTCCTTTGCACTCAGTATTAAATTATCAATCACACTTGTTTTCAATGTATGCAGGACCTCCTTACTCCTAAACATATAGAAAAGTAAAATACACAAGTTAAATGTCACATCATTTACAAGCATTTTGAATAACATAGAGCCTGAGTTCCTGAGGGAATTCTACTGGGGATCACTTTCTTCCTGACAGAAATGAAACTTTATTCCTATTCTGTTTTCCTTCTTTTTGAATTGCTACTTCTCCATGTGAGAAGTTAGCTTCTTATTTCACTTCCTTTATTTCTTTGCATATTTACTGGGAGAATTTTTGAGAGTCTCTCTAGATAGAATTACTGAATGATGTTTGAAAAGCAAAGAAATTATTTCAATGTTTGCTTTTTTGGGTCCGACTGAGGTAAAGCTCACAGCCCTTACAGTGCTGTGCTTTGCATTGCATTTGTAGCTGGAAGGGTGTTGGTACCAGAGCAGTGTTTTTTTGTTACTGCTGAGCAGCACTGTCCCTCTGACATTCCTTGCTCCCATCAAAGGGGATGGGAGTGGGAAAGGTCCTGGAAGGGGACACAACCAGGCCAGCTGACCCAAATCAACCAAAGGGATATTCCATACCATGTCATGTCAGCTCAGATATAAAAGCTGAGAGAGAGAGGAAGGAGTGGGGGATATTCATGATCTTCCAATGTTTGTGTTCCAGAGCAACTGTTACGTGTGCTGAAGCCCTGCTTCCCGGGAAGTGCCCAAACATCGCTGCTAATGGGAAGTAGCGATTAACCTTTGTTTCCCTTTAGATTTTGCACGTGCAAATCTCTGCTTATTATTTTTCTTTTACTGTAATAAAACTGCTTGATCTCACCCTGCTGGCTGTTCTCCATCTTATTCTCTCCCCTGTCCGAAAGGGAAAGGGAGTGATAGAATGACTTGTGGGCATCTGGCACCCAGCCAGCATCAACCTACTACAGTTGTTTACTGACTCCTTCAGTGAACCTTGATAGTATCTAATGTTATTTTTTTCAGAATAATTTGCACAAACTTCATTTTTAAAAATATTTAGTGTTGTCTTGTCCCCTGAATGAACAAAACCTTGAGCTTTTAAAATTGAGTCTCTTCCTCCACTTCCCGATCATATGTTAGCACAGCTGATTTTAAAGAGGTTATATTTGCAGCTGTTTGCTCAGCTATATCGTCCTTGATTTTCCTAGGTTTCTAGCATGATTCATTATTCTTCAATCTTTTGTTGTGTAAGCTCTACAAAAATGTCAGTTTGCAACAGTTCCTGTAACACAATCCTCAAGAGGTATAACATGAAAAAATCTTCAATTTCTTCAGGGTGATCACAGAGGAAAAAACCCAAACAAAGTTTTAACCTTTCTAAATGTGTCCTAACACACTCTGAGAACTCTGGTCATCTATTGGCTCATCACATCCTATGTCCTTGGAAAAAACATTAGTATCATTTTTATAACCTCAGTCAGCTGTTCCTGAAACCCTTTCTGACTTACTGTGTTGCACTATCTGCCAAAATGTACTAGTTTATTTATTTAGACACTACTTCACCTTCTTAAAAGACTTTTCTCTTATAAAAACCATTCAATCTCTTTGTGTAGCTGCATAGTATTTTCTTAAATTCTTTCTGTATAAGTGACAAGGTTTTGTCACTGGTATTTAACATGATCAAATTTTTATATAGTTTTATTCTATTACCTCTCTGGATGGAGTTCAATTGCTTAAAATTAGACACTTAATGTAATCTGAGATATTGGATATTGCATTTTGCTTCCAGCTGCCAGGTCAGAAAGTTGAAGATCTCTGGTAGATCCTGTGTCCTATCATCTATCCTTACGGGGCTGGCTTCGATACCTTCACAGATACAATAGACGCAGCTGATGCCTATGTCTAAGCACCTGACTCCCCCCTGCTATAAACCATTCTCTTATTAATGTAGCTATATGAGACTCATTATATAATTGTTCCTGAGTATTTTTAATCATGGACAGTATTTTTTTAATTCATAGCATTTTATATTCTTATTTTCTGTGTTGGGTTTTTTTTTACTTCATTTGGGGTTGTTGGTTTGTGTTCTTTTCCTCCTTAATGCATAATCTAGAAGATTATTAGCTTTACTCTATTTTCTTTCTTCCTCACAACTTGCTGAAATACTTATAAATCTATTCTTTCTACAACACAGAAAGGTGCAGTACTCCTTTCAACCACAACAATGAAACCACGTGTGTGCAAATGCAAACACTATGAGAAATGAGTTACTGTGCACCAAAGGCAGGACTAAAGCAACACCGAGCTAGTAGTAAAGCATTTGTATTGAGCAGAGTCTAGCCCCTTCATACAATCATGGCATCATTAAGGTTGGAAAAGACCTCCAAGATCACTAAGTCCAACCTTGGACAAAACACCTACCACCATACCAACTCAACCATATTAGGAACCTGGGTTTGTGTCTGATTACACTTTCTTATTCAATGATTGCCTAATTCAAAACAGTCCTAGAAGCTGAAATCAGAGTAACTAATGGTTCTAATTAAGAGCTCGAACTGACTGGTGGGAGGAGGTTTCTAGTTTCTTATGCTTTCTGTGGCCTTTCATTCCTGAATTCACAATAGCTCAGGTTAAACAGAATAAATCAGATAGATTTTAAGACTTTTCTGTAGATTAATTTTAAGAAAACCTTGGGTGAAGTGCAAAGTTGAAATCATTTAAATTTTGAGAAACAGCATATGTTTTTCTTTCTCTATGGATGATCAGTTTTAGCAGTACCCTGTCGTATGGAAAAACTGCCTCCAGGCTTATCTGAAAGACTCTCAGGCCTACTTAACCAGTTCCTCAACCTCAGAGGAGACTCTGCCCTGGATCCTGATAGGATGAATGCACTCAAGCTTAAGTTCAAGAGCTGGAAATCCTCACAGTAGTGGAAAATAAGCCATTCAGCTGCTGCCTAGATTCTGAAGTGAAGTATAGGGAACTGATCTGTATTGCTTGTGGAGCTATGCAATTTCAAATATTATACAAAACTTATTGGCCTCTAATGCTTTGTGAGCATCCCCACAAATGGCTATAAACATGCATAGGACGTTGCAAACAAGGTAGCTATGTCTGAAAGCGGCGTATCTGTGCAGCAAGGCATAATGCTCAAGCCAATTCTGATACCTTTTCTGCTTCCAGTATTTAATTCCATGATAATGAAGTTCCTTAATTTCTGTCTTTGATTGCCTTTCTATGCCAGACTGAATCTGAGCCTGGCAAACTTGATCTGACTGAATCTTCTGTCTCCTGGCCCTGCTTATTTACCTATTTCTCTGCACTGCAACATCTCCTTTTGGATACATATTTATATATTATGAAACTTAACCTGAGTTGTAAAATAGTTCTAAAGTCAAGAAAACCAAGGTTTAACAAAACTTGATGCATACATTTCTAAGGCTAGAAAAGAAAGATATTAGCTTTGACAAGATCACAGGGACTTCAGGTATTCTTAAGCTTAATTTATTTTTCCCTTGGAGTTTAAGCCTATGAAACGATGGTATCCTTTTCAGCCTAATTCTAAATACGCATATATATTTCTAAGTACATTGCCTTGTAGGGAATGTCATTTGTTGTTGGTATCTCTTCCATGTATGATTTTTCCCTACTGCAGAATCTGTAAGGTTAAATCAAAATTATTCTAAAAAAAAATCCCTACCTGAATTAAGGGGATTAGATGGACAGAGTTGGTTTTTTTTTTTTCCTTATTACCATTAAGAATTTCTCTGTATCTAATTTAATCTCTTCTATTAATAAGTTTCAGCTTCTTTGATATCAAATTAAACATTTTTCTTTTTATTTTTCCTTAATTTAATCACTGAGAAATAATACCTGTGCAAACTAATTGCTTTCCAGTTTATATTCTGGTCTAATAGTTTTCTTCAAGAAATACAACATCTGGCCTTTCCTTAGGTAATTTGCTTATAATTCACTTACTCTTGCTGTTCATACTTGAATGGTTTAGGTCAGGCATGTTAATGGTGCATGGTTTAATATTTGATTGCACCCTTCAGTTTTCACAATGTTTGTCCTTATTAAGGCTTTTATCCCCTTTTCTAATCTTGATATAGCAGCTGAAGTGAAGAGATTAGCATCCTAGTTCAGAAATCTAATTCCCTTCATATATCTTTTAACCCCTCAATGCTCTGCTTTGCTTATGCATATCCAGATGGCTCCAGAAGGTTTCTACAGCTTTTACATGGCTCCTACTTAATTGAGCTTTAGTACTTTTTTTCCACTTGCCCACAGTATTTTAATTGACTTTATACATGTATTGAATTCCAATATTAAACTAGGTTCAAATCAGTGGAGCTACAGTGACTTCCAAAGCTGCCTCTCTTAATTTCCTTGCAAATTTTTGCTCTCGGACTTTTAGTTAAAAACTTTTTGTCTGTCTCATTGTAGGTCTTTGGATTTGATAAAACTCCTTTTGCCTTTATTTTTCTTTTAGGTGGTAAGGTTTCTACTTTGGAGGCAACTGTTGTTTAGCACTTTACTCCATGAAAAAAGAGAGTTAAAGAGTTTTATCGCCATCAAAGAGCCTAAGTCCTATGTTGAGCTACTAACTATTGGTACAATATACATTGTGAAGTTCTGAACAACTTAACATATACAGATTTTGATTCATTCAAGTTTTATTACTTTTTAAATAGAGCACCAACCATTCTCTGTGCAAGAAAGAACAGTCCCCAATGAACGGCTTTTTATCTCCTACAAATAGCTGCTAGCCTAATGATTTTGATCCATAATTTCAATATAACAGTATCTATTTTATGTCTCTTTATATGGTATTCATGGGAAAGAATGAATTAATCATTTTAAGGATTATTTTACAGTATTTCTTGAAATAAATTCTCTTTGCAATTGTGCAACATGGCTTTTAAAATGCAAATACAATGCCACAGTTTCCTAAGAAGTCTTCTGAAACAATAGGAGTGATCATATGCTGGCATTCTCAGTGGCTGACTCTTGACAGGATGATTATCCCCCCTGTGCTTGCAGCAGTCACAGCCCGTAACAAGTAAGAGGCTGTAAATTGCAGGGACCACTCATTTTCCTCTTTCGCTGTCTGCAGGAGCTAGTGAAAGCTGAAAATCTTCTATTCTGCCCTTTCATGTCAGTTAAGATAATGGTCAAATTTATATTTTTTTAAGTGGAATATAATTGAGAGATGTGATGGTGCCAGAAAAGTGAGATCACTTAATCAAAGGTCAAATTAGTTTCTCACTCCTTACACCCATCTAATCAAAAGCTCTTTTTTTTTTTTTTTTTTTTTTTTTTTTTTTGGTTACCTGCATTGGAAATTCAAAGATAGCCTTGCCATCTACTTGTGTTGATCAGACATTTCCCAAAGGTGCTCTATACATGGTATCCTCTTACAGAAGTGTTTCTATGATATTTCTGCTTTATTGTTTCTTATCCAAGGACATAGACCATAGGGAACAAAATTCAAACTCCAAGAACATTTTTCTTGATGGTATTTGATTATTTGATATTTCTATAGTATTATAGGATAGAGGATTTAAAAATGATAAAATGATTGAAGAAAAAAAAATTATTTTCTTTTTTTAACCTATAATACTAATAAGTTTAATATTCCACATACAACAAAACCTATTTTCTGCAATCTAAAGGATACTTGGGCAAGAGATACATTAGAATAGCTATCTGTCAAAGGCAGGCTTTGTGTTTTGTAAGCACAGATCACATGCTGGCTGGCACTCTGCTCAATGCCTTTTTCTTTTGGAACAAAATTAACATTAATCTGGCAAATAATTTATTATTCTATTCAAACATCTGTTTGAATATATATTTTAAGTGTAAATTGATAGCCCTTTGTCCTATACTATAGAGTTATTTTTTGGTTTTTTAATTATTGAAGTTAATTCTTGTTTATTATCATTTCATATCTCTGCTTGTCATGACAGGATTTGGTACTTCCATTCACTGTCCTTCTTAGGGAACATATTTTCATAGTTGGTTCTTCTCTTTCTAACACATTAATACAGACCCATCATTTTATAAAGTTGCCATTAATCAAGCTGCTTTATGAGATTCAAACAAATGGGTGGATGTCTAAACAGAAAAAAATTCACATCAAAAAGCAATGGAAACTGCGTTAAATACTTTCATCCATGGACAGACATCCTTTGAATGTAGAGAAATTGCAAAATACCAAATCCAGATTAAAAAAAAGGAATTTTGTGAACAGGATGGAGTCAATATAATACAATTGGCTGCATATCAAATGGTTACACTGATAAAAAACATATTATAAAATTTAAATCAGATAATTTATTTACCATCTCTGAACAAGATGAAAAATTTAAGAAAAAAAACCCCAATACTTCTGGAATACCTAAAAGATATTTGAACAAAGAATATGGAATTTCATACAAGAAAACCAAACACAGATTCTTACTATGTATTTCAGTTGCAATATTGCCACCTCAGTCATACGCATAGATCTCAAAAGAATAATCACACAGAATTAATCATTGTCATGCAATCAGAATTTGTAATTTCACATTTCAAAGCTGCAGGATTTTTTAACAGCAGGAATTCGACATCTGAAATGTCTACTCTGCAGTTAAAGAGTTTTTGAGGAAGAGCAAGGCAATTCCAGGCATAAGCTGCTATAATACGTATCTGGGGCCTCCAGCTTGAAAGGAACTCTACAACCAGTATTCACACACGATGTACAGTTTCCTGAGTCAGAACTCTTCAGACCTGGTGCTCACACAGAGTGCATGCACAACCAGACTGATTCTTGCTCTGTTCAGTTATCATCCATTTAAACTCACTGCTGCGTAATCTTCCTTTGTAACTTGATTTGTGGTTGCTCTCAGAACCAGTCTGAGACTGAGAAAAAAGCCTTGAAAGACATCACAGACAGTATTCACCTGTCTAAACAATAAAGAACTGTTCTTATTTGAGATGTCACAGGCAATCTGAGGCATCTGCAAGGGGCTGAGCAACATGCTATAAATTGTACAAAAGAGAGGAATCTTCCGGAAACCAGATGGAGGCTGAGCCAGATATGCTAAGAAATGTAATGTCATCAGACATGTTTTGGACATGTAAAAGTAGCCACATTACTCAGAGTTAAAATGTGGAAAAAAAAATTATTTTATTTATAAATATATATATTAAAGCTGTAAAACTAGTCCGAGTATATTTACTTATGAAACTTCCTGCCATGGCTTCACTTTGAAGTGATGTGAAAAGCTAGACTAAAATGGAAGTTTTAATTTAATTCTCTTTCTTTTTAGAATGGCAGTTTAAAAGCAAGCCTTTCATTCCAGAACAGGTGTTTTTGTAGTAACATATTACATATTTATCTGATAAGCCTCCTATGCTTTATGGGGTACATATACTACTTGAACAAGTTTTTTTAAAAACATTATTTAGTTGATTCAGAGAAATTAAAGCCTTCTGTACAAATTCTCATTTCTCTTAAGCAAAGTGACTTTTTATAAGAGTTTTAGGGATGAAAGTGTAAAAGAAGAGGAAAATAATGGTTGCCTTACAAAAAGATGCAATTAAAAGATCTATATAAAAAACTTTCTGGAGTTAAATTTTAAATCAAATTGCTTGTTTTAAAATAATTTATGATAACCCTAGAGAAAGCAAGAAATACGTGAGTGGGTTTTTTTTCACCAATTACGAACAAAATGAATAACTGGACAGTTACCTTTCTGAGCACTACAAAATTATTTACTTACAGTGTGATTAATTGGTTGTAGAGAATTCTTATTGGCTAATTAGAATATTTTCATTAAAATTCCTGTTTCATTCACTATGATCTGCATACAGTAGCTTTTCAAATAGTGTTTCATAAATAGGTTCTCATATGAGACACTGATTACAAAGTCCTTATAATCTGATTTAATTTCGTACAAGTTAAGTATGTCAAAATAATTCGATTTATTAATTTGGAGACAGAAGAGCTTTCATGGAGTCACTTATATTTGTTTTATAGCTGTTTCACTAAAAGAAAAATAGATGAAACAAATGAGATGGTACTTTCCTCTTGCATTTCTTAATTTATTTCACACACCATTATGCTTCATACCTTCTGTTCAGACATCCTTTACATCTTTGTTTGTCTCTTGAAGTCTCATCTCTTTCACATACGCTTTCAGTCTTTTCTCAGCTTTTTAGAGCAGTTCATAGGTACTTCATCTGACTAATTCACTTGACTGTATTAATATTTCATTAGTACTTAACTTCTAAGGCAAGGAAGGTCTGACAGTTGGACTCTTAATTATAGCCATTTCACCCTCATCTCCTACCAATGCTTCTTCACCTTTTTCCATTTTTCTTTTAATTACTCATCTTTCATTCTCCTTCTCATTATTGAATTTCAAAAAGATTCACAGTTAAGACTGAAATTAAGTTGTGTGTGTTTGAATATTTATCTGAAATTTGAAGGCCTGCAATATTAGGATATGTAGGAGATCAAGGTGATGTCTAAGTCCTTCAAAACTTTTTAAGATGATCCATTTAAACTGTAATTTAAAATAGGCTTCTTAAATTAAAGACATAAATGTAATATCATAAATCATTGACTTCATCACTGTCTATTTCCAATATTGAAATTATTATCTGGGCAATTAATTTCAATTTCAGAAAAATGGTCTTATTCTTTATTTCAAACCAACCGGAACTTACCTGCCCATTATGACCATGACAGTCTGTGGGATGTTTCACAGGAGCGGGACATCACAGCAGGACCAATATGATCAAGTGAAACCATTTATTACACAGATCTCTGTATTCTTATACCCTAAAAGCTCTATCCTCACATGTTACAGGCTGCTGTACAATTGGTCAATCCCTAGAAGCACACATCTTTCTACTGGCAGTGATTGGCTAACACTTTCTGTGCCTACAGCAGTTTTTGCAAGTCTCTGCACCCAAATTTCCCATCTCTGTCTGCAGTTAGGGAGTTTGTGGAGTTGTTTCCCTTACCGCTCCTTCCTTCTTCCCATCCTTGGTGAGTTGCTTAATCTCCTTCCCATCCTTGGTGAGCTTGCTTATTCTGCTGAGTACGCTGCGTTTGACACGTAGGTTGGCTTGCATTTTCCCAGGCACACTGTGCAGGCTGGATTGTTCACATGTCCCAGATCCTGTAAGAAATTCTCCTCTACAAGGATGGGGCAACTAGTCTTTCACTGTCACCTTAGAGAATGTTCAGTTAAATGCCTTAAGCTTAGACATGCAAACATCCCAACATGCATCCCCAGATGCATTGAATGCAATCTCTTTCTGCAGATGGATATATGAATGCATGTAATTATTTATTTCTGTGAGAATATTGCTGCTAAATAAAGATTGTATCATAACCATTACATCTTACAGAGCATCCAACTTACAGAGTCATTGTAGAAACTTCATAAGAAATATATTCCTTCTATTATATATATATACACACAAATGTCTTTTCTATATGATATATAGTCTATATATTCTTTGGTTATTTTATTTGCCTTTGAGCTATTGATTGTGTGTATTCTATACACATCAACAGAAGAGTATAGAGACTTCTTGAGGTGTTTTTACATTAGATTTACCCCAAATATTTTGCCTGATAGCTCTCAAGATAATGTTTTTTCATCTCATGTTGGGGACTTATAATCACATTGTCATCAATAAATGTAAGAAAATCCTTTATTCACTTTGTCATCCAGCTGGTAGATTTTTACCTATTAGCAGAGATGGGGTTTTAATTCCCCAGCTGGATTGCACTTCATGTTATCATTTTTATTGTTTCTTTTTCCAAGGTTGTCTTACTCTTCCCAGGAGACATTCAGGTGCTCCTACTGCTTTATACATTTCAAGACTTTCTGTCATCATAAAAATCCATTAGCATCAACTACATCACTGTCATTAAGCAAGGTACTAAAGATTATCAAAATTAATCCATTGAGTACTCCACTAGTAATCTCCCAATCACATAATTCTCTATTCTACTTCCAATTCATGTACTAACCACCATCTTCAGTGAAAATTTCCCATGGGGTACCGTATCAAGTGTTGTAAAGAAGTCAAGATAGATTGGATCTACCACAACTCTCTTTTCTTTAACAAAACAGTCATTTTGTTAAAGAAAATATTTTATCAGTCTGACACAATCTGTCTTTGCTAATCTCTTATGTTGATTTATCCACTTTCCATTCACTTCAATTTATTTAATTATTGCTTCCTTCATAATTCATTCTGCTGATTGTGGCCTCCTGTTGAGGTCAAGCTCTATAGTTCCCCAGTTTTATTTTTCATCCTGTTTTTAATTAGTCTCATTGTATTCTACTCCTGTAAATTGAAAGGCTGAATTGGGTATAAATGGTAAATTTTGGTAGGAGTGGTCTACAGGCTCGACCTCAGTGAGAAGAGGTAAGTGTGTCTGCCCTATGCCTGGCAAAACTGGTCCCAGCTAGCTCCACTGGACCCACCACAGAACACTGCTGAGCACATCAGCAAAGACAGTTACATCTTTGTGAAAACACATTTAATAAAAGGGGAAAAATTGGAAAAAGTGAAGAATAACTGAGGGAAGAGCAGAGGAAATGAGGGAATAAAAAGGTCAGAGGAGACACTCCATGGCAGAGTGACTGCCCATCCAAAGAGACCAAGCCCTTGGAACACGAAAAGTGTGAGAAAGAAGCAGCAGCAGAGAGAAGCTGCAACGTACTGACCGTGACCTCCTGCATGATTTGTTGTCTCACTGAAGGGATTGATTGTAACCTATGGTGATAACAAGGCAGAACAAGAAGTTTCTAAAATGAAATACTGAAGAAAAAAAGAAAGTGGCTGCTGGGTGGGATGCAAGAAGAAGAGGAATTTGGAACAAAATTAATTGAGCCTGGGAAAGGATGAAGAGACGTCTTTTATTCGTTGTCACCTCTGTTTCTCTGGTCTAAATGGTAATGTAACTTGACAACAATTTATTTACAAAGCCTTATTGAGACAGTAGAAATGATGAGCAGCAATGCATCCATATGTAAATTCACCCAATTGCTGATAATGAACATAGGATCATAACTGATGCAGTGGCTTCGGTGCACTGTCAGGAACACTTGCTGTCCAGGTCATCTGACAGCAACAGTCAATCGTGCAAATCACTTTTGAATGCAGGTAGGAGTTATGCTGACCCTTGGCTCACCAGTGGTAGTGTGATTTGAGAGCCTGACACATTACACTTGCACAGCAGCCTGCCTATGCTGCCAATGTCAGTTGGGGCAGGGTGCCATTTTGCCAATACCTAAGTCAGTAATTATATATTTCTGCTAATTATTGATAAATGAAGTTAAATTTTCACAGTCAAGTCTATTTTACCCAAAATAGTTCTTGACAAGTCATGTCCCTGTCTTTATTTAAATCTGTAAATTTTTTCAATCTTTCTCTTTCCTCCTTTTCCTCTGTCCCACTAGGACAGAGAGACATTAGCCAGTGCCTGTGTGGGTGCTTGGATGTTAGCTGGGATTAAGTTACCACACAGATTTATTAAGAATATTTGCTATCTGTTCAACCCATTAGTTCTTCTCAGAACTGTTGAGGTAGATTTGATCAGGATCAGGGCTATGAAGATGGTGAAGAGCCTAGAGAGGAAGCTGTATTAGGAGTTGGGGAGGTCACTTGGTCTGTTCAGACTGCAGAAGAGGAGGCTGAGGGGAGACCTCATTGCAGTTACAACTTCCTTGTGAGGGGAAGAGGAGGAGCAGACACTGATCTCTCTTCTCTATGGTGAGCTGAGGGAATAGCATGAAGAAAACTTTAGGAAAAAAGCTGTAAGGTAACAAATACTGGCCCAAGTGAAATATGGATAAAATGCTCCCTGAAAAGAAACATGAAATCAAACACTTAAATTATGTGAAATAAAAATGAATTGACGTGCAACTGTGCAGAAGTTATTGAAATAATATAGCTATATAGTCATATAGCACACATGACAACAGTCAACACTGGGGGGTTTTTGTTAATTTGATTTTATTTTTGTTTCTCAAATGAATAGGGAGTTTACACCAAATACAAATATTTGAACACAGTCTGGATACATGAACACACTATTTCTTTCACATTAGAAAAAACACATAAACAAATGTGTTTAAGCTCAACTTGGCAAAGAAAGAGATAGGTTAGGGAATGTGCAAATAATATTTACTGGAGGGACAAGATATTTTTTAAAAACAGATGCCAAGTGCATCAAAAAAGTAGTTTGGGACCTCTTTGCTACACTCCCAACAACATGATTTTGTTGACTTACAATGTACTGCCAGGATTACACAAACATTTCTTTAATTTATTTTCCCTCTTTGCATATTCCCTCTATGCTCATTAATTGCCCTAGGAAGCAAGAGAAATAGAGACCTCACTTGTTTTCAAGAGCACACATGTTTAGACAGATGCCGAACTTTGAAAGGAAAGTAAAATGCCTTCCCGTGAAAATTCTGATAGATCTTAAAGACTGAAGGAATAAGTTTGGTTTTCCACAGAGAACGTTGTCCTCCCCGCTATTGAAAACCGAAACAAGATTTAGTGACACATGCAGTTTTATCCAACAGGGCAGTTGCTACTATTGGCATACAGGGAAAAGAAACTGGAGTGATAACACTGGAGTTTCTAGACTTAATTTTGATGTGAACTGTGGATTTGTTTTTAGGTCCCGATCTTCTAAGTCTAATGTCTCACTGAGGCACACGTGATTCCCATGTGAAGTCACACTGGCTTTGGCAGAGAAGGAATTAATTTCTTCACAACAGCCTGTTTGATCCTAGATTTTACAATTTTGAGCAGAACAGTGTTGGTAACACACTAGCGACAGCTATTTCTGAGCAGTGGTTATACATCACCATTTTTCTCTGTTTCTTGGTCTGGCCCCAGTGAATATGTTGGAAGAGGACAAATCTAGGAGGGAACAGAACTGAGATAGCTGATCAACTCAGTATTGAGTCATGCTGTTCAATAAAACTGGAGGGCAAAGTTAGCCAGGAATTGTCATTACTCAAGGACTAGCTGGGCATTGGTTTGACTGGCAAAGAGTTGCTCTTCCATCACTTGTTTTGTTTTGCTTTGTTTTACTGGGTTTTTTTGTTGTTGTTGTTGTTGCTTTTCTGTTTTGGTTTGGTTTTCTTATACTTACTAAACCATCCGTATCTCAACCAATGCGTTTTCTCACTTCTTTTCCAATTCTATCCCGCATCTTGCTGGGGGGAAGTGTTGGGGACCATCAAAGCTCTACAGCTTTGCCTNAAGCCTAATAGTGTTAACCCACAAAACAGATGAACACTGAAACTCTTTTATTTTGAAACTATGAAACAGGATAAAACAAGAGGAGCTTGAACCTTTAGCCCAGTCCCAGAGCTTTGACATAAGCAGAACCTGGTGGCTTGAGTTCTGTGATTGAAGTGCCACATTGGGTGGTTGGAGGCTCTTCAAGAGGGATAGGCAGGGCAGGAGAGGTGGGAGGGTGGTGCTGTATGTAATTGAGGAGCTGGAATATATGGAGCATGCAGTTGGCAATGGCACAGCTGAGAGCCTCTGAGTAAGGATTAAGGTACAAACAAATAATAAATTGTCACTGTGGGAATCAGCTAAAGACTACCTAGCCAGGACAATGACACCAATGAATTATTCTTTCAGAAACTAAGGGAGACCTCCTAATCAAATGCCTTTGTCCTTATGGGGGGCTTAACTTGCTGGATGTTGACTGGGAACACTACACAGCTAGCACAAACAGGTCTGGAAGATCAGTGAAACACGTGGATGATAACTTCATGTACTAAGGCAGCTGACAAGGAAAGTTGCCCTCTTTGCTTTTTTTTTTAACAGAGAAGGTTTCATGAGCGAAGTGGTCATTGGTAGCCATCTTGGCCACAGCAACCACATAGCAGTTGAGTTTAAAATCTCTGTTGACAGGAAGAAAAGAGATAGCAACACTTCAACCCCGGATATGAGGAGAGCAGACTTTAGGTTGCTTGGGGAACTAATCACTAAGGTCCACTTTTGAAGGTGTTGGGGTCCTCCAGAGCTGGTCACTTTTTAAGTACCACCTCCTAAGGGGAGAGGAGCAGGCAATTCCAAAATGTTGCAGACAAGGGAGAAAGTCAGCTTGGCTGAACAAGGATCTGTTTTTGGAAATAAGGCAGGAAAAGAAGGTGTATTTCAAGTGGAAGCATGGTCACATGACATGGGAGGACTGCAGAGATGCCTCTTAGGGAGAAAATTCATGTGGCCAAAGCTCAACTGGAGTTGAAGCTGGACAGTACTGTGGGAGGAAATAAAAAAGAGTTTTTTGAACTATAGTAATAGTAAAAGACAGTACAGAAATGACATCATCCTATTATAGAATGGAGATGGTCATCTCACGAACGAGGACATAGACAAGGCAGAGAGGTTTCATGCCTCTGTCTTCAACACTAACAATGGAGTAAAGGGGGTCCCAGTGCTCTGAGCCAGAGGACCGTGACTGCAAGCATGATCAACTCACATTTGATCTGGAACTTGAGCAGGTTCTGCTGCTCCAGCTAGATCCCTATAAATCTGTGAGGCCTAATAGGATTCAAGAATACTAGAAGAGTCGGATGATGTCATTGCAAGGCACTTCTCTATGATTTTTGAACTGTTGTAAGAATCTGGGAAGGTCCCAATGGACTGGAAGATGACTAATGTTGTCCAAATTTTCAAGAAGGCTGAGCAGAATGACCCTGGAAACTACGAGGCTCTCAGTCTCAATTCAGTGATTGGTAAAATTATGGAGAAGATTGTTCAGATATGTATTGAAAAGCACCTGAAGAACAATGCAGTCACTGGTCACAGTCAGCATGACTTCACGACAGAAGTGCTGCTTGTCAAACATAATTTCTTTTTATGACAAGGTAACTCACCTAACTGACCAGTTGATGTAATCTTTTAGGATTTCAGTAAAGCTTTTGATACTCTCTCTCACAGTATTCTTCTGGATTAAATGCCCAGCATTCAGATGGATAATACGTCATGCTGTGGGCAAGCAGGGGAGAGAGAGCTAATTAGAGGGCTGGGCAATCACCAACAGTGATTTTGAAATTTAACAAAAACAAGCACCAGATTCTGCATCTGGGATAGGGCAAGCCTGGATGTACAGACAGACTAGGAAATGCAATGCTGGAAAGCAGTGCTGCAGAAAGGAGCCTGGGATCCTGGTTGATGGAAAGCTGAACATTAATCAGCAGTGCCCCAGCAGCCAGGGGGGTCAATGGTGTCCTGGGGTGCATCAGGCACAGCAGAGGGCCCCGGGCAAGGGAGGCAAGTTGGGCAACTGCTCTGCTCTCCACTGGGATGGTCTCACCTCAAATGCTGCGTCCAGTTTTGGGTACTATTAAGCTATTAGAAAGTGTTCGGGAGGGCAACAAGGATGGTGAAGGGCCGTGAAAGGAAGCTGTGTGAGGAGAGGATGAGGTCACTTGGTCTGTTCAGTCTGGAGGAGACAGAGGAGAGACCTCATTGCAGTTACAACTTCCTTGTGAGGGGAAGAGGAGGGCAGACACTGATCTCTTCTCTGTGAACCAGTGACAGGATCCAAGGGAGTGGCCTGAAGTAGTGTCAGGGGATATTTAGGCTTCTATTTAGGAAAAGGTTCTTGACACAGAGAGCGATTGGGCACTGAAACAGGCTCCCTATATTAGGCTTTCGTGACTAGGTTTTGTTAGAGGGGCATCTCCTGTGAGAAGCTTCTAGAAGCTTCCTCCATGTCCAGCACAGCCAATGCCAGATGGCTCCAAGACAGATGTGCCGCTGGCCAATGGTGAGCCAATCAGAAACGGTGGTAATGCCTCCATGTAATATATTTAAGATAGATAATATATTCAAGAAGAAGGAAAATAAGTTACTGCACAGATGCAATTGCGGCCAGAGAAGAGAAGGGTGGAAACATGTGAGAGAAACAGCCCTGCAGACATCAAGGTCACTGAAGAAGGAGGGGATCGAGGTGCTCCAGGCACTGGAGCTGAGATTCCCCTTGAGTCCATGGAGAAACGTGGGGATGAAGAGATACACCCACAGCCTATGGAAGAGACCCATAGGGACCAGGTGGACGCCTGAGAGGAGGCTGTGAACTCATGGGAGGCCTGTGCTGGAGCAGACTCATGGAAGGGACCTGCAGACTTGTGGAGAGAGGAACCAACTCTGAAGCAGGATTCTTGGTAGGACTTGCAGCCCTGTAGGGGACTTACCCAGACTGTTCTTGACAAATTGCACCCTGTGGAAGTCACCCACATTACAGCAGTTTGTAGAGAACTGTTGCCAGTGGGATGAACTCATGTTGGAGAAGTTCATGGAGAACTGCCTTCCATGGGACAAGCCCCACATTAGAGGTGGAGATGGACTCCTCTCCCTGAGCAATGGAATGAGTGACTTGTGAGCTGACAGTTACCCCCATTCTGTCTTTCTGCACCCCTTGGGGGAGAAGAGGCAGAGCTGGGAAGGGGGAAATATTTTTAAAGTCTTATTTTACTCCTCATTTGTCTGCTCTGATTTTGTTGGTAATAAATTCAATTAATTTCTCTAATTCAAGTGTGTTTTGCCCATGATGGTATTTGGTAAGTGATCTCTCCCAGTCCTTATCTCAACTCATGAACTCTTCGTTACAGTTTCTCTCCCCTGTCCAGCTGTGGAGGGGAGTGATAATGAGTATTTGGTGGGTGCCTGGCATCTAGCCAGGGTCAATCCCCGACAGTCGTTTTGGTGTCAAAACCCAGGCATGCAAGCAAATTTTTGCTTCTCCTTTAGTAAACTGCTTTATCTCAAGCTATGAGTTGTTTTCCATCTTATTTTCTCCCTCCTGTCCCTCTGGGAAGGGGAGTGGTGGAGTGGCTTTGTCGTGGCATCAGGTGTCCAGCCGAGGTCAATTCACCTTTCTCCCAGGGAAGTGGTCACAGCACCAACCTACCGGAGTTCAAGAAGTGTTTGGACAATGGTCTCAGGCTCATGGTGAGATTTTTGGGGCTGCCTTGTGCAGAGCCAGGAGGTAGACCTGATGATCTTCCAATTCAGGATGAGTGATTCCGTGAAAACATTCTGCTAAAAATGCAAATAATTTTCTAGCATGAGAGCAAAGTTGTATGCAAAATTTCACTATTGAATCACTTTGATGGAAAGCCATCTGGTTAAAATTGCATAAAATCATAAGTTATGATTTTTTAAGTCTGAAATTTAGAATAAAAAATGCTTCTGTTTTACTTTTGCCTCATAGGTTCTGTGATACCTCATCATAAGTCATATGGACATTTATTAAAAGCAGTTTCAATTTTTTTTTTTATGGTTAATTCATAATAACTTGTCAAAAGCTCAATTTTATGTTAATTATGTACTTACAGAATCTTCTCAGTTCTGGCTTGTAAAATACAATCTATATTTCCTTCATTATACAGGATGATAGAACAAATAAACAAACTATTATTCTTTTCCTAATTCGAAAAATCCTTTTGTCAAAAAGACTGTCACAAAATATTACCAAAAAGATCAAAGCAATTTGGACAAGGTATAGGAAGTGTAAAATGGAGGTTAATAGAGGTTAACATTCTCCAATTTGGACCATTATCTCAATTGCTGAGTTTGAACCATTTATTCCTAGTTAATGAATAAACAACACCTTCTAATCCCAAGGGCTCAGGCAGGAAATCATCCCTGCATGCTAGGTTTATCAAAGTAGACAAAAGTGCACAGATAAATGGCATGTAAGAATTAGTCCAATGGTATATACAATGCCTTTCTACTCTCGCAAACACAAAAGAATGATGACCATTTTTTTTTTTCTTTTTTCTATAGCTAAGGATACTTCTTACCTTCTTTTGTAAAAGTTATGCCATTTTAACACATATGCTTGATATGTAACTGAAAATTATTTCCCAATCCTTATAATTTCTAAATAAATCTGCTTCTCATATGCATTTGGAAAAGAGGGCAACTTATGCCTGCTTTTGAATAGCCAAAATAGGAAAACATTGAATTTGGCAGACAGACAAGCCAGGAAAATTGCAGTTGTGAGAAAGAAAAGGGTCCCAACAGCGTCCTTGACTTTATGCTCTACCTAAAAGTGGTTCAGTGGCAGCCAAGGAGCTGCTTGCTAAACACTATCTTGTGGTGTTGACTTCCAAAACAAATTTGCTTCTTCACCAGGAGAATAAAATATTTGTAGTTTCTCCATACATTTCCCCACTGCTAACACAGCAGCAGGTTCAAGATTATACTAAAAAAAAGCTTGAAGTTAGATACATTTCTCTTTTGAATTCATTTATCATGTAGAAAACAAAACCCCTTCCTTCCAACACTATCTTAAAGATTGGCACACACTTTAAGGATATACAGGATGTGGGTGCACTGGCTGTAAAGACTTGTTAAGTCATTACTGAGACTGAAAGTATGATTCTTCCAGAATAAAATTCTGCAGCTACTTTGTGATATGCAATGAAAGCTCTTCTAGAGTAATGGGGATTCATAGCTGAAGGAACTAGTACATCATACCATTTTTCTTTCAGCTTTCAGATACAGTGTCTGCCCCACCTTCATTAAGGGAAATGTAGATGAGAGGTAATGTCAGATTTGTGAAGTCTCTGTGAAGTTGTCTGTGTTAGAGGATATATGTAAAGAAGGAATTTAATGATTCTTTCACACTCTCCTGAAATTTTCCATGAAAATACATAAAGGAAAGTTTTGACATAACAGATTTCATTTTACCCTATTTATTACTTAGAAAAAGAGTTTTATAGCTCACATATGGAGAAATATACCTCTATTTAATTATATTTATTAGATAACACAGTCTCTTCCTTTATTTGACACCCTATAGTGCCATATATGGCTCTGTAAGTGTCAAGACCATAATGTGTACACTTTTTTTGCTCCAAATATTTAGCTCTAAGTTGTAATCATTGATTAAATAGTTTGTTCCCAAATTCTTTGACATATGGAAACTAACACCACACATTAAATATTCTTCAACAAAGATGATAATAACATCACTTTAGGACAGTTAGTCTGACACCTAGTATTTGCACATGGAATAGACATACACGACTTGACTGATAAAGGATTTAAAGAAAATAATTAGATCCTGCTATTTTGATAGAACAGAATATAGACCTTGCCGAAAAATGTGACTTAATTCTTCATGCACATTAGAATGGTCGATGATGAGGGTACTTCATTCTTTTAATTGAGGTAATGCTAAACTGTATTCACCTTCAACAACTAAAATTGTAGAATAAAGAAAATGCTCCATTAAAAGAATTAACAAATGGATAAGTGAGTTATCAGAAGTGTTTAACCACATAAATCACCATTACATGGTAATGTTTCTAATATTTGTCTCTAAGACTGACAATGTGATTAATATTATATACTAATATATAGTAAAATGTAATATATTTTATATATGTCATATTATATATTTTTATTATATTAATGGAGTATATTCCAGTAATCTGACTGATCAGAATGGGACAGTTATTCTGAGGACTAGGATCCCACACTAACCTGTGTATTTTTAATAACATACTGCAGAAACAGAACTGTTACTGCATAATTAGATGCATCATAACTTGATATATGAGAAAGTATTTCTGAGAAAATATTGAGGATCATAATGGTGAGACACATGTACATTGCATTCTGCAACTATATTGTAGTAATGAAAACATTTTTTTTCAAAATTTCTTTAATCCCTGGCATTATACATGGAATGAGTATGAAGTAGGAACCTGGGTATATGGAAATGGGTTTTACATTTTCTTTCATACGGCATTATTGTTAGTACTAAACTATTGCTCAATCTTCTAATAACCACCTCCTTAAAGCTGTTAAAATATAAAATGTGATGTATTGCTTACTCTTCATACAGAAAGCTACGCTGAAAGTGCTGTCAAGCACTGTTCTCCAAATTTGGGTCACTGTATGACTGTGCATATTGGGTGAAGCAAATCTAAACAAGGAAAAAAGTTTACCTTGCTCTTTACAATTGAGAAGACCTTTGTTTTTCAGAGAGCTAAAATTAAGCCAATTCAACATATGAAAAGAAGACTAAGAAATTACTTGATTATTGTTTATGTATTCCTTAGAAGTAAAACAGTCATTAATAAGGATGCCTTTAGAATAGAAAAGAAAAAAACATTAAGTAAAAATCAACAGAAGATGAAGCCAGGAAATTTCATTAAGGGCAAAAGGTACAAATGTCAAACAGTGAAGGTAATTAATGGAAAAACATTATTTCAGTTAAGCCAAATAGCATACATTTTTAGTAAGACACAATTATTGCCTTTGATGCAATCTTGATTTTGGGATGACTGCATGAAATGCAAAAAATGTAATCTGTAACACACAGTAGGAGAAAGAAGATGATCAGGTGGTCCTAGTTAACCTTCTGTATTGTTGTTTCATCTTTCAGTAACCTCAATTGATAAGTAATTTTATCTGACCATTATTCACTCTTAAAATGAAAAAGGAAGCCTAATTTTTTTTTTCTTTTCATTCTATTCGATCTTATAAATTTCCTGTTAGGCTTTACAGAAATGTGTTCAGAAGATGTTCACAAAAATGCTTCTTGAAGAAATTCTGTGCAATTTTCTTTTAAAAATCTATTTCCCTGTCATGAAGGAATTATAACTCAGCTGCTATAAACCTTATAATGATTCTGATTTTAAATATCCTCAATTGTTTTTCCAGATTTTAGCATCAGGAAAGTCAATATACTTTTCATCATATTCCCACTTAAATATATGATTGTTTACAATTATAATTTCATAAATAAGGTCTCAAATAATGCAGGTTCTGTGTTGTTTATAGAAATACACCTGTTGAAACTGTTAATTCTCATTTCGCTCAGAAGCAAAAGAGCAAATCGCTACCGACCGTACAAGTTCCCCTGCACTACATTTGCCAATAGAATCATAGAACTCCCTGATTGATAAGGGGCCTTGAAGAACATCCAGTTCCCACCTCTATGCTGTGAGCAAGGATACCTTCCACGAATCCAGGTTGCTCAAAGTCTCATGCAGCCTGCCCTTGAACACTTCCTGGGATGGAGCATCCACAACTTCTCTGGGCATGTTTCAGTGCCTCAGCCCCCTCAAGATAAAGAATTTCTTCCTTCTGTGTAGTTTAAACCTACTCTCATTCCATTTAAAATCATTCCTCCTTGTTCTGTCACTACACAGCTGTGCGAAAGGTTTCTTGTCATCTTTCTTGTAGGGCCCCTTCAGGTACTTGAAGGCTACAATTAGGTCGCCTCAGAGCCTTCTCAAAGATGAACAATCCCTATTCTCTCATCCTTTCCTTATAGACAAGCTGTTCCATCATTCTAATCACTCTCATGACCCTCCTCTGGACTTGTTCCAACAGATCAATGTCCTTCCTGAGGATACCAGAGCTGGAAACCGTTCTCTAGGAGAGGTCTCACCAGAGCAGAGTAGAGGTGCAGAATCCCCTCCCTTGACCCACTGTCCACACTGCTTTTGATGCAGCTCAGGACACCATTGGCGTTTTAGTCTGCAAGCACACACTGCTATACTTGGTGGTCTGCTTAAAGAGTCAGATTTACCCACTGCCAGCCATGTTCCCTCTCTTGAATCTGTTTTTTTTCTTTCTGTTTAATTAATGCTTTTTTTTTGTTTAATTAATGCTGTTTCTGTTTCACTGATCATACAGGACACTATCACAAAGATGCACACACCCAGACGTAGTGAAGCTGATTCCTGGTGACCACCAGAAAAATTAACTTGTGTCCTGTCTTCTGAAATGGTTATCTGAATTAAAACAGACAATTATTTAGAGACTTACAGAAGCTAAGTTTGTTAATAGTAATTAATCCTTTAAAACTCTTAAAGCAGTAACAATAGGAAAAAATCGGAAACATAATCTGAGCAATACAGGTTTCAAAAATAATTTTCTTTCTAGTGAATGGAAGAATGGCAGCCCTATTTTATTACCTGTAATTATTAGATAATTTTATATCAATTTTAAAGGCCTTTCATATTCATAGAGCTTTGAAGGCTTTATGAATAATTTGACTAATCTCTTGATTTTGCATTTCTTACCTTATGTACATGCATATGTGTATATGCTTTTGAGACAACTCAGTGTTTAAAAATTCCTCATATGTATTCTCTTTTTTCAAGTGACATTGAAACTCTAATCTGTTCCAGAGTAAGACCCAAAAACTTTTCTTTTACCCTCAGTGTTCTATTGCAATGTCTATATTCTGTGATGCCTTTAAGAAATCAAATTACTGCTTTAGCCAACAGTCAGAATATCCCGATACACATGCCACTTTCATTTTTATAAATTTACTCCTTATTTTAAAGCCACTTTCTCTTCCCTGCATTCCTAAAAGTAAGTTGGCTTTTATTATCACCACGTTATACTTAGGAATTCTTACCTCGAAGGAAAAAAATCCCTTCACTTATGAGTCAGTAACCAAGCTCAAATTAGAATTCACATTTTGAGCTCCACACTCTAAACAATGCCATCTTGTTATTTCTTTGAACAGTATTATGAAAAGATGAAATGAGGCATAATATTTGAGGTTTTCCATCATTTTCATTCTGTTGTTGATCTCATCCACTGCCTGAATTTTATTCTGTCAAGTTCAAAACACTGTTTTCATGTGGGTATTTTCATACAGTTCCTTCCAATTCTTCCTGTAACAGTCTGTTATATTTTCATGTGAAATTTTGACAGCATCAGGTATTTCTTCATGTTATCAGATCACCTTTCCTTTATATCTTAGCCAACCTGGACATATTTAGTTTTTAAAGCTTTTTTTTTCTGCAAGTGAGCATTGGAAAGCTTTTAATCAACTTTGTTATCCTTCTTTGCATTTTAATCAATTTCCTGATCATTAAGTGAAAATGAGTATGCACCACCGCACACAGTAGTCTGTTGGCAGGAAAGAATAAAAGTTAAAGGACAGATCTTAAATAATAGTATTGTGCTGTAATATATAGTTGGAATAGCTAATGTTATGCATCTCAGAGAAGACAGGAGACCAATGAAATCCTGAATTCATTGACTTCCATGTCAAAATAGCCACTTAGTTCAGGGGGCTAAAATTTATCTGATTTACCACCTTGTAAGGATATCCAGAACGTGTGGATCTGTTCCATCAGGTTATTATGTGTCATGGTTTAAGAATGGAATTCCCCAGTTTAGCACTCTCACTGAACCACTACAAACTAGACACTGCTTTCTCACTCCTCCCTCCCCTCCCACTCCTACTGTAGTGGAATGGAGAGGAGAATTATAGGCTCAATAGGTAATGATCCATGGGTGGAAATAAGAACAATTTATTGGAAACAGCAAATAAATAATAATGTTGCAAGCATCCTACTTCCTCTTCATCCCTCACTAAGTGAAATGATTTGGTCTTCAGTTTCTTCTTTTGTTTAAGGGCATTTACAAATAGAATGGGTTATTCCTGTAGTTCAGCTGCAGCTTCAGTAGTCACAGTGCCTATTGGTCTGCTTTTCTCCAATTCCTCTTGAAAGTGCTGTCTAGTGACGAGCACTGTCTTGTAAATAGTATCCAAGGCCCAGCTCATTGCGTAACTTCACGCCTCTCTGGAATGGCAAGAGCATTTTTCTTTAAAATATTCTTACACTTCATCAGGGTCCTAGGTTGTTCAGGAGTGAATTTTCAAACCATTGGAGCAGAATAGTCCTTCAAAAGCTGGCCCATTTTCTTCCATTTTCCATGTCACTCATCACTATGCACCCTTGCACATATCTGTGAAAGACCCTCCTAAAAAATCTCTTTTGTAACTCCAAACATGGTGTTGACAGCACTGAGGAGACCTGGCAGACCTAGCAACAAGCACATGTTTTCCTTAAAACCCAAGGGAAATTCAAAATCCTCAACAGTTGTTTTAAAAGGCCTGAAGGAGAAAATGGGGGGAAAGCTGGAGAAAAACATCCTTCCCTGTTCCCCCCACAGAAAGGGTATGATTGTTAACAGACTCTCAAAGGTAGAAACTGAGGTAAGGGTAGGAGAGCAACAGTGAATACGCATACCAAATGACCCTCATGGCCCTCGATGTTATCATGTCATAAGCTGGTATCACACAGTACAACAACAAAGCAATTCCAATACCTCTCCCTGCTCTGGAAAATATCATCAGCAGTAGCACATATTGCACATACAGGAATACATGCAGAGTTAGGTACCACACACACACGAACAGATTAAGTAATAGTGTGATTTATGGTTTATTACTTAGTAAAGCAAATGCTTACATCAAATTTCTTTCCAACCTGCTCTGGGCAAATCTGTTGTCACCTCAACAGTTTGTGCCTCATGTTGGGTGCCAAATAAAGCTGTTGTTGTTTAGGAATGGTATTTTCCAATTCAGTGTTCCCCCTAAATCTCTCTAAACCACATGCTACTCCCTCTCCCTCTTCCCTCTCCCTGTGAGACAGAACGGAGAGGAGAACTGGAGGCACAAAGTAAAAATCATGGGTTGAGATAAGAGCAGTTTATTGGAACCAGCAGTAAGTAAGATAGTGAAAAGTAATAGCAAAGTACTAACGGCAAAGCATATGAGAGAAAATTCAGACTATTCATGTGTTTTCTTTTTTTTTTTTTTTTTGCTGGCCAGCCTTCGCGTACGAAGATCCGGGGAAGGCCTCTTTTTCCTTTCAGACCTCCCAGCCTGCGCACTGGATTTTTTAGGTGAGACACAGGGCGCGCAGATCTGAGCCCACCCTTTAATCCCGAGGTTCAATCTGCCGGGCCAAAGCGATTCTGGACAGTGGCAGTGAGGTCCTCCTCAGGACATAGGCAGATTGCCCCCTTGCAGGGCTAACGAGCTCTGCCTGCCCAGGGAGTATCCCCGACCAGGAATCGAACCCGGGCCCCGGCAATTACTGTGCCGTGTGCTTAACCACTACACCACCGGGGCTCCCATGTGTTTTCTAACCCCTCCTGGAAAAACATTCATGACTACTCCCTCCCCATACTAGCCAGACTCAGCAGGAAACCTCTCCCCTGTCCCCAGCAAATGAGGGGAGGTGGTGTACAATAACTTCTGGGTCCTAGCCATGCCCTCTCTTGACTACTGCAAAAATTAACACTGTCCTGGCTCAAATCAGGACACCATGTTAACGTTATTCAGCATAATAGACAAATAAAAGAGATGTGAACAGTAGTAAATTAAGCTCACACAGAGATGAAGAGATTCATGCTATTTGCATCCCTCCCAAGGGGAATTCATGTCTGCTCCTAATTCTTCATATCTCATTTTTGGTTTTCCAATCACTGTTCTTGTGCATTCAGGAAAATGAACTTTTTGTTGGTAGTTGTCTCTCCTTTTTAATATTTGACTGTCTCCTACCTGCACTATGGCCACAAATTGAATCCAACCATTAATCTGGCACTGCTAAGTCCCCCTCTAAAATATATACCCAGGTGTCACATTCATGTAGTTTTTTTTGTACAGGGATGGGAATTCAACCACCTCCCTGGGGAGTCTATTCCAATAGACCACCTGGCCAACATTTCAGTGATAAAATTTTTCCTAATATCCTGTCTAAACCTTGCCTGGCACAATTTGAGGATATTTTGTCAGGTTCTATCCATTGTTGTCTGGGAGAAGAGACTGACCTCCAACTCACTACAACCTCCTTTCAGGTAGGGGTAGAGAGTGATTAGGTCTCTCCTGAGCCTCCTTTTCTCCAGGCTAAACTTACAAGTGGTTCTCTTTCCATGACACCCTTATGTACTTATTGAAGGATAATTTAAGTCAAATTGTCGGGGACTACTCATGATTAGGGTATGGATGGTTTTATTAAATACCTTTTCTATTCAAAATTAAGCATAATTAATACAGTATTTCATGAAAATACTAGATTAAAAGCACTATTGAGCAGATATATTCTTCATGGCCTTAGAGAAAAATTAAGCCTGTGTCACCATTTTAAATCACACAACACTGCTGCTAGAACACAGGAGAACAGGATGTGTCACAGTTGCTTATTTTGCATCCCTCTCTTTTCATCAGATAAATAATTAATTTATCCATGTAATGCAAAACAGTCGTAAAAGCACAGAACAACAGATTTCTTTCCTCAAATTTACAGTAGCCTAAAGGTTACAGTTCTCATAAGAGTTTCTCAGCCACTGTTAGAAAAAGGCCTATGCAGAGTGTTTGTATTCTTCTTATATCACTTATTTGTGGGAAGATCCTTAGGAATATAACCCTGTTAGTCCCATTCTCTGAAAATCCTTAAGGGTAATCCACATACAATAGTGCTTTCCTAAGCCCTTGTAATTGCCCTGGGAAATAAACACACACATACACGCACACAAATGTCATTATAAGGGTGTCATAAAGTAATTTGAGAAGGAGGAAACTTTTTTCAGAATACACAAAATTTTTTAGTCGGGCTTTTTGTGTGTGGGTTCCATATCTGCAACATTTTTAATTTGGGAACTCTAGGAGTTTATCAAATGAAAATACAATAGTGAGGAAAACAAACACCTTACCATGTTATACACCTCAATAGTTAATGACAAACAGTGTTGCTAACATGCTGTTTCAAAGCACAGTGCTGTCCCAGTAAATCTATCTGCTCACAGGTTTTTCTATGTTTCTTTCTATGTGTTTAGTATGTTTTTACTAAGGAACAGAGTCTAGATATTTCCAGGAGCTTCATACAGTCTGTTAGCAAAATAAGATCCTATCTTTCTTGTTTATGTTTATGAGAATGCATTTTCACATTAAATTGGAAACAAATGAGTCTATTGCCATTCCTCTCTGGAGTACACATACTCCTGATGCACGGATTTAACACAGGCTTAAGGGGAGAATGATTTGTGAGAGTCTCTTGTTAAAATATTGGCAACACATCACTGAGGATTTCCTCCAGCAAAGGGAATAGATTATAACTCTGTGAGCTGAATACAAAACTATATGGGGTTTCTTTGTGGTTTTTTGCAAAATGACATACACAAACAGCAAGGAAAATATAATTAGAAATAGTCAAACTAGTTAATGACAAAAATAAAGAAAAATCCCAAATTCTGATTATTTGCTTTGCAACAAGAAAATGTCACTCAAACATAAACTATTCAATTAAACTAGAAAGAGAATTGTATTTTCTGAATAACTATATTAGATTTAAAAGAACTATTAAACCTTGTTGGGTGAGATCACATGCAGACAATTACTAATGTTTATTTGCGGTCTATTAAGTCACTTAAATTTAGGATCATTTCACAGATGATTTAGGATTGTCACCTGTCCTCTAGCAATCTCTCTAAAAGCAGAAAGGCAGGCATGAATTTCTATAGATATTGTCTCATACCTGCTTACCTTGGGTAAATATTTCAAACACCCTATCAAATAATACAAAAATTATATTTAGAAAATTTCATCCTTAATTTCTGCATTCTAATTTTTACCTAAAATGCTAAATTGCCCATTTCAGTATCTTCTCACACTATTAGTAAAAATAGCCTAGACTAATAGAAATGGCAGGAGATCTTAGAGTACAACTTTCTACTTTTAAATGCCCATGAAATTTGTGTAATGTAAATGAAAACATCTAGATACCAATTTAAAATTGCTGTTAACTTCCTTTAATGATCACCTTTAAGATAGCTAAAATATTTGGACTTTTTTGTTTCCAGTGTTAAAAACCTGTTTTGTTTATAGTTTATTTTAAAGGATGTCCTCAAGGCCACTTATTTAGTCAGACATACATAGGAAAAACCCACAAACTCTAGACAAGATGTTAATATTATTTATTAAAACATATATGTGTAGGTGTTATTAATAAATATCCACCAGGATATTTGAAGAACTACAGGAAAGAAAGAGAAAAAATGAAATGAATATGAAAAATAGTAGTACATTTTTTATACAAGTATTAAAACTAGCAAAAGAACCAGGCCTAGTGTACACTGTTGCATGTTGCTCAGCACAGGAACATCCAAGTTTGCAGTTCTCAGTGCCCCAGTATACATGTACACAACAACTCTGAGTTAGTTTACACTTGTGTTCTGCTCTGTCTCATGGCAACCTAGTCTTTTGTTGAAAAACTTCTCTTTCATGTGGAGTTTGGAGTAATTCTTCTTTAATAAACCTGTATGGTGTTTGAATTAACATATAAGGAAGGCCAGGGCACGTGTCCATAGTATATGTGCCCCTATATGGTATGGTGTTGAGAAATAGAGTATTCTGTCAATTATTCTACATCATAGGATTTTATGGTACACAAAGTATTAATGTAAGTGTAGGGTGGATGGTCACATTGATGGAGTTGTGCCCATTACTTAAAATTCAAGCATGTCAGCCTACATGGATGTCATTTTTTGTTTCTCTTAACAGTCATCCATATGTAGTCTAAATGAATGCTCTTACAGCGGGCAGCATGGGTACCCTTCACATCATCTCTTCATATGGCAAAATCCATTCATAAATCCTGTAACTTGAATTACAAGGTAACCACCTGATTACAGAGTCAGTTTTCAGCTGTTTACAGCTGCTTTTCCAACTTTCAGATTTAAAAAAATACGCTAATCGTACAGAAGAATGACCTCTAGAGTAAATTGTTATGGAAGGAAAATATATTGAGATTTGCTTTATACAAGTCTCAAACCTTGCAGCATTTCAACTGTTAGCACATCACTTTGCTCCCAATTACTTCATAATTGTGAGAATAAAGAATTTTAGCTTTGGTGTTATGCCTTAAAATCTGTTATTGTCACCAAAAGTCCCTTAATATGACGTCAAAAAAAAAAAATTCCCCAGAAACTTACTATTTTTTCTGAACATGACTTTCTGAGCCAAGCTGTACTACCCAAAGGCCTGTAAGACATGAATATGAAAGCTGGTGTCAACAAATCTACCTAAGAGAGAGACAAAAAAAAATCATCTCTAGTTTTTCTGCTCAGTGTAGCTGTTATTGCTAAGTATGAACCCTGTGGAACCTGTTTCATTGAGGAGATTGGAAATACAATATGGACACTTTTTACCTCTAGGTCACTGTCTCAAGTATAGCACAGACTAATAATGACAAAACTGCATTGTATCATCTGCTGGGTCTGGAATGATCTGCATCAAATGACTTGACAATTCAAAAGAAATCCTAATGGACCTCAAAGTCATCAACTTTTTATCAAATAAAATCTTAATTGAAAACCTTAACAGACAGACAGTATCTTCCATGGTTTAGAAAAATTGGTGCTGTTACTTCACTAGCTATGTCATTTCAATGGATGAAAAAGAGCTAAAACTTTGCATTTTGGCCAACTACTTACTTGCTGCAGAATACAGCTGTATTTTGTAAATTTAAAAACTATTATATTGGCTTAAATTAAGATACTAAACTTCCATTTTTAAAAGTTAAATAGCTATGAATTTATTAAGTATATCTAAAGATGCACTAGAAGTTTAGTTCTTATTTCTTCCTCATAAGGCCTGGTTCTATAAGACATTTTCTTTAAAGAAAACCATCCAAAACAAAAATCTTACAGTTTTCTGTAAAATATATTCTGTCTTGTATTCAGTAAACAGTATTTTTTTAAGTCTTTGAATCAGATATTTCAACTCTCAGGTGCACATCTGAAACCCCCAAGCCCTGTTAGAAAATTGTCTTTTCTTCTCTTGAAATAATATTTTATAGCTTCATGCATAGTGAAACATTTGTGAGAACTGGGCTTGAAAAAGCGTCACATTAGGATACTTTATAAATGGATGGCTGGCACCTGTCTCCAGAGTAATATAAGTCCATTTCAAAACCTTACACAGCCCGAATAAAAGAGATAGTTTAAACCAATTTTACCTCAGGCCAAGATTCACAAAGCCATTCAGGATTTTGGATTATTTTTTTCTCTGTTGAATGAGACTTAGTTTCCTCAAGGACTTTGGGAAACTGCAGTCTACTTCTCAGGACTTTTAGCTAATGACCAGCTCTGAGATTAGTTTCCCTCAGTGTTCATTTAATGACTGTGATACACCCCACTGGAACTCTTGGGGTTTAAGCATTCACTCCAAATTACTCTTGTGTGACAGACAGCCTTGTATTCTAGATAAAGTGATGTTTGTTTGTCTTTATCAGAGAATTACCTGTTAGAACTTCCCTCTGGAGCATAATTCCTAGGGAAATGTCAGCTAGTTTTCACATTCTGAGAGCACTCTAGAATTACCTGATAGTGGAGGATATTATTTCTTCCAGACATCTCTCATCCCACACCAAATTCATCACCAGATCCAGAAAAAATTTAATCTTTGACCCCAAACTCATTCTTTCTAACTTTTACAACAGACACAATATCATTTGACCATTCTTCTTAACTAAGATAATTTTCCATTCTTTTTTCCCTAAAATTTTTTTAATAGACTAGAAGTTTTGTATTTCACTGGCTAACACAAGGCACTTTGGAAAGCTACATCTCTTTGGCAAGAGCCTCCTTATTTTAATGTGTTCCAGCATGAGATTTTTTGGCTTAAAAAATCCCTGAAGTTTCCATTCCTTCTCAATCTGCTTATACAAAACCAGAGAGGATACAAACACACAAGGATAACCACTGTAGAATGAGAGAAGAGAGCTGGTTCACAAGACACAGAAAATGCAGAAGTTCTGAATGCCTTCTTTGCCTAGAAAGCATAGTATCTGCAATAAAACCCAGCCTTTGGGAATCCCAGGTACCAGAAACAAGGGGAATGATCTGGAGAAAAGAAGATGTATAGCTGGCAGAAAAGAATCATGTCAGAGAATACTTAAGCAAACCAGGCATACATAAATCCATCATCCATGAGGGGATACATCCACAAGTGCTGAGAGAGCTTGTTGATGTCATCGTAAAGAAAATAAATGTTATTCCTGTTTTCGGACAGCACAAGAAGGAGAACCCAGGAGCTACAGACTGGTCAGCCTCACCTCAGTCCCTCTGAAGGCTTTTTAAGGAGCTAAACTTAATCTAAACCCCATTTTTGGGCATGTAAAGACAGTCATCAGGAATTGTTACCAAGGGGAACACACACTTGACAAACTTAATGACCTTTTATAGTAAAATGACTGTCCTGGCAGATGAGCATAGAGAAGAAGATATTATCAACTCCAATTTCAGCAAGATCTGTCTCCTTTAAGATTCTTGTAGACAAGGTGATGAAGTATGGGCTGTGTAAGTAGACAGTGAGGTGCATTGAAAACTGGATAAATGGGCAGACCCAGAGGGTCATGACCAGTGGCACAGAGGCAAGTTGGAGACCAGTGACTACTGGTGTACCCCAGGAGACAGTACATGTTCCAATCCTGCTTAACATCCTTAATGATCTGGATGATGGAGCAGAGTTCACCCTCAGCAACTTTGCTTATGACACCAAACTGGGAGGAGTCACTGATGGCCATGCAACCATCCAGAGGGGTCCCAACAGGCTGGAGAAATGGGCTGATGGGAACTTCATGAAGGTCGACAAGGAGCAGCGCAACACCTAAAAGTAGCCAATAGTGTTCAGTTTAGATTAGTGAGTTCCAGGATTTGAGGAAAAATAACGAAGTACTGATAAGTATCAAAGTTACTTTTCCCTCTCATTTCTTCATGATCTCATTGGAGAACCTATAGCTGGATGTCAGGGTTTGGTCATGATTTTTCTTGATGAAATGAGTGCTTTTCATCTAGGCACAAAAATTTACGGCTGCACTTCTCACTTCCTATAACCTAGTATTTGTTATAACACACAGATACATTGTCTGCTTCTCAGAGTTAATCTGTGACCAGACAACTTCCCAAATAACACAAACATTGTTTGGGACAAACCAAAGGCAAAAATAAGTATACACTAAAGCAATAAATAGGTTTTTCATACATTTAAGAATATGATTTACATGTAAAATATTGGCAGATTAATTCCATAATTTAATTAATAGGTGATTAAAAGTGCTTGGCTGTCTCTGTTGATTTTTTTCTTCCTGTCTTTCTCTGTTTTTAAATGAGATGAAACTAGTACTATTTTCCAGTCATTGGTGAAAATATGAATGCTATTTAACCAGTAGTATATTTGCACCAAGTCCCCTTTTCCACATGACTGAAATTCCAATTTTCTTTCCAGTGCTTAGCCAGGAATGCAGTAACTACCATCCCCTAGAAAACATCTGTATCATACTGTATTATTCAGTATATTCCAATGTTGTATTTCTCAAATGTTCCGTGTGTCCAGAGCATCCACCACCTGACTGGAACAGTCCATAAATATTCTAAACATTCAGAGTATAACATCTGGCACACTCGTTATTAGCCTTTCATTCCACATTTTATTTATATTATAATTTTGGTAATGGCTTTTTAATACAGACATGATGCCTGTGTCAAAAGTACATCTTATTAGTATTCACAAACTACAGACTGATGAAATAATCATGTCAAAGATTTGCTGATCATAATTTCTATGATACTGAGGATTTCAACAGATATTACAATTGTCTCCATGCTCTGTATTATTAATGATAACAGCTGCAAGTCTTGCATGTTGCAGTAGTCTGAGCTGAGACTTACCATATTTTGACATATGACTAGTTAACCTAAGTTCAGAATTGGTACATTTCTTCAGAAAAGTGTTAAACTACTGTTAGCAGTTAGAAGAGGGGAAAATAGCTTCCTTTTAACTCCATCTGGTACATACTGAGAATCCAAACTGTTGCTAATAAAACATTGAATTTTATACAGAGTACATGGTGAAAAAAATTTGGGGAAAAATGAGTAAATAAGGAAGTACAAACTTTGATAATTGCAAAAACAGAGCAGAGAAGATAACAGGAAGACACAGAAATGTTGCAGCCCACGGAGTGTCAGTGGTGAGGTGCCACAACCTTCTGGAAGCGTCTCCTGTTGAGCCACTCGGCAGGTGCCACATGCACCACACACGCACACCAGGTCGTTGCTTATCTGTGTCGGGGGCAAAGAACAGGGAAGGGCCTTTGTGTAAGTTTCCACAGTGATGGTTATCGCAGCCTGGCTGGCAGAAAAGACCAGGTACCAAAAGGCCCATGAACTGGAGGGTTCAGGGATTTTATAAGGGAAAGAGACCAACGGGAGGAGGGTAAAGGGGAGGAGAATAGTCGGGATTAGGGTACAATGGGGATATAGGGAAGGTGGGACTAGGGAAAGGAGGTTAATGGGATAACTGAGAAGGGAAAACTTTCTAGGGCAGGGTACATGTAAGGGAAGCAGGGGCAGGAGAGGGAGCAGAGGACTGACAGGCCAAGCAGGCAGGGAGTGTTGCTGTAGCAATGCACTGCCACAGGGGAAAGGCCTCCTCTTCCCTAGAACTTACAAGGGGTTTGGCTCTAATCTTCAGGGCAGCATCACCAGCGTCCAGCTGGTTCGGGAGCTCTGCTCCCCTTGGTTGCCCCAGCCTCTGGCTGGGTCACGCTGCTTGGGTTTTTGGTTGCTTTCCAGCTTGTCCAAAACCAGAACAGAGAAGGTAACAGGAAGACACAGTAATAGTACTGAATTATGGTATTACAATAACATAATGTGCTTCATTGGAAGTATGCCTATGAAAGATTATTCTCACAACTAGAATTCCAATATACAGACACAACTGTGTACATAAAGTTAGCTATAATCAGTATTCTTATTAGGATTTTAAATAGACCAGCATTATTGGGTAGATCTAATTTAGTCCATACAAAAAGCCAAAGAAATTAAAAAAACAACCCAAAACAAGCAAAAATAAGTGCATAATTTCTTTATGCCATTTGAAAACTGCAGGCCTACATATGAGAGAACTCCACAAAGCCTCGTTAACAAATTATTCAGTTTTTAGGTAAAGTTGCAAGGAATTAAAAACAAAGAAGAAATGACAGATCATATATGATTAAAGACTTGCAGGAATGAAAATTTCCTGGACATAATCTCAATGTACTCAGAATGACAAAACATTTACAGAGGAATTACCTCCTAGTAACCAAAGACAGCCAACTATGTACCAACTGGAAGAGAAACCATCCTTGACCTACTTGCAAATAGAGAGGAATTGATTGAAAAACTGAGAAAGATAGAGAAATGTGGAACAGCCACAATGAACTAGGAGCATCTAGAGAAATAATTAACGAGTTTACTATGCACAATGCTACATGAATTTTAAGAAATAAATTTAGAATCAAATCTACAACTATTGAGGAGCCAGGCAAATTTCTGGTCCCCAGGACAGTGAGCATGAGAGAAGCTTCCCAGGACTTTTCACACTAAATCACTGGAACTAGTCAGTGAGAAAATTCTGTAGCTGATCTGCATGAGTTAATGAAGTTTTCAGCACCCATGGTCTACAGTTCCTTTTCCTGCTTAGCTCCTCTACATATTGTGTCCTTCCCATATGTCTGTGTAGCAGAACTCACAGGTACTAATGCCAAATACTTCATTTGAATAGCATATCCAAAGTTCATCCATACAAATGCTTCTAACAATTTGGGTCTAATTGTCCAGAGAGCAACAAAGAGAAACAGTAAACCTAGAATTACGGAATTTAAACTCATTTAAATAATTTAGCTTTCCAGGTCAGAATAATATTGATTTTCATATTATTAATAATAATATTCATATCAATAGGAATAATGGCAACAACAATAACAATAACAACAGCTCATTACATACAACTTTGCCAGAATAATACTTTGCACTGATGAGGTAAAATCTGTAAGTTTAGCACTTCTCAGCCTCTCTAATATCATGAATCTGGACTAAGGATTCTGGACCCTACAGAAGTGGGCAGTGCTCCTGCTTATGACCATGAGTTTTGAAACCTTTTTTGGCATTAGAACAACACTATAACATGCATGAAGACTTCCTAAAATTTACTACTTTTCAAATCTTAATAGGGTGATTATGTTCAAAGTCATGACTATAGGGGGTGTGTGTGAGGGACAAATTGAATGTGCCTGATTGCCTTTATCTTAGTTCTGATCCAAGGACCTTTTTCTATTCAGTTCAGCTGAAAAGTTGACTAGATAGAATGTGTCTTATTTTGGGATTGCTCTTTAATCTAGGATGCAGTCCCAAAAATAAGGACTGTCCTCAGGCTTGCCTTCTGTGAAGTAGATGCTGGTCAGAGGACAGGTTTATTCTTACGCCCTTCTTTTCTCCTGAGGCTACAGTCACGCACACAACTTCCTCCAAGGGATTTTCTGTAATCCATGAATTTGCCAGATAATCATAGTACTAACTTCTCTCAGAAAATAGGTACCTGATAAGGCATATCAGAAACACTGATGTCTTTTGGGTGTTAGTAAATCCTTTTCTCCCCTGGAAAGTAGTAAACATACCATTCATGAAGGGTGAAAGTAATGGTCAGAAAAATTGTTGAGCAATAATCCTGACTAAAAATAGTTTTCCCAGCAAATTAAATCCTTCAGTTTTGTAGAGAAAGTTTATACATAATTCTCTGTAACACATAAATTGAAAACCACATCTCAAAGAATTAAATGAATATATTAAAAGCACCAGGGCCCTTTCTCTGAGTCACATCAGCTAACTCCAAACAGCTAGTAACCATACCATTAAATTTTTATACATTCCAGAGAAAGTATGGACTCCCTTAATTTTTGTATTGGGAGTGGTCTGTGACCCATCCTACCTCTCAAGAACTTGAGATAAATTGTCAGGGAAATGGAGACCGAAAAACAAAACCATGAAAATAAATAATTAAAGCAATTTAAGGCATTTAGTGACATGTGTACATAAGCAAAAGAGTGACAGTGCTCAGGAATACTGTTCATGCTCTTTAATGGAGACCACACAATATTCCAGCAAACTACTGCTTTCTTAGAAAAAGAGAATGCTACTTTCTATAATTCTTGATGTATCAGATGCCACATCAGGCAAATAAATTTGGGGATACAGGATGTTTGGAAGGAGTAACTTCTAAATTTGACATACTGGGACTAAGAGTCATAGAAACTGTGGTACAAAAGATTCATATAACTGCTGTTGTAGAGGAGTTATTTCTTTATTGAAGACCACATGGACTACAGTTTAACAGTTACAAGCTGAAGATTTCCCACCTAGTCAAGCAGATTGTAGGGAGAGAAACAGCTGGGTAGATTGTAGAACTGTAGCCCAGAACTAAGGCAGAACCCAGGAACTATATCCCAGGAATCTATACTAATTTTAAGTTCACATTAAATAGCCAAATGGAAAACTAGGATTGTGGCTGTACTCATAGTATGATGCAGAAAGCCAGTAGTAGAGCAGATATGGCATTAGAAATTTAAATCACAATATAAAGAACAGAAAAGCAGATTTTTCAAATTTTAATAAATTGAAAACATTTATTATTAAAACTGAAAAAGTACAATGGGGGAAAATTTAGCAGTGCAAGAACAAAATATCTCATGAGCAAAAAGACTGCAAACAAAGGAAAATCAAAACATATATTGCTTAGCTAATAGTTTGTGCAAGAAGATCTATGAGGAAAAACTTGAGATCTTGTCACAGTGTATACAGCAGAACATTATCTCTTAAAGAATATGCTGTCACTTTACAACATTGTAGGTTTCACAGTATTACTGGAAGTTCGGGGGAAAAAAGGAACAAATTTATCAGCAAAGATGAATTAATGCATATAAAGAATTTAAAACGTGTAGATGAGTGGCACTTTAACAATACACAAGCATTTTTACAGTGTGTATTACAAGATTTTATAGGTGCTGTACTTACCAACCTGAGTTTATTGATTGAAATTTTTGGTTGCTACAATGAACCTTGATTGCGTTTGCCATTTTGCTTGACTGAGTAATAGATAATTACACTTAAGAAAAAACATTTTACATATCAACACAAAGTTATATAATAAAAATATCTTAGAAATATTTCCTGATTGTTTTCTTTCCTTTCAGTAATACAATCTTTAAGGGTTTGGGATTTTTTTTTTTAAGTAAAAGGAAAAATCAAGTGAAAATGGGTGCTGATTTCTGCTTTTGTGAAAAAATCAAGCAAATACTTCTATATTTCTTATGAAAATAGGCCTTTTTTTCCTGTTGTTTTTCTTCCTAAAAATCCCCAGATTCTTCTGAAGTACCCCTTTAATCTAAAAGTGAGAACCAATCAATCATCAAACAATTCATCTGCTAGATAATATGAGAAAATCTGTTAAATGGAAATTTTATAAAGAGAATAAATTTGTTGATTATAATTTTCTTTAGTCAAAGTGGATTTTTTCCTCACAAATATAATCAAATAGAGATTTGTATTAAAAAAAAAAGAAAAAAAATCTACATATGCAAATAAAACAAAAACCGTGATTATGAATAGGAATCAAGGAAGAAAAAAAAATTGGGAAATTTGACTAAAAATATCTAGTAATCCTTGAAACTATAATGGACAACATTTATTAATAAAGATGTGAATTAGGAATATTTTATGCATATAAAATACTTTTTTTACATATATACGTAAGTAATATGCAACATTTTATCAAATCCTAGCACAGCTATAATGGTTGGAAACTTTCTCCTCTGGGCAACATGAAAAAGCCAAAGATGGAAAATGTAAAAAGTTTCTACTAGTAGGAAAAACATTACACCACAGAGCATCTTTTGGCAATAGCATTGATAGGGTGATGGAACAAGACTTTCTCTTACTTCATATTCCTAATTTCCTTTCTGTGAATAGAAAACATGCCCAGGAACACAGACTTGGTTGGTGATTTTTATTTATTTATTGGAGTTTGTTTCAGCTTATTATGACTTCAATTTTTGAATCCTGAAAATATCTTTATTCTATGTCTAAGGTGAACATGTTGCATAAACTTCATCTTGCTTTGTAAGCACGGTTATATTATCGTAAAATTTATTCTCAACTTCTGTCTCATCTTTTCTGCATTTTATTCCAAACTTCCCTTTTTAAACTTTTTTTCCTTTCTTTCAATATTATACAAGAATGGTAGACTTTCCCCACAGATACATTCTTAGTCTAAATAAAACCCCTTTAGTTCACTTTGGCTACAGATATCCAACTCGGGATATTCTATTACTCTACAGTTCTATAAATCTATCATAGACCTATAAAATTATCATATCACACCTACTCAGTGCAGGAACCCTGAGACAAGGATTGTTCCCTATTATTGAGATTTGTTGGGGTGATCTGTTATTTACTTACTGTTTATTTATTTACTTAATTACTGTTGTATATTTCTTAAAACAATTAGAACTGAATAATCATTTCAGTTTGTCATCTTGTCTTCATTTAAGCAAAAACTTGATTTAAGCAAAAACGGCTTAATAAAGATTCTTTTACATATTGACAATGGTATGAACTGGCATTACATTAAAAAAAATTAAGTCATCTGAGAATGTGGACTTGATTCTGTGGGTGACATTTAGCAGTATTCTCCAGATGGTTTATACTACTCTAAGAACAGAACACAGCTGTAAACTCAGTTTAATGTTTGCCATTAAACCAAATTCATGACTACTTTGTACAGAAAAGCAACCAAAGTATTTACAGTAAATCAGTGAATCTGGTCCTCAAGTTTGCAAAAATGAGAGCCAATCACACACCTTTATAAGTCAATATATTTTGTTTCTTTCTTTTTCCTTTTGTATCATTAATGGAGAAGGATTGGGATCCATTTGCCTGTTAGTAATTATCAGTTTCCAGACTACACAGTTAATAGCTTTTTTGTGTAGATATTTTCTGTGTGTCCTACATACATCTGAGCCAGGTGGGTGGTAATTGGACTATACCTGAGATTGTACTGTAAGATTCTACTATCCAAACAGAGGACCATTTCTTTTTCATGAAACAGACAGAATTGGCTTTATCAATTATTTTACCTCAAAACAATCATCTTAGATCTTCAAATCCTTCAGTGACTCAAATAATATATCTTTAAAGCTCTTTCTGGGTTAGGGTGATACAAATTATGTGACTTTCCATCAACTGGTTGGATCTGACCCATGAAACCGGGGATCAAAGACTGTATTTTGCCACCTGCTTGATCTAGTTCAAGAGTTTCTAGTGCCTGTTTTACTATCACAATTGACTACTCCCTGCCACCTGTTGATCCATCTTGATTAACATATCCACAAAAGATTAACATATCCACAAAAGTTTTGCCCAAACTGAATCTAAAAGCTCATTTCTGCAAAATCAGTGATTCTGACACCTTTCAGTGTTAACTTTATGTGCCAGTTTTAACACTAGCTAGAAATTAAATTCCAGATAAGCCACTTCCCCTTCCACTCTTCAATTTACTGAAAGTGCAAAGCTATGGAATAAGATACACATGATAACAGCAATATTAGTAGCAAAAGTATATAAAAAAAGAGAAGGTTTTTACCCACAAAAAGGCAATGTTCATGACCAGTGAAGAACAAAAGAGGGTAGACACTCCCCATAGGTTGTGTCCATGTGACTTCCCCAGGAAAAAGGCAATATGGCAACCGTTCCGATGCACCATACCAAATGGCCACTGGGAACAAAGGCAAGATCACTGGGGACCTCCTGCAGGTAATGTTTCCCACCCCCTCACCCCAACTCCCCCCCCAAGCTTGAAAAAATGACTAATAGTGACAGAGAAACCTCCTGAAAGCTGGGTAGCCTGAGCTGGGTTGCACTGCTGCTCCACTGCGGCTCAGTTCCACGCAGGTGCCTGTCCTGCTGCTTCTACAGCTCCGTTGCCCTGGAGGTTGTTCCCACACGTCACTGTCACTTTCCCACTGTTCTGCTGCCTTATTTTGACTTGTTTCAGCTTGGCTGGGCTGGCATTGTCCTTGCTGGTCCTTTCCCCGTGGCAGCCTCAGTGCCAGCACTGTCTGGTCAGCACTATTGTTGATTCACATTTTTGATGTTATCATTTCAGCACTGCAGCCCAAAGCTGCATTCCAGAGAAAAAGGGAAGGGGATTGGCAGTACGGCAGAGCAACTGGGGCCTGCAGTGGCTTGTGGTGGTGTGAAAATTTTATTTGTTTTAGTTTCTCGTTTCGGTTATTTGAAATTTCCTGTCACCCCTTTTTCGGATTATAATGGTATGTTCTGTTACCCCCACGTTTTCTGTAAAGTTCTGTTACCCCGTTCTCCCCGCCTAGGTTCCAACCAAAAGCCTTCTGTTATGGGCATGCCTCCTCCCCTGTTCCAGACCCTTCCCTGTCTGTTACCCCAAGCCCCTGCCCCTCAGCTTGTCAATCCTCCCCCAAGCCACCGCCCGGTTCCAGAAAGTTCCCCTCCGTTCGACATATTACTGGACTGTTCCCTTGCCTGTCACCCTGAACTGAATCGCATTGGGGGTCAGTCCAATGCTCCCTTCCCCGAATCCTCCCAGAGAGAGCCCCGATTAGCCCTTTGATTGTACTCTCCCCCTGTAACCGCCCCCCTTTAAAAGGTGCTGCACGGAGCTCTTCGGCGCTCTCGCAGCCAGGTCCCCTCAGGAGTAAGAGGACGCTCTGAGTTCCTGCCATCCTCGAACTCTAATAAACCTTCCTATCCTGACCTGCACTGGCTGTGAGAGTCCGTCTTTTGTTCCTCACCCGAAGTTCTCGGCGCAGTAGTGGCGGAGCGCTGTGCAGCGCCTGTTACTAGGTGACAGAGGCGGCGACGCCTGGAGAAGCAGCTCAGCGGCAGAAGACAAACCGCGAAGGCAGAGAAGCTGTTGGCGCTTTCCCCATCGACGAGCGCGACAGAGGCTCTCCCTGAGATTGCCGGGCAGGTGAGGATAACCACCTCACCCTTCTCCTCAGCGGCCAGGCTCCTTTAGAGCCCACGAGGACTGAAAGTCGCGCTGCGTCAGTGGCTGACCATGACTCTCCCTCTGCTGGAGAGGGAGAGAGAGAGAGAGAGGAGTGCACTCATTTTCATCCTGAAATCACACCTCCCAGTGATGATTTGAATGGTGCAGAATAACAACTGAGACATGCCCACACCTTGCCAAGCTCCTCTCCCCTCTCTGCAACCAGGACACTCTACAATCGTGCTGTGCCTTTAGAAGTCTTACAGTGCCATGAAAAATAAATGAGATTTTTTTGACTAAGCAATCTGAATTGCAAATGATGTTCCAGTAGCAGAAAATAACTGTCATAGTGATGGAAAAGGCAAGAAGAATTAGTTATGTTCACATGTTTCATGGCTGGAGACACTGCATTCCAAAATAACTGATGACGCTAGCATAATCCTTACACAGGCACGCAACAATGGTCTTTGAAATTTTGCTTCAAAAGATTGTATGAATCAGAAATCCATATGTTTTCAATGCCATTATATTTCGTCGATTGTAGAGCAAAAATGGCTACAAAAATGGCACATGTCTTTTTGATTTTACACAAAATTAACATTTTCACATTAGACAAATCTAAACAAAATACAACGAAATACATTTTGTTTCTTCTCCTGGTGAAACTAAGTTTTCAAAAGAGTGAATGGAAGTTATATATATTTTATATTTTAAGATAATGAGTACACCTAATATTGGTGGACATAGGTGAGACTATAGAATGAATAACATCTTACAGCAAGTTTCAAAATGTACATTAAAAAATGCTGTTCTTCATATTACTTCACCATCTATCTAAGCATGAAAGGACATTGGTATCCTAGACTTTCTAGAGGAAACAGACTTCCCTTAATGTTCTTATTACACCTTTTTTCCTTTCCGTACACGGCAGATGAAAACAAATCATTTAAATTAACAAACTGACAATAAAAAAAGTTTGTTCAGAATGCTGCCTGCAGGTCTTTAAAATGATGAGAGCACTCTACATTATAAGATTTCTCTAGTCTCTGAACATGGATCCCCGTTTGAGAGATTGAAAATCTCCCTGAAGTCTGAAGCACTTAAATAATTTAGATTAAATTTAAATTGTGCTACACTTTATAAGCCCAGAACCATAGCCACATCTTTACTGGAAAGCTTATAAAAATTTGAAATGCTCCAATAATTTTAAATCTTGTAGAAGCCTAGTACCTTCCAAATTAAAATGCTAATAAAAAAAATAGCACTGAAATTTAAATCTCTATATACAGTGTAGAATGATTTAAAATTATTGAAGCCTTTCAATTTTTTATGAGGTCTCTATGTAGAAGTGAATCAAACAGCATTTTTAGTACAATGAAAATAAGTTACAAAATAAACATAGAAAACCTGTCATCAACATAGCAGCGGAGTATGAGAACTTTTCCAGGGTTCCAAGGAAGCTTTGAAAGAACAACTGCATACTGAAAATTGAAGCAGATACAGCCTTCTGCTTAAAACATTTTCATTGGACTCAGGAGATACTTTAGGTTCTGATTTTGTGCAGGCTATTTAATGTCATAAAATTTCCATTTTCCCCTTTCTTATTTATATAGCAACTTCATTGGGGCAAGAACTTTCTTTTTTTGCAACTGATATTCAAATGATTAAATGTGGATATCTGCTGTGTCAACATTCATATCTAACCTAGTTATCCCAGTACTGCTTCATAGTTAGTGGAAAGAAATACATTATTTTCAAAGGCTATTCATGTAATTGTAAACCTTTCAATAAGAAATAGATCACATACTGAAGAAGCCTATTAGTCTCTGTGGACAGTAAGAGGAGCCTAAAGACACTAGTTTAGACATTGATTTCAGTATCTAAATCTGAGGGAAATGCTGCCAACTTGTTATCATCTTGTCTGATTATTAAGACTTCCAGGTATTCCTGCAACACCTATTATTAATAGCTATAAAAAATTAAAATAGATAACCTTAAGTCTTCTGAATCTACAAGTGTTGGGCAGTGAAATCTTTAGAAACAGTGAATATGCAATGACCTCTCAGTAATATATTCACAGATACATTCCTGAAGTGAAAAGAAGAAAAAAAATACAGGGGTCATCTGTATCTAATTAGATGTTTTTTCTTTCCTTAATATTCACAGTAGAAAAAATTGAAGAAAAAAACGTATCAGATATTTCATGCACTTTATCTGCAAGGATGAATAATTTTCTTACAGAACAGAACAATTATAGGAAAATCTGAAGAAAATCCAACAACTTCCACTGACCTGGTTTAATCTGAGCTTCAGTTACAGACTGAGACTACTTTACTGGATGACAAAATCCTTCTGACAGCTAAAGAAGTCTTCAAGATAGAGAACCACAGGTTTTCACAAAGCCAGAGTTCACCTCACTTGGCAGATATGAAACATGTCCTCCAACTCAATGTAAAAATCCATGGTAGGAGGTAGCTGACAGTGAAGAATCCCAGGAAATTTGTTTCATGTTGAGTGTAACCTACTGCCTGCTGAAGAAATTCAGTGAGGGTGGTAAGCCTATAAAACTTGGAGCGGAAGGTGGTAATGGTGCAGTGAAGTGCAGTGCACTGCAAGGCCATGGGTGCTGCTTTTCCAAGAACCAGCCATTTCTCAGCTGCCAGACCCTGGCCAGGAATCCCTTGTATGGAGAGGCTACAACAAAAACACAGCCAGGCACAGGGGCCTCCCCAGAGAGGTGGCCAGGAGTTGCCACGGGGGCAACTCCACAACATGCCAAGTGTGCGACGGTCTGTGAGGGTGGCACAGACCGGGAGCAAGTTGCCCAGGGAGCTTGTGGGGTCTGCCTCTCCAGAGATATTTAAAACCCATCTGGACACATTCCTGTGTCACCTGCTCTAGGTAACCCTGCCTTAGCAAGAAGGTTGCACTGGAGGATCTCCAGAGGTCACACAACCCTAACTCTTCTGTGACTCTATGAGAGTCACCTCTGCTCTCTGCTGCTCTACTCCACTGGGAACAGTGCCAGAAAGTGTTTGAGTAAGCAGTCGATGTAATGCTTACATCAGAAGCTCAGAAACATTTGCGTTAAGAGGAGCCTCTTCTACTCTACTGAGAGAAACAAAGCCAGAGACAAACAACATGGGGATATAAAGCAGCTGGTGACATGCACCATCTTGACAGCCATGTGCTGCAAAAGAGTGGTTTAGGTTGCGTAAAGAATTGCCAGAAAAGGCATCAGCAAAAGCAGGATTACTATAAAAGTGAAAGCATGATAGAGTTCTTTGGCAAGGTTCATTCTACTACTGCTGAGATGGTAAAAGCATGTGGAAAAAAAGGAAATGAAAATCCGATATCAATCAGTACAAAACCAAACTCCACCCAAAAAATTATCTATGCAGAGACTGGGGGTAGTCTCTGGAATAGAATAGGAGAGGGTGAGTATTCAAAGGATTAAGGGAGACCCTCCCATAGAGTGACTAGGCTGAAAGTGGTCTGCGGCGTATTGGAGCGCAAAGCACAGTCCCCAGACAGTGATAACACTGGAAAGATTTATTAGAAAAGCATACAGTTTTTATATTATTTTTACCATCAGATTAAAATCACATGCCTCTAGACAGCCAATAGAATAAATGATTCGAGTATCAGACCATTCCTTTCAGACCAAGAGTTTTGTTATAGCTTATTGCAATCTACTGCTGTTCTAGCTGTTACATTTTAGAAACTTTGTTACATCTTCTCCCTGGCTCAGCGGAATAAGCTTCTTTTATTTAACCAAGCTGTCTTTGTTCTTCTTTTACTAAGCCTCCTTTGTTGTCTCACCCCACAGTGGTCTCTCTTGCCAAACTTCTCAGACTCGGCTGCTGAGGCTGCAAAATGTACCTACATGTGAATGTAATGCAATGGAATGCATTGCCAGATGTAAATGCAAATGCAAATACAAATACATCCAGGAGGGCTGGCCCAGGCCTGCCCAGCCCAGCCCAGCTCTCCCAGAGACTGGGCTGGGCTGGCCAAGGTGCAGGGGAGTCTGGCAGGGTCAGGGCCACCGCAGGTGTGTCCAGGCTGGAGGCCTCATTACTCGCCTTGGCCAGAGGCCACTGGGTCTGTCCCTGTCCTGACTCCTGGGTGCCATGCGCAGGGCTCAGGTGAGGTGTCTGGGACTCCCATGGGGAAGGTGGGATGTGTGCCCAGTGAGGTGCAGGGAGAGCTGCCATCCCTGGCCCCAGAAATCCCAGATGCTGCAGCCCTGCAGAGACCAAATGTCAGAGAGCTAGAGGGACATGAGGGTTGGTGCCGTGGTACAGGTCACAGAATTGTCTCAGCTGGAAGAGACCTGGAATGATCATGAAGTTTGACTCTTTCAGAGAGCAGTCAGTAGAGAGATCGAAGCTGCATGGTGCCAAGGGCCCTGCCCTTCTGAGGGCGTGGGCACAGCTGGACAGGCTGGGGGGCCAGGTGCAGCCATGCTGGCATAGTCCTGGGGCCTGCAGGCACTGGCTGGTGGAGCCAAGAGCACCCAGTGTTGCCCAGAGCTGCTGCTGAACCTGCCAGTGTGCAGAAGGTTCTGGAAGGCTCTCCACAGTTTTGGCAGTTGCCACAGCAGTTGCTGCTGCAGTCAAAGGCTGCGCTTCCCACCCAGCGCCTCTGCTCTGGTTCTGAAGGTAACTAAACCCTTGTTGTGTTCCACCAAACCACACTGGCCATACTGGGAGGCTGCGGTTTGATCCCCAAACCAGGGACCTGAGGAGGTGTTGTGGCTGTTCATGGCCCAGTGAGCCCTGCTGTGCCATAGACACTGCCAGGGAAGTGGGGGGTGGTACACAGCAGGGCCTGGTGCCAGCAGGAAATGGTGCCTCCTCACTGGCTCAGGAGGGTGGGGGATACCCAGGAAGATGTCACCATGTGCACAGCCTCTTCTCAAATTATTGTTGGGCCTCGCTTATCCACCCCACAGGTCCCTGAGTGCCAAGAGGCTGGGGGTGCATGAGAGTTTGAGAGGGGACTGTCCCCAGATAACTAAAGGAACATTCCATACCGTATGGAATTATGCTCAGCACATAATGCTGGGCAAAGAAGGAGGAAGGGGATGCACTTGTTCCATTTTTAATTCCCAAGTCACAGTTAAATGTGTTGGAGCCCTGCTTTCCTGGAGATGGTTGAACACCTGCTTGCCCATGACAGCGAATTCCTTGTTGCTTTGCTTGGCTTTAATGCAATGGCTTTTGCATTACCTGTTAAACTGTCTGTCTCGAGTAATGAATTTTCCAATTTTTTTTTTTTTCCAGTTCTCTCCCCTACTCCACGGGTGGGGGTGTAAATGAGTGAATGGCCGTGTGGAGTTTAGTTGCCAGCTTGGGTTTTAACCACAACAAGTTACCACAGAAATATGGAACATAAAACCACCTGTTGTAGATAGATGTTTTATTGTTCTTCTTTCAATTTATTACACAAACAATTTCAGGAAAAATACATTCATGATTGGAAAATTGAGATGACACTTTTGTATGATAGAAGAAAAATAGTATTTTATGTGATTTGGCTTTGGGGATTACAAGGCTACAGTTCGGGCAAGATCATACATTTAGCAAATGTTAGGGAATAAGTTAGCACATCAAGAGTATTACACACTCTTAAAAAGAAAAAAGTTTAAGTAATTGCCTGTATATGGATTTACACTGCAGCAAGAAGGACCCTGCAAGAAAGGAACATCTTATTTTCTGTCATGTACAGATTTACCAGACGTTTGCTGGTGATCACAGTTTATTAGGTGAATAATAGGTTGCATAATTATGGTCAAATAGCACTCATATGTGTCCTATTAAATGCAACTTTGTCTTGGCATAGATAAGGAAGGTCATTAAAAAGGGGAGTTTCTGGCCTTTTTTCCAAATATCTTTTGTAAAGTTAAATCTAAGACAATATGATATTATACGTATCAAACATTTTTTGAGTAGAATAAAAACTGTTGCTTTTCCTTCACAGCTGAAAGTCTTTGACATACTAAACTAGAGAAACATTTTCAGCGTGAGACTGTGTCTCTCACTCTTTGGCCTAAATAACCTTTTTAATGATGCCATTATGAGGGAGGCTACTACAGCACGAGGGGCTGACACACTATGACTTCAGAATAAATTTTATTCTCAATCTTAAGAATTGGCCTTTGAAATATGAGATTTGGAATAAGATCCAGTATACCAAAATTAAGTGAGATTGATAAAATCAGACTAGTAAAATGACTATCTGCATAATGTAAGTATTTATGCTCAAGAAAACAAAGTCCTTTGAAGGCCATTAGAATCTGCCAGCTTAAATTTAACTACAGGGCAGAAAATTACCATCTGGATACCTCCGTTTTCTCCCGCATTGCAGGGTAGTGATTTAACTCCAAATTCAGGGTTTTTTTAAATCATGTTGCTTTCCACATAAAATGATTAGTAGCATTATATTTTGCAAGTAACTTGGTTCACATATAATGTATTTATTCTCCATGCAGAAAATAGGTGCAATATAAAGCAGCAAATTGGTCAAGTTAAGGCAATCGTACAGAGCACAGCACACATTCTAAACTAAAAATCATGCTGTAGGTAGTCACAGAAGTGGAAAACTGGGATATAGGGGAATTTTAATTAACACAAAAGTGTCTGGATCATTTAGATTCTGTAAAATTAGTTACAAATAATCAGCTATTTTTACGATCTAAAGTTTAGATTTCAGATCTCTTAAGTCCCACCTGAAATTTCTCACAAGGTTCTTCAATCCTGTTGCTGATGTAGACATAAAGGTGAAAGTGAGAAAATATTTCAAACCAATGAAAACCAGATAATTTTTAACTGTTGGTCTGTTATCACAAAAGGCAAGAATAAGAATTTCAAAATGTTAAGATCTCTCATCAGTTTCTTTCTCAGACTTTTGTACTTGTCTGGTCATCATTCTCTCTGAGGATGAGTGCTTGTTAAATGCGACTAGCTTTGTTTCAGTGATCAAAGACATTTGTCCTTTGAGTCAAACAACTCAGATTCAGGAGTTCTGTCACTCTGTGTTGTTTCTGGCTGGAATACATTTAATTTTCATCACCGAAGCCCCTATGATACTGTATTTTGTATTTGTAATGAGCATGGTGTTGATAGCATACCAATATTTTAGCTTTTGCTGAGCAGTGCTTACACAGCATCAAGGCCAGGACAGGTGACCCCAACTGATCATTGGATCATCAGGATATTCCGTACCATATGGCAATGTGCTCGGCATATAAAGCTGGGGGAAGAAGGAGAAGGAAGAGGAGGGATGACGTTTGTCTTCCCAAGTCACCATTATGCCTGCTGGAGCCCTGCTTGCCTGGGGAGGGCTGAACACCTGCCTGCCAATGGAATGTGGTGAATGAATTTCTTGTTTTGTTTTGCTTGTGTGCAGGACTTTTACTTTAGCTTTTAAACTGTCTTTATCTCAACCCATAAGTTTTCTCACTTTTTCCTTACTGATTTTCTCCCCATCCCACTGTGGAGGAGTGAGCAAGGGCCTCTGTGGGTCTGTGCTGCTTCCTGGGGTTAAACCACAAAACAGTCCTTTTTCAATTCTTACCTGGTAAGACTGGCTGGCCAGTCATTCTTCTCTATCTGATTTTGTTAGAGTTCATCTTCTAGGAAATTTAAATTGATTAATTAGGTATAGTTATATGACTATCGGTACCTATACTATCAGCCCCAAAAAGAAGTTGAAACGCAGTGTTTATAATGTGATGCATTCCACATTTTTCAGTACAAAATGAATACTGGGGACATTGTATTTCTTTAAAATGTTCCAATTAACCCCTTTATCTGCTCAGAGTGTAATCTTTACCCAGAGCATTATAAACAAGATGTGCATTCCTCATAATTTCTGTAAATGCTATTCTCAAGCAAATGCACTTGGGGTCTTTAACAAAAATGAGTAATATGGAATGAGAAGAGATATACAAATATTTTTGTGAATTAAATATATTCAGTTAGCTCCAGTATTATTCATGGCAGTCCTACTTTTTATTCTCCACAAGCATTCAGACATTTAATCAGAAATTTAATAAAAGAACTCTTTCAAGTCTCATGCTGCTAGAATGTGTCAGAGCAATGCAATGCCCATAATGCCCACATGCTGATCAGTTCTTCTTTTTCTGAAGTGTCCGTATTAAATAAAACTATTTGGCACATTTCAAAACACATTTTCAAATGTTCATAGGTATCCTGCGGCACCAAGGAAAATATCATACTGCACTTGCTGAGCTGCTAAGTTGCCATTGAATCTCATTTTATTGTTCCAACAGCCAGCGATTTAAAAAGCCACAAACTTTAAAATTACTAGAAGTACAAATGAAAGGCATGATTGTGTTTGATCCTGTGTTTGTATGCAGACACTGCCAAGGAATATTTCTTAAGAATTGAGTCTGACTTGTACAGATACAAGTAAGGACAGATTCTGTTGTTCTTGCTATTAAAATTATTTCAGCTTCATTAACAACTCATAAAATGCTAGTGAAAAAAATTAAAGGAAAATTATGTTATTTCATTTTTAATTTGTGTTTTGCATACTGAAATTTTTTTCTGCTTCTAAAGGTAAAAAAAATCAAAACTGCAACATCTACAACGTGAGATATTTTAGTCAATGTTTGCTAAAGCCATATGGAAATTTAAAATCTTGAATTCTTTTCATTCTTTTTTGATGGAAAAATGTTTTTGCCAATATGGAATTATAGGTAATGTAAGTGAGAGTAAAGAAATGTTTCATTCCGATCTTATAACACTTTAAAACAAGTTCAAGCTTCCAGAATCCATACTGTAATAATTTTACATATACATGTATCATAGAATATTCTGAACTGGAAGGAACCCACAAGGATCATTGAGTCCAGCTCCTGGCCCTGCACAGGACAGCCCCTGGAATCACACCTTGTGCCTGAGAGCATTGTCCAACTGCTTCTTGAACTCTGTTAGGATTGGTGCTGTGACCACTTCCCTGGGGAGCCTGTTCCAGTGCCAACCATCCTCTTGGTGAAGAACTTTTTCCTAATATCTGACCTAAACGTCCCCTGACATAACCCCAGGCCATTCCCATGAGTCCTGTCACTGGTCACCAGAGAGCAGAGATCAGTGTCTGCCGCTCTTCTTCTTCTCTCACAAGGAAGTTGCAGACTGCAATGAGGTCTCCCCTCAGTCTCTTCTCCAGGCTGAACTGACCAAGTGACTTCAGCTCCACCTCATATGGCTTCCCCTCAAGGAACTTCACCATCTTTGTTACCTTCCTTTGGACAGTCTCTTGCACCTCACTGTCTTTCTTATATTATGGTGCCCAAAGCTGCACAAAGGACCTGAGGTGCAGCCACACCAGTGCAGAGCAAAGCAGGACAATCCCCTTCCTCAACACACATGCAAACAGACATATTTATAGGAAAAAAAAAAAAAAAGAAAAGCAGAATCAGGCCTTTTACCATATTTAAGTAGGTGATTTTGCCCCAGTGTATTTCTAGTTTAAATTGCATCAAATCTGTATAATCACTCTAGATGTATGATAATGAAGGATTAAACCTCACCTTTTTCATTCAAATTCTGACTTCATTTTATATGAAATTGAGATTTGCTCCAATACTCAGATCTCTGTCTTTGTAGAAAATAAAGACATTTCACAAGCTCAGCATAACTGCAGTTTCTACAGAAATCTGGATATATGCCAGTGGTAAGTGGTATTGAATCAGCAAAAATGTCGGAAGAATTGTGAACAAATTTGTCAAGAGATAACAGTCATAATCCTAGCTTAAATTTAGGGTCACAGCTGCTCTGTATTACCAGCAGAGTAGAAAGTGAAAGGAAGCCAAGGCACATATGTCCACTTGTCAAGCCATGAGTACTTGAAAGCAGAATGATGTCTCACTTGCATATGTGTTTTATATGTATGCACTTTTATGAATGTAAAAAGGTATTTTCTAATTTCACCTTATCCCTTCCTTGTCTTTTTGTTATATATCATTCCTCATAACTCTACTCTGGAAAGACACTGTTACAGGAGTGTCTTTGCCTGCTGGCAATGGATTTGTAATGCTCCTGGCTGGTGTTAATTCTTTTTGTGAATAAGGAAACATAAAACTCTGAGATGAGGTAGATGAACTCAGTAGAATGAAGAGTAGGATAGTCAATGAAAGGCTGTACTGGCAAAGATCCCTGGTCATCTATCTGCATAATTAAAAATATCTAATGCATTTAATTTTAGTAATTCCAGTATTCCATCATTATGTAGAGATGCCCTTCTAGGCATACTGAGAGTCATACAAGTCTTGGACACTGCTGGACAAGGCGGCCCCTACCTCATCATTAAGTCCTGTTAAGAACAACCAATCAGGTATTCCTACAAATTCCTTCTTTTCGGTAGATCCTCCAATCATTCTTAGAACATATTGTAGAGCGTGGTTGGTATTTTCCACTGGCTTGACTGCAGGAACCATATTAAAGTCTACTTTCTCCTTGGACAAAATAGAGTATTTTAGTGTTTTGCATTCCATGTTAACATGGAAACTTGAAGCAATGAGATTCATCTCCACTATTCTAAAATATTTATAGCTAGTGAAAAGTTATGTTTACTTTTGGGTACTATTCATCTCATCATAAGATAAATGGCAAAAATTTTGCTCTGTGTCTATCTTTTTCTTCCTTGTAAAAAGGCCAGAAAAGAAGTTTAAATCATGATAGTGGTGTGCATTCTAATTGTTTGAGTGTAGGAACTCAGGAATTTAAAAATGTTTCATCTTCTTGTACTGGAACACTGGACTCACAGACAAGGGAAGAAAAGTGAACTCTGACTATGTAGCCCAGTGATCATATCAGTCTGGGAACTGAGAGTCCTGTTTGATTTTTTTTTTTTTCTGTGATTAAGATAAAAATAACCCCTAAGGAAAAGACCTGAAGGCATGTCACTCTTCCTCTTGATTATATTGTATTAGAGACACTAAGCATATTAAGGTGCCATTTCTGTATCTTTATTATGAGACAGTATTAGATTTTGAAAGTGTTCATACTCTTTCATAAAAGTCTATAGCTGACCATCATTGTATAAATAAGGATCCATTTTTAAAAGATCCATAGTGCCTAAGTAAAGGATAAATCATATCCATAATCTCCTGAAATACTTCAGCAGTTCATAAATTTTTCTGAAACCTGCTCTTCAGTTATTAAAAATTAGAGCCGAGCCCCGATTGCTAAAGCTCTTTCTTCTAGTAAAGAAATTAATTGATTGAATATATAGGATTACATTTCTTATGCAGTTTTACACAAACCTCTTCGAATTTTCATGATACTACAATTGATTTCTTTGCTATTATAGATGGAGAATATGTTAAAGATACAAGTGCAGAGAAACAGATCAAAGTTCTCATTTGGTCATGATAGCTTTTTTGATGGATCTTTGTGTACCTAATTGGAGGCTATGGCCAACCAGGTGCTTTTGAGTAAAGATTGCATAGAAGCATGAAGAAACTGAATTAACTTTTTTTTTTTTCTTTCTACAATGCTGTGCTTTAAAGGTTTGGTTATTTTTTACTGTAATAATTATTTCCTTATCTAAAAAATTTTAAAAAAAAGTAGTCATTTGTAATACAATATTGGCAAAGGTAACTAGCCAACCCAAAAATTGGAGGGTGTTTTTGTGTAATTTTTTTTTCTCTCTATTACTCTTTTGGACTATATCTGATTAATTAGAACTGAAAAAGAAGTCCTAAGTACCAGTGATCATAGTCATTTTGGCAAAACAGAGAAAAAAAGAAAAATCCTGACTTGCTCAAGATATAGGCTGATTTATGTTTTGCTTCAATCTATTTGGAGAACCTTTGGATGTGAGTTAAAAATAATAGAGGAAAAAGGTTTGTTTTTTATTACATTTTTCAAGGGACTGCACAGTTTGTAGCTGAACTGAATGGTCACATGCTACTGAGGGTCATTCCAATGAGGATGCCCTAGCTGGAAGTTTTTGTGTCTATTCATGGTTTGCACACATATGGCATTTCCTGATAACCTTCCACGTCTCCATATTGCACTGTTAATTGCACTGGGTATCTTGGGCAGAGTTCCAGTCCTACACATCCATTTGGAACTTCCAGCATTCACCCTGACCCCATATGAACCATGCAAACTTCATAACTTGTCACTATTCTTTATATAATGGGAACCTGCTTGACTTATGTCATTAGCTATCTCCTTGTGTTAAAAGGGATATTTGTATGAAGAAGTCAGAGAAAAATAGCTTTTTCCTGTGGCTCTCAGGATTTATGTATATCTTCATATTAAATATCATCTGCTTTCATTGCTTCAGTTTTCAGTCTAATTTCCTTTCTATAAACTCTACCTACCACAGATGCTAAAGCTTTTTGATGTCTTCTCCGCTTCTTGCATCAAGTACTGCTCATCTGCCCAGAGGCTGAGAGTGATCCTAAAGACAATTCTCACAAAGAGAAGTAAAGGAGGTTGTACATGTTTGTGTCACTGCACAGAGAGAAGACTGAGAAAACAGTGGCTTTTCTGCCATCAGAAATAAAATGTAATTCTCACCAAATAATATGCAGTGGGTTTGTTTTGGTTTGTTTTTTTTCCTTTTACTGAAAAAACTTAGAAACAAGTTTCCAGGACAAAACATGTCTATTACTCACTTATCTAAGAAGCCAGACAGCCAAACCCAGCACTCTAAGGTCTGTAGGATTTCCTATGATCTCCAGCTTCCTAAGCATTTACTTTTGAAATACAAAGTATTCAAGGGAAGAAAATAAACAAATTATGTTCTCTACTATCTTTCACATATATAATTTTTGATGTTTCTATATAGAGACAACAATAATAATGAGTTCTTTTTCTCAAGTTTTCTGTTTTCAACCTGGTCTTCTGAAGAAAAAAGACTTATGAGTTATATTTTTTTTTTGTCTGTCTAAATCCACCTACCCCTATAACTTTTCACCCGAGTTCTGATAAACATGAGAAAAATGTTAGGGTATCAAAAACAAGTTTCATAAAAATCAATGATCATAAGAAAATTCCAAATTTTAGCGTCTCCTTTGAACAGCTGGCAGAACTGGACAGCCAGCATACAAGTATTAAAACAACACCAGCATGCATTCAGACAGTCCAGAACTCAGGTTGGGTACATGGTTAAACCCACAAATTATGTAGGTGGTATCATGAAGGAGAATGAATTGGGAAAAAAAATTACACATCTTTTGAAGAGATTTCACTAATTCTGCCACTCATAGGAAATGCCTGTTTTATTGGAATGTTTATTTAGGTTCTTCACTCTAACTTTCACTTGATTTCTTGCTTAAACCAGAGAGAATGAGGAAGCTCTTTATGGCTTCTGTTCCCATACTTCCCAGACTCTGAACATAAACTGAAAAAGAGCAACCGTGATTTGTGCCAAAGGCAGAAAGTCTTCAGTCTCTGTCTAGAAATTCTTTTTCATGCTTGTATTATCTGTTACAGTGTCCTCCTTTGCAGATTGGCGTCTAGTATATATTAGGGCACCTGCTATTGGAACATGCAGGTGCGTTTTCTTTGTATGGAAACAAGGAAAAAAAGAGCTGGCCTGTGCTTCATTTAGAGTTACCTTGCTCTGACAAAGGATTAGTATGGAGCAAAAGCAGCTCTGGAACCTGAAAACTGCAGTCTTATGTATGTATCTAAATATAGAAATGAAATAAATATAGAAATGCAATATTTGCCTACTTTATAGTAAGGAGGGTACAAAAAAGTTTGTATGATATTTACCAGATAGGATACTTTATAAATACCTATATTTCATGTCTTTCATTACTTAAGTTATCTCACTAAAGGTTAATCACATTGAACAAAACCTTGGTAAGAATCAGAGAAGCAGTCACAGGTGAAGGAACCTTGGCAACACAGACAGTGAAAAAGTATACTGCCTCAGCTTCTTCTTCAACTATTAAAGGACAATTATTAGCTCATCTTCCCTGGTAGGAAGCTCACCAAAATGAGTCAGCAATATAAATTCTCCAGAAAACCACTCACGCTAAATGGATTTATTGTTTAAAGGACAAAGGACTTCCTAAAGGATGCAGTTAAAATGGGAATTTTGGAACAAAAAACAAACAAAAAAACCCCATGGGGTTATATAAAACTCAGTATGCAGTGTTCTAAGAAAATTGTGCAAATGTGTGAAATTTATTATGAGATGCTTAGGAAAAGGACCAAAGGCAGGGAAGAAGCTGTCTTGGAAGGAACATGTGGGGCAGGGGAAGAGGGAAAAGAGGCCGAAAGTCACTGATTGTATGTAAACAACCTGTTGGTCAGTGTACTTCTATGAAATCCTCCGCTTGAAAACTGAAATCTGTCCTTTCTTCTTATGACACTGTTCCTTTTTTCCAGGTGTGTCTCTCTGTCCTCTATGTCCATACATACACAAGCCACTAGAAAAGTCGAACTGGACGAGCCAATGAGTAGAGTAAGGGGCATGAGTGACCTCATCCAGAGAGGCAGGCAATGGGTCTGATACCCGTGGGTTCAGATTCAAGGAAGTGGAGGAGACCAGGCTCTGGGCCAAACTACTGAAAAGAAGCACATTGTGCTTCTGCATATTCTACAAGTAGATTTAAACCCAATCAGCTGGAAAGGTGGAACAGAAGTGGGTGTGCTGTTCATGTTTATACAAACGCTGTTTTTATCTGTGTGACCAGCTGTATTTGCTTGTGAATCAGGAATATGTGTTCAGACTCTTTACTGGCTGAACCCAGGGACATGAAGCCAAAGCAATCTCCTATCCGTCTGGCAGGAATGAGAGGACATCTGAAAGTGAAAGAGGTGATGTTGTATGTGCCAGGGAGCAGCAGAAGTGAGTTACTCCACAAGGCAATGCAAGTCGGAAGCTGAGGGTGATACCAAAACAGGCAGAACACTGACAAAACCAGCAACTGAGTAATAATAGCAGGTCTAGTGCTGGAAGCCAGCTTCAGCCAACAGTCTGGTGGCAACCATACAAGGCTGTACATGGCTGCTCATGGTTTGGGCAGGTGCACTCTTTGCCAGGTAACAAACTGGATAGCTGAGCTCATAATGTGGGGTGCTGAAAGGTGCTACACCCAGATGGGGGTCAGTCACTACTGGGTTTCCCCTCAACTAACTGTTTGGGCCAGTTCTCTTTAATATCTTTATCTGGACAAGAGGATGAAATACACCCTCAGTTAGTTCACATTAAGTTGTTTGGAGGTGTTGATCTGCCGGAGGGTAGGAAGGCTCTGAAGGGATGAATCTGGACAGGCTGGATCAATGGACTGAGGCCAGTTGTATTATGTTCAACAAAGCCAAGGGCTGGGTTCTGCCCTTGAGTCACAGCAACCCCATGCAATGCTACAGGCATGAGGAAGAGCAGATGGAAAGCTGCCTGGCAAAAAAGGACTTGTGTCAGTCAACAGTCAGTTGAACATGAGCCAGTGTTTGCCCAGGTGGCCAAGGAGACCAATGGGCTCCTGGCCTGTATCAGCAATAGTGTGGCCAGCAGCACCAGGGCAGTGATCTTCCATCTGTATTCAGCACTGGTGAGGCTGCACCTCAAGTACTGTGCTCAGTTTTGAGCCCCTCACTACAAAAAGACATTGTGGTGCTGGAGCTTGTCCAGAGAAGGGTGACAAAACTGCTAAAGGGTCTGGTACACAGATTTTTATGAGAAGCAGCTGAGGGAACTGAGGCTGTGTAATCTGGAGAAACGGAGGCTCAAGGGGGACCTTATCTCTCTCTACAACTACCTGATAGGAGATTGCAGTGAGGTTATAAAGATATCCAGATCTCTTCCATGTATTTGATGAAGTACGTTCCATTTTAATAATGAAGTACTAAATATAACTTTTCACCACCTTATTCCCCTACTGAATACTCTTAGTAATTTTCAACTAACATCTGTTAAATTATCCCCAAAGTGCTCTGTTTGTATCAACAGAAGCTGTTGTCCTGACAAAAACCATCTTTTCTCCCATCAAGGACAAGGACACATAATATACCTAATACACAAGTAAAAGATTTCAGAGCCAACCAATTTTTCCTTACTTATAGCACATGAGAAAAAACCCACAGAAGTAAAATATACATACAAACTAGATATATTCCATGCCTTTCTCTGTCCTAAGGCAGTATACAATTCCAGATGACAATCTACTTAGCAGTTGTATGTAGGTAATTCATTTCCCAGTTAGGCACAGCACTCCGGATGTAGCTTCATCAGGGCTGAATAGAGGGGCAGAATCACCTCCCTTGACCTGCTGCCTGAAAAGGCAATGCTTTTCCTAATGCATTCCAGGGTTCTGTTGGTCTTCTTGGCTACAAGGACACACTGCTGTCTCATGGACAGCTTGTTGTCCACCAACACCCATCCTTCTTTGCAGAGCTGCTTTCCGGCTACACCAGCCTGTACTGGTGGGTTATTCTTCTCCAGGTATAGGATGCTGCATTTGTTTTTGTTGAATTTCAGACAGTTCTTCTCTGTCCATCTCTCTAACCTGTTGAGGTCCTTCTGAAGGGCTGCCCAGCCCTCTGGGGTATCGGCCGCTCTTCCCAGCTTTGTGTCATCAGCGAACTTGCTGACACACTCTACCTCTTCATCCAAGTCACTGATCGATAATTTAATCAATATTGGGCTCAGTATTGATCCTCGGAACACACCACTAGTGACAGGCCTCCAGCGGGACCCTGCACCACTGATCCCTCTGGGATCTGCTATTCAGCCAGTTCTCAATCCACCTCACTGTCCACTCATCTAACCCACACTTCTTATGTTTGACTATGAGGATGCTGAGAGATCAGAACCAATTTCTGAAAAGCTGATTTCCATATTCAGATAAACTCATGGTTTTTGACATGCTCGTTTAAATTGTATTAGATATTCCAGTTAGTAAACATCTTCCTTTACTGCTGTAAACAATCCTAAAAGTCAGAGGAAAGTGTTAAAATGACAGGTTCAAATTGGAAACAAATTTTTATCAGGGAACATAGTTGCCACGGACCTCCTTTATAAAAAATGGAAAAAAATGTTGTAGGAGATGAACCAAAACTGTGTCTCTGCTCAAATATCCCACTGAATATTTCAGTCATTCTTTCCTGTGTGTAAGAAAAATAGAGACACTGAGGAAATTAAAATATCAGAAACAAGATGCCTAAGTCAATATTGTTAGTAAGTTAGCAGTCACTTTTACACTACATTTTCACTGGTCATGCTTTTCAAATAGGGTTTTCTATTTATATTTATTTATGTTACCAATATTAGCTACAAATATAGACCTATTGTAATTACAAATGAGTACCAGTATTGATCTGCTATTGCCAAGTAAAGCAAAAGTTGTAGTTGAGGAAACTGCTGAATAGTCACTGGAACCCCATGAGATACAGGAAACCACAACAAGAAAAAATTTAAGAACTGATTTGTCTGTTCTTGAATAAGGGTGAGAAGCTAATCCAATGCTCTACATTATATTTCTTACTTGCAAAACAGTTGAGTTTTTAATTTTATTTAGTGTCACCTGAAAATCATGCATTATGTATTTGTGATAAACCAAGTTGTACATCAGAGAAATACTTTTGGGGATTGTAGCAGCTTTTTGTATGGAAACACTCAGCTGAAAATTGTATGTCACTCCTCATAAGCAATACTGTGGTTTTATGTTCAAGGTAGGAATTTCAAAATAACATTTGAAGGTGCCTGAAATAAATGTCATAGTGGAATTTAAATTATTTACCAACTTTAAATCATATGTATGAAAAAGAAGAGTAAATAACTAACAAATCAATAACAAAGCAAGTGATAAATTTCATGTGGAGTACAAAACCCATCAAACTCAAATTTGTAAATGAGTTTCTTGAGCTATAAATATTAAACTCAAATAACCAGAACTAACAATATCAGAAAAGTGATTATGACTGACAGTGTGATCAGAAATGCTGCAGATCTCATTAGAAATAATAATTTGCATGTGCAGTATGTGTTACAAGTCTGTTGCACCTTTCAAATATGAATCTTCCATGTGAAATAGCATCTTTCAAGGCTATTTTTTTGCTACTCAGATTCTGTCAATATCACATATAACTATATTCAAAGTTGAATTGGTTGGCATTTATTCTGCTCTTTATATCTATTCACATTTCATAAACAGAAAGGCATACAATTTTAACAACTTGTCCCAGAGGCAAGAGCATAAAGAAGGTCGTAAGAAAAACAAAGCATGTTATCCTAAATGAAAATGAAGACAGGGAATTATGAAATTCTAACATCTTACAGCTTAAGCTACAAAAGAGCAATGTAGAAGGAGAACAAGATGTTCACCTATGGGTTTAAGAAGGGAAGAATCACTTTCTTTCATAAGGGATTATTTATTTCAGTCTCACGGCTTCTGTGATTCACGGAATGCTTGACATTGTTATAGAAAATCAATGGAATTCAATCTGAGAAAGTTGTGTTGCATGCATTCAAACCTGATGGTTGCATAAATTAGTATTTCTGTTAAAAAAAAAAAAATCCTTGGGTCAAAAGAAAACCACAGTCATTTGTATACCTTTTTACTTCCCTTTTAATGACAAGTGTGATTGATATTTTATTTTTCTTCAGTCGAACTTCAATTACCAATGCCAATTCAGTTGGCATTCAACTGCCCTGTTAAGCTGAACAATGAATGATATCTCTTTATAAAAATCTGATTATGAAACCTGCCTTCAATGCATTTTTACTTATTGAGTTTTTTCACAAAGGGACACTGAGGTGAAAGATATTTATGGTGTTAGAAAAACTAACATAACCTTTTTTTCATTCAGAGTAACTAAAGAACTTACATAGTACAGTTGCAATATTTCTATTTGCTCTAAAAAATTAAAATATGATAAAATAATACGGTTTTTCAGATATTGCCAATATTAATTAAAGTAATTCTTAAACCAATGGACTTGGTTTGTTAGAAGTTTACAACACGACTAAGGTTAAAAGAAAGAGTGAAAGATGAAGAAAACGAATCTAATTTCAGTGCAGTTTATATAAGAATTGGGCAAGATGTTCAGGAAGTGAAAATAATATATGGCACTCCCAAAAGTAATGTAATAATTTTTTTTTAAATTATATATAAACCACTTATTTAAGGGGACATATTCTGATTCACTAAAAGAAAGTATTTAGGAATTTTTTAGACTAGTTCAGACCACCAATACATGAGATTTTCAGGTTTAAATCAATACCTGAAAATATAGGAAAAATGAAGCTTACCTATTGTGACACTTACCTTGGGATCATTGCAATGACATAGCTGAGAATTTTTTCTCATAACGCAGTGATCATTTACCACCTGCCACAGAAGATTTGGGTAGTCTCTTGTCTCTGTTTTGATTAAAACCATAAAGATTGATTTTCTATTAATGGCCTATAAATTTAATTGACATACAGTGTCATTCTGGGTAGTTTTCTATTAATGAATAGCCTAAGGGAATTCTAAACCTCATAATGGTTTAAACAAATTTATACTATGTAAGTTTTTTTGTCACTTCATCATCATTGTTTCTGTTCACTTTTCAAAAATATTGCAGAGTTCTAGAATGCCATCTCTAGTTCCAATTGTCATAACTTCTGTCCTGGAAGGCTATACAGGCAGCATGTCTTGGTTCATAACTTTACCTATCCTTCTATAGGCTTATATGGCCCAAAGCAAGATTATAGATTTGTACATTGCATTTATCTCTGCAGAGGAAGAAAAAAATTTCCAACTTTTTTAACTCCTACAAGTGACTATTCTAATTAACCATCCCCATAAGAAAACCAAATTATACACAGATATTTTTTGGGTTTGGGATGCTTACATTGGGAAAATCTGAAACATTGGCCTCAACTCAAGCCTAGAGTTCCATGTGATTGCTTTTAGCTCAAAAGGAATATTACATAGCATAACATAACATATAGTTGAAAACATAGTAACACCAAGCCTATTACTCCCTGCTTAGGAAGGAAGTTATCCCTGAGTAAAGGTGTATAAGATACATTTGATGATGATGATGATGATGATGACATTATACTGCAGAAAAAATAAAGATAATAGTGGAAATAGGCCTTTATTTTGTTGCTTATTAAAAAAAAAAATAACCACCACACTGCTATGGCTAGAGCAGTATAGTTCAAAAATAGATGGTTTTTTTTTTTTTTGGTGTAGTAGCATATGTAAATATTATCAATACATCTTATTAAATCTTATCTCCTAAATATTTTCTATTTTGTTTTGGTTGATTGATTTTTTTCCTCTCTATTGATTCAAAGATAATTTTACCTAATTAGAAGCAGTTATCTTGCAATTTTTTCTCAGAAACTAATGTGTCTAATGTTGAATTTACAACATCAGTTTTAGCATTTAGCTGAGAACTATGAAAAAGGTAACAAATTATCCTATAGACTAAAGAGCATTGTTGACTCCACAACTAGCATATATGCTTCAAATTTCTGGAGCACATACTTTAGTGTACTAAAGTTGGATTAAATTGTGTACTAAATTAAATTAAATTGGATTAAAAAGTGTACTAAATTATCATGGTTTGGAAATCCATGATAATTATACTGATTATTTAAATAAAAAAAAATATAATTTTTTATACTACCCATTGGGGTTTAAAGGACAGAATATGATTTATTTACTGGGAAACTGTGCTTTAGTTCACTGTATAAACTATTTATGTGTACGGACATTGCTGCATGGAGGTGAACTGTTTTTATAATAATATCCATGGACATTGAATTGACTTGAGAGACATGAATGAATGAATCCAAATTGTGTTAAAGCAGTTCTAGGTTTGGCTTTGCAGATGAAATTAACAGCTCATAGTGTAAAAGTCATTATGGAACTAGAAGTGGTTTGCTGTGAAAAAGCAGCAGTGAGTATACTCCAAAGAAACAGGAAACTTTAAACTGAACTTTAATCCTGGTTGATCTTCCTATTAATTCTTTAGCCTTTTTGTTGTAAGTTATGTAGATGCTTAAAAATCAATGTAATAGTGAGTAATTTGGATATCTTTTGACAAAAAATACCTATTTTCAAGGTAGGGTACTTGCTATGATCACCTTCATACATGTAAACTTTATGTATTGCAGCTTTTGTGATAATATAATATTTTTTTCCCCTCCAGGTGTATACATACCACTAGAAGCCTCATTCGGTTCTTCTATTTTTACCTGGTTACTACATTCTCTCAAAGTCTATGTTCTTAGATGTTCCAGCTTTATAACTAGATACCATGAAAATTGAAGCATTATATCTGGTGATTCTGTATATGCCTGAGACTGAAATAATTCATATACATTTTAAAAGAGAATCTCTGTAAAGTAGTGTAAGGAATTTCCCCTATCAGAATAGGGTATTTACTTGTATAGCATTTCCAAACCTTACTCTTAAAAATATGCATTCTTATTTGCAGAGGTAGTAGATTCAGTATAATTCAGTATAATCAGTAAATAATAGAATAAACAATGAAAGAAGGCAAATATGTGCTACTGCAAAAAACCTGGAAATTAGGAGATACTTCTCCATTCTGAGTATTCATAGGGAATTTTAAATAACATTTTGTGAGTACTCTGGTGACACTGCTTCCCTAAGTAAACTTCCTGTTCATGTGTCCAACCTCCTTGGCTTATTGAAGCATCTTTTAAACCTTCAAATTTTTTAGTTCTGGAAGACAAATTTGAAAAACTTCAGAGAACTAAGAAGGAGAGGAGCTCTAAAAGTTCTTTGTCTATGGGAGTAAACAGCTACTCTGCTAGGGCTCAAAGCTCTTTTCATTTTGGACAAGGGCTGAGGACATAGTTCAGACCAACCAGGGCCAACCTCAGCCATGTTGTCACTCTGGTGGATATCTGCTGAACAACTTCCTCGAGAGGGAGAAATTCGGCAGCAACTTCTATGTCAATGCTTTCCTTCTTCAAAGTTTGTGATACAACCCAGCTAAAGACACCCTATTTGAGATGACCACAAGTTGCATACAGAATATAATAGACTGAGAATTTCTGCTGCAGGTTGAGGTGGAAAAAAATTTAGTAGTAATATATTTTGAAACAAAATGCATTTGGTAGGGCAAGTTTCAGGAAACAGAAATAAATTAAGTCTGATATATGGCCGATACCCTTATTTCTAAAAAAGCAGATTTTAAAATGTGTGGGTACTATCCTGTCCTATGTTTGAAGCATTTACCCCATCACTGCATTCCAGAAAGACTCCAACATCACTAATAGTCTTTGAAAAGTGCTTCTACCTCCTTGAGCCAGGTCATGCCGGCTGTTTGCTCCCTCAGGGCCACACAGCTGAAACAAGAACCCAGAAAGAATACTTCCATAATTTGGGTTCAGGAAAGGACACATTAGACAGCCTGTGCACTTCCTAGAGTTTCTAGGGATAGTTTATAAATTCACATATACTTCGATGAAGAATGACTTACTGTTATCCAGTCACTTGCAATCAGACTTAGATCAAGTAAAGTTAAGGAACGTGTAACTTATCCCTACAGCATTCCTTGTAAGCATATTGTAATGGGCTAATATAAATTCTGCAGAACTCTTGCAAAAATTAAATTAAATCAGAGTACTATTTTTCATCCAGATTCAAAATTTACATTTCAAATCTTACAAATTAAGCTGAATGTTCCTCTCCTTTCTCTAAAACATTTTATCCCAGGCCAATACTGACCTTTAAATTAGAATGATAGAATAATTTAGGTTGGATAGGACCCCTAGAGGTCATCTAGTTTATTTCCCTTCACAAAGCATGGCTAACTTCAAAGTCAGATCCCACAGGTAAGTGCCTTGTTCAGTTGACTCTCTGAATAACCTATTCCAGTGCTTAAATACTTCCTGTGGAGAATTTTGCTCTGATACCTAGTAATAATTTTTCCCTTGCTTTAACTTCTGACCTTGACCTCTTGTCCTCTCACTGTGAACAGCAATAGGTCTGTCTCCTTTGTGACCTCCCATTAAGTACTCAAAGACAGCAGTCTTGAAAGACATCCCTCTTTAGTTTCACCAGTTCTCTCAGTGTCTCCAGTGTGTCATATGCCTGAGCCCCTTGACCCTCTCCGTGAGTATTCTGGACTCTTAGTGTCTTTCTTGTACTGGCAAGCCCGGAACCTGAGGCAATATGACACAGAGTTGGGTCACACAGGTGCTACACACAGGTAATAATCTTTATCTTCAGCCCGCAGGCTACACTCCTACTTATGTAACCCAGTGTTTAGTTGGCTAATATGTCAAAGTTGTACTGCTGATTCATACTCAAATTCTTGTTCACTACCATACACAAAACCATTTCTAAAATGTTGTTCCCCTAGTGTGTGGGACTGGAGAGTGTTTGGTTCATTAAGATCATTATGTCAAGGACCTTTTATAAGGTAAAGTAACAGGGAAAGAGATAAAACACACAGACACACAAATTTGATCAGTAAGTGATAAACAAGAAAATAACAAAGACCAAAACACTACAGCTGCTAATTGATGGACTTAAGAAACAGAAGGCACAGCTTTAAGGAGAGCAAATCTGAGCTGTGCGACAGATAAGAGGGGGAAATTATAGGAACATGAATAATAACTATTTTGAGGGGGGACTGTGAGACTATGCAAAGCTTATTAAGGAGTGCAGGTGAAGGATGGAGGTGGGGAAAAACAAGAATAAGGAGAAGAAAAAAAAAAAAGAGGAGAATTGAGAAGAGGATAAAAGGGACATTTTATGCATAAATTGGTATGTAGTGGGTTGACCTTGGCTGGGCATCAGGTGCCCAGTAAGCCACTCTATCACTCCCCTTCCCAGTGGGATGGGGGAAAAGAATAAGATGGAAAACAGCTCGTAGGTTAAGGTAAGGCAGTTTACTAAAATAAAAAAAAGACAAGCAAAAGTTTGCACATACATAAGCAAAGTGAGAAGTTAAGCTCTGCTACTCATCAGTGAGCAATGTTCAGACACTTCCCAGGAAGCAGGGCTTCAGCATACATGGCTGTTGCCCTAGAAGGCAACTGCTAAAGTTAATGAACATAAACACCACACACCCACACACTCCTCTCTCCTTTAGCCTTTATATCTGAGCTTACATCACATGGTATGGAATATCCCTTTGGATAATTTGGGTCAGCTATCCTGATTATTTCCCCTCCCAGGGTCTTGCCTATTCTCAGCCCTTTGATGGTGCTGTGGGAATGTTAGAGGGACAGTGCTGCTCAGAAGTAGCCAAAACATTGGTGTGGTATCAACACCCTTCCAGCTACCAATGCAAAGCACAGCACTGTGAGGGCTGCTAAGGAAAAATGAACTTGTATCTCAATCAGACCCAATACATGGTACTACTCAGTTCTGCCACATCACCCAGATTGGTAATATAGGACTGATTTGTGAAGAGATTTTAAAGTAAGAGATTTTAAAATGCTAACACTTAAAATCTGCTGGTCCCACCAATTTTGTTCATTCTTATCTACAGACTATCCAAACAATCTCTCATAAATTTGGCTATAAGGATACCATATAGGACCTTGATAAAGTCATTGAAAATTAAATGCCCTTCTCTCACTTCATCCACAGAGCCATAGATTTCATCACAGAAGAAAATCAGGCTGGTCAAGCACAGTCTAGCCATGGTAAAGCCAATCCAGTTGTTTCCAGTCACTTCAAATATGAATGTGGTTTCCAGTTCTGCAGTTCCTGGGAATCTTCTCTTTTTCTGATGCTCCGCGTGACTTTCACTTTTTTGCAGAAATTAGAGGTTGTCCTGGTTGTCACCACCTTCAAAATTATGAGAACAGCTTGGAGAAACATCAAACAGCTTTGTCAGAAGTGTTAGACATGAGAATAATCAAATTCAAATGTACACCAGTAATTAGATGGTTAACAATAAGCAGATAGAAAGATAATTTATGTAAGTTTTTTTACCATTGCCATAGTATGTATTACAGTGTGTGCATAACATGATTTGCCATTAATCCTGATAAACCTGAAAATGCCGTAGAAAGAGTGTGTGCCAGATTCAACTAAAATGTTCTGAAGTTGTCAGAAAACCACATCCCTGAAAACCTCAGTGAGAGGTTATCTTCTCTAAGGATGTAAAATACACAATCACAGTATGACAGCTGAGGCTTAAAATAACATAGGCAGAAGACTGAAAGCCTTGAGCTATAAAAAGTGATGGCTGTTTCCTGATCAACTTGAATGCAACCTGGAGAGAAACCTGTTTTCGACCACAACAAAAGCAATGTGTATGAGTTAGCTGGGTAGGTGAAGTTATGCTGCCAGAAAGGTACAGCAGGAATCCCATTCAAGTTTCTTGGAGTAAGGTTGGAAGAAAACATTATTGTCTGTTAAATCCTTTGCAAAGACTGTGCATATAATTGAATACTAATATGGCGTGCTAGTTTTAACTAAGACAGAGTTAATTTTTTCCCATAGTAGCTATTATGGGTCTAGGCATTGAATTTGGGCTGAAGAGTGTTGACAATAAAGGGATGTTTTAGCTATTGCTAAGCAGTGCTTATACAGTGACAAGGCCTTTTGGCTTCTTACATCACTCTTCCTGTGAAGACACTGAGTGTGCATAAGAAATTGGGAAGCGACACAAGGACAGATGACCCCAACAGGCAAATTTCTTACCACATGGCATCATATTCAGCATATACGGCTGGGAGAAGGGGGAGAAAGTGGGGGGGACACTTAGAATGATGGTATTTTGTCTTCTCATGTCACCATTACAGATGATGGAGTCCTGCTTTCCTGGGGGTGGATGAATGCTTGCCTGCCCATGGGAAGCAGCGAATGAATTCTCTGTTTTCCTTTGTTTGTGCAAGTGGCTTTTGCTTTACTTATTAAAGTTTCTTTATCACAGCACACAAATTTTCTCATTTTTTTGCTCTCCCTCATCCCACCAGGTGGGATTGAGTGAGCAGCTGCGTGGGTCTTAGTTGATGGCTGGGGTTGAATGATGGTATACCAGAAGCAGAGTTGGCTTTAGACTGGCTGTTAAATTTGGATGCAATAACAGCCTCAGATGTATCCCACCTGATACCATTGAATTGTGTATATCCTGTTTGTCAAAATGGTCCCTATCTTGAACCTTTTTGTAGTTAGTAGGATTTCTGTCTGAATCCTCTCATCAAGACTAGAAGTCTAAGAGACCTATTGGCAGACTTAGCCAGTAAAAACTTAGTTAAAGAAGACACTGATTACCTCAATGAATTTCTCCCTGTTCTTCATCAGCTGGTTGTCTGACAATTCCCTTATCTTCTTTTTTGCTGCTATATATTTATAGAAGTGTTTCTTGTTACCTTTCACATCCCTCACTACTGGAAATACAGCTGAGCTTTGTCACTCTTAATTCCATCCCTGCATTACATGGCATTTCCTATATATTCCTCTTGGGTATCTTTTCACCACTTTTATCTTCCATATGCTTTCTTTTGGCATTTAATTCAGTTAGGGTGGCTTCCTGTTATGCCTATTTAATTTTATGCATATTGGACAGAGTGCTCTAGTGCTTTAATGAAGTTGTCCTGAAAGATCATCCAAGTCTTTTGGGCCCCTGCAGGGCAAGATGCCACAAGGTCCAGCCTAGCAGTTCACTGAGCAAGCCAAAGCCTGCATATACTAGAACCAATTCTTTATGCTTCTGTTTACTGTCCTCATTTCCCTCACTAAAGTCTGTTATATCACAGTTATAACAAAGCTTCTATCAGCCTTTCTATCCACCACCACTTTTTTTTGTTGTCAGCAGCAGGGGCATCAGAGTGCCTCCCTTAGCCTCTCCAGCACCAGTAAAGAACTGTCTCCAGAACATTCCAAAAATCTGCATTTCTTGCACCTTTCTGTATTGTATTCCTAACACAATCAGAAAGTAGAAGCCTGATATGAACTGCTCCATGTCTGCATGAGATTTTGTGTTCAGTAGGCAAATTCTTAAGTTGCCTTTGGTGCCTGACCACAGGTCACTCAGTTTATGAACATCAGATCTGGAGCACATTATCTTCCTCCTACACTGTGCTCCAACCAACCTAAAAAAATATTAATCCCGCAGGAAAAATCTTGTGAAGTTTCTTTGGCACAGCTATCAAGCCACACAACAAGAAAAAACAGCATAACTGGAAGACACACTCTCTGTGGTTCAAATACATGAATTCAGCAGAAAGTAATAAGAGAGGAACAAGCAATTGTTATTTATCTTTTGATATAATGTTGTAGAAAGAGTAGAAATATTTTGAAGAAATAAAATTGTTCTGTTGCTTAAGGCTACCATTTTAACGTGTTGCCACATGGCCCAATACTATCAGATTTCAGCGTGACCATAGACCTTGTAATTCTTTGTCATATAAATATGACAAAACTTCTATGTTTATGATTAAGGATTAACCTCCATTCTTCACACACATTCAGCATCATAATCAAGAACCTGGTATGGTAAAAAGGGACATCCTGTATTTATGAAGACAAAAATTTATTATTAGTCTAGTCAAAGTTTTAAAAGTCAATTTGTAACAGAACATTCAGCTCCTATTAGCAGACCATTTTCACTAGAAGCTCATACTCCTTGTCCAAATTCAAACAGAAATAGCTCATGCGTAATACCTTAGAAATTGTTACACAGGAAAACTTTCTAATACCTATATTTTTTTCTCTAGTATTAAGCTCGCCTTTCAATGTTTTTCTGGTTTCAGGAGTCAGCAGTTTTCCTTGAGAATGAGGGTCAGAATTACAGCAAGTCATCCTCACATTTGTCAAGAGTATGATGTTCACAGTTAAGGGGGTCTTTCTTCTTCCCATCAGTCTTGGGCTTGTCGAGGTTTGTTTGAATGTGTTTTCTTACAGCATTCTGCTTCTGTCCTACTGGTACCTAGCTGAAGTTTTCAGGTTGCACAATAGATACATGCTCTGCCTCCAGCCTCACTGTACAGCCTCAGACAAAAAAGCAACCAAAAAATCCTCCCAGCTTTGAATCAAGGCAAACAGACTATTCCTCAAATGCTGCACTGTTACATACATAAAAACCTGGCTCCTATTTACTGTAGTACACAAGCTTACAAGCATTTGGTATTAAAAAAGCAAAGAACCCAAGATCATTGATGGAAAAAAAACCAACCAGTACTTTATGCTAAATTCCACAGACTATATACATCTCAACTGCAACAAGAAGAATGCATGTGAAAGAGATAAAGAAGGGGAAGGAGGGAGAAGTGACTACCATTTTTATGAGATTTGTGTCTCTCTCACTCAAGTGAGTGTTCTGACCAATTAACTGTCACATAAAAGGTGGATCTTTTCATCACTTGGTAAAAAGAATAAGCTATATCTGGTTCCATGAGAGAAAAAAAAAAATAGATCACAAGCATCAGATGATCATCCAAATTTCCAGGCCTCTTCCTAATTTTATATTCATAAATGATCACAAAATATAATTCAGGCATTGATTAACTTCATTGTGCAATGGGAAGTCAGGTATCCTAGAAATATTTTTTGGAGGATGAGAAAAATTTTCTGTTCTGTTCTATTATTAATTCTTAGTGTTTCTTTGTTCACCTCATCAAGGAACAAAGGATTTTAAAACATCTGTAGTTCTTCCTCAGGCTCTTAATAACTGTTTGAACGTTTTCATTCCTTAGAATTGCTTCTTATGAGATTTAACTACAATAGGTTTGTTTTTTTTTTTTTTTCTACTCAAGTTTTAATCAAAGTAGCACACAATTTTACTGAGGCTTAAGTTCAGTATTAATTTGCTACACATAGCAGAAGATCTGTCTTGGTCATACCTGGGGTTTGAAAGACTTGAAGCCAGCAGAGCCTGCTGAACTATGAGAATCTTCAAACAAAGGAGGTAAATAGTCAGGCCTACTCTGAAACCAATGACCCTCCCCATAAAACAGTCTGTGGGAGGCAGTGAAGTTAAAATAAAGACTATCTGAAACCCTAGACTGAAGTGGGGTTTTCTCTGGAGAATTTCACAGAAGTGTGAGGACACTGCAAATGTTGAAGTTTCCTTGCGAGCTGGTGTACTGGGAGCATAAGGGGGTTCTCCATGGGGTCCATCATGGCAGGGCCTGGCAGACAGGGATCACCCAACCACCCACCCCAGGAGCTGGGCAGCCAAGGGGCACGGGGCAGCCCCAGCCCAGGACATGGGGTACCTCTCTGGGGACAGGGGCAGGTAGGGACCAAGCTATGGCATGGACCTTCAGGTGAGCCTGGCTCAGCAGTGCTCATGGGACCTCAGTTACTTTGACAGCAATTGCTCTTTGATTTTATTTGCAACATACGTTCACCTTGAACTCACTGCCAGAAAACTTTTAAAAGGAGTTAAAAACCTAAGGTTTTTTAGTAAAAACCTGACTTTTTTAGGTTACAGAAGTGTTCAGGAGAAAGCATAGATTCAGCAGGATCTATCTCTTGTTTTTTAAAAGTAATTCTATTTTAAATCTTATAACTTCATATAAAAATAATATTTTTTGTGATTATTTCATATTTTCAATAGGATGCTTAGTTCTTAAGATTTTTTTATAGAACCCTTATTTGTTTTGGTCAGCTTTACACCCTAATTTTGAATCAACAGTTGTAAAGCTCGCTTTCTTACATTTGACCCTCCTTGAAATTTCCTTATCACACGATGTGGCAATGAAATAACTGAAAGTTAACATTATATTACCACAGCAGAATGATATAAAATTCTTTCTAATCTATATATCCTAAAGACATATTTTATATCTATTTTTTTTTATTATTGTTAACCGTAGCTTGCTTTTCTAAGCATATTAAGTGGAAGGACTGTCAGACATATTTTTATAGCTCATATGTGTATATTAAGTATTTGATGTCTGTGATGACACTGATAGCTGAGGAAGAGGAAGATATTCTAAAAGTCTGCTTCAAGAGCAGTCTTCATACTATTTGAATCATTATTCCACAATGGGCCAGACTATATGCTGTTTCAAGAATTCTACAGTTAATGTTAAAATATTTATTTCCTAATTTTATTTACCAAATTAATTTTAAATATCAGGTAGTGTCAGTAAATACTTAACTGGGAAAAATCTTTTCTCTAAGAAATGGTTTTCTAAAATACAGCTTTACTGAATATTCATCAGGATTATTTGTTATTCATATTTTCACTTTTGTCAAGTTGAACAAGACTAACTGGTAATATTGATCAGTGTTAGATTCTTCTCTTACAATGGTTGTCTGTCTTTTGCCATCTTGCTGTCAATTCAGGCCTACAGCCAAATGTTGATATTTTCTCCTACTTTCTTTCCTTTTACCAAAGAATATTGTAGGTTTGGATGCTCCATTTATAACAGATCTTATCTGGTTTCTGTAATTAAAAGTCAAAGAATCTAAGGACTTTTTATAAATCATAGAATCATTGAATGGCTTGACTTGGAAGGGATCTCTAAAGATCATCTAATTCAACACCTCTGACACCTCTCATAGAATCATTGAATGGTTTGGGTTGGAAAAGAACTTAAAGATCCTCTAGCCTAACTCCTTTGCCAGCATCAGGGACATCTTTCACTAGATCAAGTTGCTTAAAGCCCTCTCCAACCTGACCTTGAAAACTTCCCATGATGGGGCATCCCCAGCTTCTCTGGGCACGCTGTTCCAGTGTCTCAAATGTGTCTCATTTCCAGTGTCCCCTCACCTGAGCAGATGAGGGAAGATAAAGAAGATGGAGACAGATTCTTCTGAGGTATCCAGTGATGTCCAGTGGCAGGACAAGAGGCAATGATTACCAACAGAAAACATGAAATTCCATTTAAACATAAGAAACATCTTTTTGACCTGAGCAGTAGTCAAACACTGGAGCAGATTGCCCAAGGTGGTTGTGGAAGCTCCAGCCTTGTCTGACTGGACTCACCCTTTAGCAACCCATTTGAGCATGGGAGCTGAACTCAGTATATTCCAAAGTGTCTTTTAACCTCATCCACCAATTTTTTTAAGAGATTTATTTTTAGGAAATATATTTCACTGATATCTAAAATCACAAAGAATTCTTCTCAGTTTATAGTGTCAACACTATTAAAATATTCAACTGTTTATTTTCTAGCAGATTAGTTTTAGTATTACAGCTTTAGGTTGCATTTTTTAATTAAAAAATATTAAATGGAGGGATGTTCAGGCACACACTTAACAGTTATAGACAATATGTGTATATTATTTACTGGATATCTGAATTATGAACCTGACATAAAGATCTCTGGCCAGCCCTTCCTTGTTTATCAGTCTGGCAGAGCACTTGTATACATTGGTCCTCAATCAACTCTTTTGGGAAGTTATGGTGAAGTGCTACAGAAACTTCCCGGATTACTTGTGCCCTGCTGTTGCTATCCATCCAGCAGATACTGCCATAAAGTCCCCCTTTAGAACCAATACTGTAAATGTTGGATTTATCCCAACTCTCTGCAAAAGGCCTCATCTACTGCCTCATCTGTAGCAGACATCTACTTGTAGCAGACATCCACCATAATATTTTCCACCTTGGTCTGCTCACTAATCTCAACTGACACTAATTCTAACACAGCTATTTCATCACCCATACCTAAGCAGTTCTCCTACCAGTCTTGTGACAGTCTCACATTTTGGATTACTCTCACTCCTTGCTTTCCTGTCCTGTCTTTCCTAAAACCCCCTGTGTCTATCCATGGTAGATCTCCAGCCATGTAAGTCTTCCACCATGAAATCATTGAAACTGAAAAATGGTTGGAGCCATATGTAATGCTGCTGTTGAGGAGGTTTCTGTAACTGCTGTTCAGCAAACTGCTCAGAAAGATCCCAGAGAATGTCAACAGAAGAGAAAAATATCCAGGAGTATGCTGAAAATTAATAAAGTTACCAATCTTCAATCATCAATCTACTTGAAAACTCATTCCATTTCATTTTACAGAGGCAGTGCTGATGTTTCTCATGAGGATATCCTGAATCTGTCAAAAATATAGTTCTTGGTTGCAGGTGTTCTGTCTTACTGATCATTCAGGCAATTTATACAAAGTTAAAAGAAAAAAGCCTCTAGAAGGCAAGACAGACAGAAGGGCTGCATCTTAAAAAGGTTAATAACCTAAGTTAACACCTTTCTTCTCTTTAGGAAGATAGGCATACAGATCATGAGGGAATGATGGCATACTCCTAGCAAATCTCCAGGTCTCTGTTCTCCTGAAAGGCCCTGGGATGGTAAGAGGTAGGTCTAGAAGGTAAATTAAGGGCTGTTGTGCATTGGTGTTTCTCAGAACAGAGCTCCTCACTCTGGTCCATGTGCACTGAACATGCAATGAATATTTAGCAAAAGCCGATTATGTTAAAGATGAGAGAATTATTTGTTCGTTGTTCCTAATGATGCCTTAAGTTTTAACTATTGTATTTTTCAAATCCTGTACTGCTAGTGTAACTCTAATGTTTTGTGTAGCTTGTTAAGTGCTGTTCTCTATGCTAAGATAGACATAACAAAGCCTCTGTAACTTGCTCTCCGAGGACACCCAGACCAAGAACTGTAAACCATCATCTTGAAGAGAGAAGGGTAAGCTTGAAGGAATTACATCATTGGCTGAGTTCTGGTTGGTGAATTTATGCTGATATAAAAGTGTAGAAAACTCATGACCTGTCATCCATTTTAGAATCCATTGAGGCAAGACCCTCTGTAGTCCAAAGTGTGCATCTGAAGGCCTTTCAAATAAATACCACCTTTTTTCCTTTATTCCTGTCTAGTTTCTTTTTCTAGGTAGCCATTTAAGGCTTCACTAATCCTTCTGAATGTTTACCATTCTTATTCTGAGTAGCCAACAATCACTCCACTGATTTCACAGAAGCCAGTTCTCTCAACATTCTCAACAGGCAAAGCTACAAGGGTCAACATGAAATTAAAATCACTGGATTTTTGCTGTTATGAATTTTGCTAAATAAATATTTCTTGATAGATTATTTCTCAGGTTAGGTTGGTTTTTTTTCAGAGTCTTAAAAGTAGTAATAAATCATTGGACATTATTTCCATTTTCTGCCTCTAGATCAGCAATATGATTTATTCCATATATCAGGTAAAATCACTATAGACGTAAAATACATGCCATATTTACAAGAAGTAAAATGGTTATTGATGATGATGAATTTGGAAGGGAAAAAATAAAATTGTAAAAATCCTATTGGAGCTAATAAAAGTATTTCTCTTTCCTATCTTTTTTTTAAATCACTTTGTGAAAATAGCAGTGTATTCCAAAATCTATACCAACAGAGGGCAAGCCTTTGTTATGTCAGATATGTACCTTGCACCTGTCTCATATTTTGCTATAAAAGTGTAAGTATTGCTAGAGTACATGTAAATTACTATTTCATCCTCAGATCCATTACCAGCATGTTAGCCATAAGTTGTGTAGGAGAACAAATGTTTTACCTTAAAAAAGAAAAGAACATTCTAGTTGCCATATGATTTTCCTTTAGTTATAAGATTCAAACATGCACTATGGACAAACCTCTCAGACATTTATTGAATATCTCTTTCCCAACAGGATGCTTCTTTATCAGGCTTGAAACAATGGAATTCTGTAATGAGAGGAATTGGGCGTCTTTTAGAAAAATTGTTAGATTTGTTATGAAAGGTAGTTCTACAACTGATGGGCAGTGAACCACAAGGGATACTGCTGCATATTAAAATAGATTAAGGTCAGTTTAGGTTCTATAGAAAACAACTGTCTTAGCATTTCTAGTACTAAGAGAAAATAGGTTATTCTGAGAATGGTGGATGAGTTCAAAGTGCTGTTACGTCATTTGGTTATAAAAATGGTGTTCCAAAAGGAAACCTGGACATACAGTACAAGTACAAGAAAACACTGTATCAGGCAAGTATTGACATAGCCAACATGCTGAGTCTGGATCACCAAGCAGACAATAGGAAGCAGCAGGAACAATGGTGTGTTTGAAGCATACTTTCCTGTGTGTTACTTCTTCCAAGTTTTCAGTCAAGTACCTTTTCAAAAGAGAAGTATTGTGTCAAGAATTGTATCTTTTTAGATTTTCACTTTCTTGATTTTGCTGGATGGTAATGTTTATAGCATTCTTTCCAGCTTGAGTGGTTGGCACAGTCTGAGCACACCCTGTTAACTGCATTCCCTTGTCAATGTAGCCATCAAAATATTACACAGCCTTAGGACAGAGACAGTCAGCCTGGCAGTGGCAGCAGAGCCACATCAAGTAGATGCAGTGCCTCAAAACCAAAATGATTTAAAAAAAGGGGGCTTATTTTTTGTTTGTTTCCCAAGATTGATCTCAGTTTTCCTATTTACCCATTCTGAGACTGTTTTAGGCCAATCTTTACAACAACTTCTCTAAGAAACACCTGTTTTCAAGATTTTTGATATTTGGGGGGGATTAGTTTTGTTTATTTGCGTGTTTTAAAAAAAGTATTTTAACAGAAAACTTTTTTTTTCTTTTTAAAATTTAAATACTTTCTAAATATTCCTAGTGGTTGCTTTATAAGTAGTTATATTGAGAACCAGGATCAAAGAAACAGTGTTGGCTGGATTCCTGGCCAATAATATAATTTATAGTGTGTACTCACTACTCAAAACTATTTAGTAATCCTTTCTAGGAATTAAATATATGCAAAGAAAGATATGGGGGAGCTAAGCAGGTATCAATGTTTTATTTGGATAAAATTATACCCCTCTTTCTTGTTTCCTTTTTTTTTTTTTAATCATAAATACAGCTTTTGGTGTAATATGTCATTCAATGTTGACTATACATATGTGGTATGCATACTTACCCACAAAGCAATGACATTAAAAAAAACCAAACCACATTTGTATGGAATTGGTGTCCTTTTTTTCCCCTGTGATATCTGAGCACTACAAGCAAATCATAAAATGTGATACACAAATTCATCTTTTGTTAGTTTTAAAAGACAATATATGGCAATGTATGTGAAAAATATCTTACTGCATGTTGTAGGAAAAGACATCAGAATCATATAGCAGATTCTTATTCACTTCATAGCTGAGCTAAGTTAGATTCAGTAAAATATATCCATGTTTTTCGCCATCTTTTTTTCGCTGACTCAGAATGGTAAGTACCTAATTTAAAGACTGTTCTTTTCATGATCTGTCATTTCAGGCTCTAATCAGCCATAGTCATTAAAAATCTCTCTGCTCTTTCGGTGAAAGTAATCAACATGATTTGTTAAGTGCTGACAATGGACTCTTCTTCATACCAGACACAAACAAAAATAAGAGCATTTCCAGATTAAGTATATATGTTCCTATAATTTCTCGTGTTTTATAAATACTCACCAACTTATATGCAGTCCTATATTGTAAGGCAGAGATTTCAGAAGAAATGGAAAAATATAGATTTTAGCGTTAAATAAAGGTATTCTTTCATATGTCAATTATTCAAGACACGATTTGCTTGTGTGAAGAGATCATAAGATTTTTTGTTTTTTTATTATCTAGGGTGAATTAATTTGATCTCTGAATTTCAAGGTACTGTTCAATTTTATTTTACTAAATTATTTCCTTGTAATTCTAAAGGTAAAGATATTGTACTTGGGCACTCACTAAAAATTCCTTAACTGGTTATTGTGTTCTGTATCTCAAGTTCTATTTACTCTGTGTCATTCTGTTATATTTTCTTTCCTTTTCTTACTATAGCCTCTACTTTTCATTTTCTCTTTGCCTTTCTATTAATTAACACATAGCTTTATTAATTTTTTCAAAGATCATGCAAATTACACTCATTTGGTTCTCTTGTTCTAGAAATGGTGCAGCAGTTTTAATTTATTTTACTCTCTGTCTTACATTTAAAACCTTGAGATTTTTACCTCAGCAGCAGTTTTAATTTATTTTATGGTCTGTCTTACACTTAAAACCTTGGGGTTTATACTTCAGACAACTTCTAAAAGGGGTAAGAACTTCTTTATATTTATTAATTATAAGATATGCAGTCTACATCTTTGGCCATGGTATGATCCAGTTAATGGAAACCTTGCTACCACACCTTGATTAACAGATTCTAATCCCCATCTTACTGGTGGAGAAACAACAAAAAGGTAGCAGCTCAGAAATATGTGCTAAGACATGTGCAGTAGCAAATGAATGCCAGAAATAACCTAATATTCAGCAATATTTAATTAGGTTGGTTGTTTGTTTGTTTTTTCTCAGTGGTTTATTCTTTCTCATATAAAATCAATTTAGGTTTGGACCTGGTAGAAATCAGTACTCTGAACACTCTGTTAAAACAGAAATCATTAAATAAGATTTAGATTGAAGTCCCATTCCAAGGCTCAATTTCTCTTTATTTTAAACTGCATTTCTATCTGCTATTTCTAGCATTATTTGTATACTGCCTTAAGCAGTCAATGGATTACAAAAACTCCAAACTAACAAAAAACACCTACAAATCCTGAAATATGAATCATCTCTTTACATCAGTGTGAATTCTCTGATCATTAATGATTCAGTAGTTATCCTTTTTAAGTTTAGTGCATTCATGGCACACACAGAGGCACATCTGAACTAAGAGGAGTAGACAGCATCTCTTACTTAGCCAGTTCTTTAATCAAATATTTAGGTTGTTATATTAAATAACTATGATTGACATTTGGGAGATGCCTGATGTCCTGATTAAAAACAAAAAAAAAACAAAAAAAAAACCTGAAAAAAACTCTGAAGATTTTTTGACTCCTAAATACAGGGGGTTTGAATCCTATATATAGTTGATTGCTAAGAACCCTATTTTGGATCATTCCTTCTAAAACCAACAACATTCAGGGATGTTATCTAGAACTCCAAGTATTAGAGTCAGAGAAGTTTATCATTCCTCTCTAAGAAAGATATCAGCCTTTGTTCAGACAAATAAGTCTCCAGATTCCTCAGGGATCCATTTAGTTTCCCCTACATAGGTACTAAGTACTGCTGTATGAGATTTAGCCCTCACTTTCTGAGACATCTAGGTTCTGCATATTTAAGAAGGTAGCTCAGAAGGAGATCATGCTTTTGAAGTAGCAAATGAAGAGCATCACAAATGGTGTTAGATACTTTAGTGTGGGATGCTGTACTGGTGCGCAGAAGTGCCAGTTTCTTATGAATACTGGGTTCTGTCTTTCTGGCTCTATGCAACAGTTCCTAGGGCATCAAATGTATGAGACATCTGTGGCTAAGAACCACATCCCTGAGGTCAGTTTTCTCCGTGGCTAGTAATGAAGAGGGATTTTCCCAAATGCATTTTGCTAGAAACCTCAGTTCCACCCAAGTCCTAAATAGTAATTTACATGCTTGGCTGGATCTAGTCTTTAATTGGTATTTGACACATGACATTACTGTCATTTTAACAGATTTACAAAATCAATTACTTTCCAGTTATCATTATTATGTATGCTTGGGCTATATTCAGGGTTTTTTACCTTTTAATTTTTTCCTATTAACAGATAAAAATCATTACATGGATTTTCACGTGTAACTTCTGCTTAGAAATAGTTGCTCATTTTTCATGTTATCATATGTGTAACTTCAGCTATTTAATATTTATATCTTAAGTAAGTTCAGAAATGCAGACCAATTGAAAGGTAATCCTTACCTTTCCCTTGTTTTTAATTTAAAAAAGTAGAAACATATGTTGCCCAAATACATTATAGTAATACTGGACATAATTTTCTCTTGAAATTAAATGTCAAGTTTTGGGAGTTTGTTTTTTTTTAACAATAATTCCCTTATTGTTGATTGAAAGACACTTTCAAAGATCTGTTGCTTATTAACATTTCTCTAGATTCAATGGATTTGCTTCCATAATGGTAAAATTAGTTCCTGTATCTAAGACAAAAGTAACGCATTTGTCTTCATGTCTACTCTAAATCTCTACTTCAGTGGCTTTGATGAATCCTCGCAGTACTTACATTGAATGTCTTCAGATATGCACATTTTTTACAACTTTCTTTAGCCTCATCAAGATTGTCCCTGCATGGTTTCTTCATCTCTCTGGAAATGTTATTTCTTGGCCAATATCCTGGCATATATACTGCTTCTGTCCTTAGAGGTCTTCAAGACCCAGATAGATGAAGCCCTAACAACTAGTGTGACTTCACAGCTGACCTTGCTTCAAGCAGAGCTTGGACTGGAGACTTCCAGAGCTCACTAATAACCTGAAGTACTCAATATTCCAGTGAATTAGTGAGTGGTCTTGGAAATTGTCTAGTTTTTTATTAGTAACTTGTCTTTATAGCACATTAGAAAGACTGTAGCCTTCTTTACTGAACTCTTGATTCATGAAATGTTTCTTATACTTTTCACACTTCAGTTCAAATGACCACTGGAAGCAGACTCATCTCCTACATATTATTTTCCTTATCACATCTGATCTTATATATTGTACATCTCCTATTTTCTTAAATGGTATTATTCAGTTTTGTAAAATATGTTTATACTTTTTTCATATTTATTATTCTGAATTACAAAATTTTCAGGCACTAAACATAACCAAGCAGGTTGCATGGGTTTTCTCTACTCCTTCTTCCCTGTGTTAATATTGAGCATAATTTTTTCAGAATTGTATAGACTGAAATTTATCATCCCCAAATGTTCCCCTGATTATAAATGTAATTATAGTGGTTACAGTTGTTATGCAATACATATATAATACAGCTATTATACCCTTGAATTCATATTGATGCAACTCATTCAGTTCAACATTTCTTACATATATTTCTGTTAGAGATTAAGTCAAGATCTACTCCAAATTTGCTCCTGAATGTGTTACAGAAGCTAAGTATCAGTTTGGCTTTTGCAATTTTGTTACCTCCCTTGAATCCTTTCATTTCGACTAGGATAATAATTTGTGAAACTGCAGATATAAGAGAAAGATAATCAGATTGCACATTAACACGCTCAGAAAAAAGACCTTGTCTTTGAAGACACCAACACCTATTAAGTTGCAAACTATGATGGTTGCAAAGAAAGTTGAGCCCAGGTACAAAGAGAAGCCAGGAAATGGGCTGCAGTGATGAAAGTTGCCTTCTTCTTCCCGTGTTGCTGTGAGAAGGAGCAACATGACTCCACACTTTTCTTTATATTGACAGATCACAAAGTGATGTGAAAATATTTGATAAAGCTAAATAATACATCTTTAGATGGAAGCATAATTCTCACTGGAATAAGAAGAAATTATGTTTTGTACTCAATTAATTTGAGATCAGTCAGTGCTAGCAGTAAAAAGTAATGTTAGATTGCCTTTTTTTACTTTAGTCTTTGCCCTTTTCCTGTTCCTTTATTTTTTTTTTCCATTTTCAGCTTGTTCTTACTAATTAAACTTCATACACTTGCTATAAAAGTAAGAAAGAATAAATTCCAAGGATATTCATAGGTTTCCCACAGGAAAAAAAAAAGAAACAAACATAACTTTATCTGTCACATCAGTAGCTTTAAAGAAGCCCAGACATTTTATAATTCCCATGCACTCTTAATCTACTTTGTGCCCATTACACACTTAGACTTTTCTAAATTTATTGTAATTAGACCTATGTATTACAAAGGGAGTGCTCATATTGCTCCTACCTAATCTCTAATTTATATGCAGAAGAGTAAAGCTAAAGAGTTTAGGATTTTCACATTTAATGCTCTTTTTACCTAATCAAGTTATACAGCTTAGTAGCTTCTTTCACTGTGGTTTGCACTTTTGCTTTTTTTTTTCCCCTCTGGTCTTGGTTGGGGTTTTGTTTGTTTGTTTGTTTTTTTGTTTGTTTGTTGGGGTTTTTTTTGTTTTTTTGTTTTTTTGTTTTTTTGGTTTGTTGTTTTTTTTTTTGTTTGTTTTTTTTTGTTTTTTTTTTGTTTTTTAATAAATCAACATAGTCCAAGGCAGGCATTAATGCTACTTCTGCAACCTTTCTCTTTTCACTGAGTGTTCTCTGGGGACACAATAAATCACCACTCAGAAATAAATGTTGCATGAGTAACCCCTTATAAATAATGAGTTTATAGTTGAAGAACTAGTGAATCCAAATTATGTTTAAATGAAATTACACTCACTTTGTGTTTTCCTCCATTCTTTTCTCAAAAGAATATTAGAGTTTTGACTCCAAAGGCAGTGGGAGATATGTCTAAATAAAACTCGATTAACTTAGTGAACCCCTTCACAGAATCAAGGCTTTGTCACCAGAATTAGTTCTGATGATCAAAGAGGCTGATTAAACTTTGGTTTTCTAGACACAGCATATCCCACTGAATCATTTAAACAAAGTATCACCCTTCAGCAAGTCACGTGATCTTTTAGTAAAAGGTATAATTTCTTGCTGACTGTTTGGTTGTAATAATTACTGACATGAATTCTGAAAACTGCTGCTTATCTCCTTTCTTTGTCTTAGAATATTAACCTCAGCAACATATAGTACAATGTCTGTAAAGAGACATTTATGTCTGTGTCTTGGTTTGAAAGACAGGTGTCTGCTAAGGGAGGCCAGAGCCTCCCTTGGAATGGAAGATGCAACCCCTTTCCCTCCGAATTATTATAGTTTTGAAATTAAGGGGCTTTCAGACAAAGATATGAGGAATAGGAATAACAGTTCTTTATGTATATATATGCATGTATAACCGAAACAAATAAACAAGCAAGCAGCAGTACCTGTGGCAGCGATGCCAGCAGAGCAGAGCAGCTGCCAGCAGCTCTCGGCGCTCTCAGCCCTTCCCCTGCGCTGCACGGACAAACCCCTGGGGCAGGGCCTCGGGAACAGCGGGCTGGAACAGCAGGGACCAACACAAATCCCAGGTTGGGAACAGCAGGCTGGAACAGCAGGGACGGACCCAAATCCCAGGCTGGGAACAGCGGGCTGGAACAGCAGGGACCAACACAAATCCCAGGCTGGGAACAGCAGGCTGGAACAGCAGGGACAGACCCAAATCCCAGGTTGGGAACAGCGGGCTGGAACAGCAGGGACCAACACAAATCCCAGGTTGGGAACAGCGGGCTGGAACAGCAGGGACCAACACAAATCCCAGGCTGTAGATGAGATGTATCTAGCTCCGGAGCTGCAGTGGGAGCCTCGGGACATCTGGGCAGGCAGAGGTGCAGCGCTGCAGTGTAGTGAAGGCTCTCAGCAGCAGCAAAGGAATGGTGGGGGCAGGGCAGCTGTGACCTGTGGTGTTCCCCCATCCTGTTTTTTCCCCTTTTCCCTGCTAAATCCTGGCTACTCGCTCGAGCTCCTCCTATTGGTCTCTGAGGGACTCCAACTCCACCCCTCCTCCAGATCCCTATAAAACTCCTATAAAAAATCCAGACCCTCTACCTTTCCTTTGCCTTTGCCCCCGGAGAGCTGAATAATACCATGTGAATAAAGACTTTCCAGGTTCTCCTTGCGGAGGCCTCATCTCATCCCTTTTGCCGCTGCAACATTGCAGAGAGTAAGATGCCTCAGCTAGCCGTGAAGGCTCCCTGG